>JAGPOW010002173.1:2369285-2391294 GCA_030014935.1 Caiman crocodilus | reverse complement strand
TTTCCCCCCAGGTGAGGACAGCATCCTCTTCCGGGTCTCTGTCATGTGACCCGGGTTGAAATCCCTGCCCTGAGGGATTCTCCAGCAGCCCCTCAGGCTAGCACCGCGAGACGCTTGTGGAGGAGGGCGCCCAGGGTGGCGATTCTGCCACAGCCTCCGCAGCGCTGAATAGAGGGGAAGAATCACTGCCCTCGATGTGCAGGCACCGCTCCTGCCAATGCAGCCCAGGACGCCGTCAGCCTTCTTGGCAACGAGGCCACACTGCTGGCTCATAACGAAGCCTTTGCTTACAGCTTTTTATTAATTAACCAACTTGTCCCAGCAGGGCAGCAGCCCAGCAACACCTCCGCTCTCCGCACCCCAGCTGCTCTCCCCGGACCCAAACCCCTCGGTCCTCTTAACGCAAACGCCGACATTTACTGAAACAGGTTCACAAGTTTCAGGACTTGGGGCTCTGCATCCCACCCCAGCTTCCTGCAGGCAATGCTCTGCTCCAAAGGCTTCTCCAGAGAAATGTTCATCATCTCCTGGAAAAACCACAGCCCAAAAGCTCCCATGCATTTGGAGCCAGCCAGGGCCGAAACGCCATCTCAGCCCAGCAGCTCTGCAAGCCCCCAGCCGCTGCCACGGCAGAGCTCGCTAACGAACCGAGCACACGCGCACAACCTGCGCCCGGCCAGGGTATTCTGGGCTTCGTTTCCTTAAATGCAAACACTTCTACAGACATGGCACTCAGATGTTGAGTGCAGCGAGGCTCCTTGGAGCTGGCAGAGGTGGAGAAAAGCAGGGCCTCGTGTCTGTATGTCACGGGGCTCTCCTTGCAAAGGAAAGCCCTATTTTAATCGGCTTTTATTGCTGCACTATTTGCAAAGCACGGATCGTCGAGCGACAAAGGTGCTGCATGGAACAATTCTCCGGTTTCCCAGGAAAAAGCCTCTGCATGAGCGGCTGTCGTTGGCATGGGGCAGCCCCAGACCGCCGCGGCCACAGCCCCCATCCCTCGACATCTCCCCTTCCCCGCACGCCGTCCCATTTGGATGCAGCGCAGAATCGCTGCCACATCTACTCCATCGTGGGGTTAGGAGACCCTGACAAGGCTGGCATGAAAATGTCCCAACCGTGTCCACGTAATACGTGAAATCGCATTTAGGCCGGGCGAGATGGAGCTATCATTCACCTGCGCTCACATCGCCGGAGGCGACCCCAGCCTGCGGCCCGAAAGGAAGTTTGCTGGAGTTTCTTCTTTGTGAAGGAAAAAGGGAATACAATACCTTGCCCGGGGACCTCTGGATTATAGCAAGGGCACGACTACAGCTCGGGGCGATGCCGTGCTCTGCTTTCCAGCGGTAGGAGAGAGACTAAACCATGGGCTTCTCTGTCCTCTTGGGATTAGCTAGCACTGGGGAAGGGGTGTCTGTCCCATGCCCAAGAGCCTGTCCTGGTTCAGGATGCACCCGCAGGAGAAGACCCTGAACGGGCTGACAACCCTGGGGTGGCCGGTCCTGGACACTGGCCTCAAAAAGAGCAAGGCCGAGTCGAGAGCGGAGACAGAGAGCCTCCAACGTCCCACTGCTTCTCTGACGGAGACCTCCGCCTCGCGCTCCTCCCGAGGTGCATTCGAAAGCAGGTCACAGGACAGCACCTTGAACCTGCAAGACGCTATGGCGATGCTGTCCTCGCTGCGGCTTACAGGTACTCAGCACCTCCCAGGATTGAGCCCACTGTCACCTCTCATTAGCTAACGAGGGCTGCCACCACTATGGGATGAGGAGGGTCCCCCCAGCCGAGATGGGAGCCAACACGGCGCCGTGCAAGGACGGCTCTTGGCCGGCGCGATCTCAGCGGCGGGCAGCGGGAACGACGAGCCTAAAAGCCCCGGTCCCGAACCCGCGCACCGTATCACCTGGAGCCAGGCAAGGCTTTATCGCTCCCAATGGAGCGGAAAAGCAGGCGGCAGGAGCCCTCGGCTTTGGAAAGGAAGCGATTACAGCTATCTGGCTCCGGCTTTCTGCATCGACTTCATTTTGTGCTGGACCTTGAAACCTTTCCGTTTGCAACCAGACCCCATCCAGCATGGAGAGAAGCCCAGGGAGGACTGGAGAGACAGTCCGTGCCGCGAACCAGGCAGCCCCAAAGGAGGGCTGGACTGTGCAATACTCTCTTCCGGCGAGCGGCCTGCGGGAAAGGGCACCCGGGCCACCAGCTACCTGCAGACAAGCCCCGGGACAGCAGCAAGCAGCATCTCACGCTTGAAACAGGTGGAAAAAAACCCGAGTGAGGATCATAAAGAAAAGCATCGCCCAACGTGCACAGGGCTCCTGCACCCTCTTTCATCGGGGTGCTACCGCGCCCCTACCTGGGACCCGGACCATAAATGTTCCTCCACCAACGCCCCCTCCAGAGAGAGGTGACAACTCGGAGCAAACAGGAGCCTGCTAACAAATCATTATTTCGATTCATCAGGGTGCTTAATATGCAGAGCTGACAAAACACACTCGCTGATGGGTTTGTAGCTAATGAGAGGTTTATATTCATGGGGGGGGGTTAATGCACCATCTTTCAGTGTGTGTACACACACGCGCTCTCTCCTTTCAGTCACAAATGAGTCACCGTCTTCCAAAACATTTCTGTCGGCACCTGTGCTCGGTAATCACGCCCGGTAGGATCATTTCACCTACCGCTTCAGGGCCAAGTTCGTTATCAGAGCATTCTGCAAGCATCGCGGGATTTTTTGCACCCCCTTCATTAAGGGGGAAAGGCACGTTGTGCCCTGGGAGACAGAGATACCGTGCCACTTACCCGAGACCCCCCCCGGAAGAGCTCTGCTCAACTCCAACCACTACGCCACACTTCCTGCTCCCACGGCCTTGCAGCCTGGACACCTTTCCACTTCCCTGCCTGTTGCACGTCACTAATTTCAGCTCTGGTTTTGCACGGCCAGAACCCAGGCCGGGCGAGCTGACGTCAAGGGAAACGAGTCCCCTCTCATTATCAAAGGCAGCCTGCTGCTACACCACGTTACCGCATCATGGGAGAGGACCAGACGAGAGGGTCACGCTGACCATCCCTTTCTGTCAAGGCTGAATCTTACAGCAGTCCATCGGTGCTGTATTTGCATTGCTAAGGGTCCAATTAAAACAGGGAGACCCTGTACGGCAGCTTTACAACCCTAGTCCTCTCGTCGGTGGAGCAGAACAGGGTATGAAAAATTCATGGCTGCAATTGTTCAACAAGCATCTTCTCTCTTTTCCCACTTCCCTGCAGTCTGAAGGGCTGATCTACAAGTTCAATGGTTCCCTCTCTTCCCTTTGAAACCTCTGATTAATTTAACACCATTGAACTGCTATGCAAATGGCCACAGTCCGCAGCAATATTTAAATACCCGCTACAAGGCTTTTATTTTTCCTCCTCTCCCTCCCCACTTGCAAAGTCAGTGCTACTACAAACCTGATCCTCCTCCTCTTCTGATCAGAACAAATACTTTACAGGAGCAAAACCACGACATCTCACAAATGTTTGGGAATAATTCATCAGCAGCCATGCGGCAAAGACAACTGAGGCTGAGATAGAGAGAAATAGAGAATGAAATGTTATAAAAGGTTTATCCAGGGCACGGGGGAATTAGGCAAACTAGCTGTCGCACACTTTCACCTTCTTTGTCAAAACACAATAGGTACCGTCGTGCAAACTAATTGTGGCAGTCACAGGATGGTCTTAACACCAATTCGGCACCAGAGAATCCATCACCCAAACCTAGCGCTACAGGCACTTAATGGATTTCTGAGCAGCACTCATACAAATAATCATTTCTTTCATACAGCAGAGATGCAATTGCGCATACATCGGGCCAGTCTTAAATCTCAGGAGGAAACGTGCAGGAGAGAGGCACTCTCAGAAGAGTGAACCCAATCAATTTTTTGCTAATGGTAAGATGAGGAGGGGATCGCACCCTGCAAACAGCGGGGACTCAACGGTGGGGGCTGCCACCTCCCGCTCGGCTGCAGCCACCGACCGATCCCCCTCTCTTTCTCCACCACTTCTGCAGCACATGGCCTCTTTGCTTTTGGGGTCCTGCAATGCTCTCTTCTAGGAACACCCTATTTCTTTACAGGGGACAAGAAGCCGAACAGGAGCCAGCGGTGTGCTCGTGTTGCCAAGAAGGCTAAGGGCATCCTGGGCTGCGTTGGGAGCAGCATTGCCAGCAGGTTGAGGGCAGTGATTCTTGCCCTCTATTCAACACTGGGGAGGCCACATCTGGAGTCCTGTGGCCAGCTGTGCCCCCCCCACTGCAGAAAGGATGCGACACATTGGAGACAGTCCAGCAGAGAGCAACGAAAATGGTTGTGGGGCTAACGGACGTGGCTGGTGAGGACAGGCCGAGGGAAATGGGCTGGTTTAGTCTGCCGAAGAGAAGACTGAGTGGGATTTAATAGCAGCCTTCACCTCCCTGCAGGGGGGCTGCAAAGAGGATGGAGCTGGGCTGGTCTCAGCGGGGGAAGATGACGGAAGGAGCAATGGGCTCAAGCTGCAGCAAGGGAAGTTGAGGTTGTGTATTAGGAAAAACTGTCTCATTAGGAGGGTGGTGAAGCACCGATACAGGTTATCCAGAGAGGTGGGGGAAGCTCCATCCTTGGAGGTTTTCAAGACCCAGTTTCACAAAGCCTTGGCTGGGATGAGGTAGTTGGGGCTGGTCCTGCTTGGAGCAGGGGTTGGACTAGACGTGACCCCCTGAGCTCCCTTCAACCCTCATTGTCTGTGATTCCATTTTCCTTTACCAGCTGGCACTTGCTCAGGTACTTTTTTGGGGCAGTGTGAATGTCAGTAGGGAGGTCAGACAGCCAGGGTACCATTAATGCCTGCCTACAACCCCTCCCCTCCCCGGCTCCTTTCACAAAGAACAGCCAAAACATGCCTTTCCTTTGCAGCCCGAAACAAATATCCTGGATGACTTATCTTGCACCATCCGAATGCATATATGCACGTACACCGCCAGCAATTCATTGAGATGGAGGATGTGCTGACAGGCTGGCAGATAGGGTGATGGAAGGGAATAATTCTCCAGCTGGTACTCAAGACCCCTCATTGCAGAGAGTGGGGAAATCAAACTGTAATTCTGGAGCCTCTCCTGCTGTCCTTCCTGCTCTCCTCACACTTCCTAGGAAGGCTCCTCTCTCAGCCTGCCTGGGCCCGTTTAATCCTGGATTGAAAACTAGTGATGGCAGCTCAGAAGATTAAGTTCTCATTTGCACTGAGGCCTCTTAGCACCGTGCAGCACAAAGAGGCCTTGGCACGAAGCGCGCATCAGGCCCTAACTTATCAGAACCAAAACACATGGCGGCTTGCCTTGATGGGATGCTCCCAGGATGAGATTAAAAGCCGTTAAGCAACGCTGGAGCCTAAGAAGGCAAGGCAGCATCCAACAGCAGCCCCCGAGCCTCGGCAGGCAGCGACCACTCCTGGTGTAACAGAGCAGGGCCTTTGCCAACACCTCCTCTGCAAACACACCGGGCAGATTTGCTTTCATCAGCTGCGCACATTTTCCTTCCACGCCAATGTCGCAGCTGGACCCACCCGAAAGTCCATCGAGACTTCCTTCGCCCTCCCCAACCCTACCACCAGGGGATTTTTCGAAGATAAAAGGCACCGTTGCCTGCTTTCGGAGCTTCAGCACGTTTCCAAGACGCAAACGATGCGCAGCTGCTGAAGTTACAGACCAGCGAGACGTCACGGTCCCTGATCCACGCCGGTGCGACTGCAAACAAGCAGGAGAACAGAGGGTGGGAAAATGGAAAGAAAAGGCAGGCATGTGCATTTTTCTCGACTGGGCACGCGCGTCGGCTGCGCGGGGGCTTTGTTCGCTCGGGCCCATGTTGGGACTGCTGCCCCTCTCCAACAGAAACAGCAAAGGGAGGATGGGAGTGTCTCTACCTGTGGGTAAATAAAACGAAGGGGTTTTTTTGCAAAAACCTAGTTGGTCCAAAAAGGGATATCACCTCTACCTTGAGTCCTCATCGCTTTCTACCTATGGGATGCACTTGCTGCACGTGCGAGAAGCCGCAGCTTTGGGCTCCCCCAGCGCAGCCCACGGAGGGAAGGATGTCTTTACCCGTTCTCCTGCATGGTGTCCTCCATCCCATGCTCATGTTGCAGCCTTCGGAGCGAAATCCTTCCCCCCTACAGCGCAGAGGAAGGCAGGCTGGCGGAAAGGCCCAGCCTCGGGTGCGCACGCTGGAACAAGGAGTGCCGTGCACTCTCACACTGCAATGAGGATGAAGCCTTTAATCGGGGCCGGACTCATGAGCTAACGAGCATCTCCCCTCCCCGGGCCAGGTGCGCGTCTCGCTGCTCTCGCAGCGCAGGGCAGATGTTTCATTTACTCAGCTCGTCGAGTGCTTTGCGCGCCAAAGCCATTTGAATCCTCCCCGAGGGCTCCTATTATAGCAAGAGAGGAGGGGGGAGGCCGAGAATAACAGAGTTGTACAGAAACTGCCAGCTTGTAAAACGCCGCCCCCAGCCCCGCAAGGCCGAAGTCTTGCAACGCGAGGCTCTACATCCCTGCACGGACAGACCTCAGGGCCCAGCTAGAGACCCGTTGCAGCCCGTCTGCCTTGGAGGAGGGACATCACGAGGTCCCACTTAGCTCCTGCCCTGGGGATTAATGCCGGCTTGATCCCCTGCTCATCCGAAGCCTGCTTGGGAGACTCGTTTTGCCACCTGTCAGGAAGATTTTCCATTCCCCACCTCCGCGGTAGCGACACATTTCACTGGCTCCAAAAGGCACAGAGAACCTTGGATGCTATTTCTCAGCCCTTTATTACCCCCCATGTCCCCTGCCTCGTGCTTTACCCCCAGCCTTTCACAGAAGAGGCTTGGGCAGGTGAATAGCTTTGCAGTTACGGAGCTCCCCAAAGCAGACTCCAAGCCTCAGGTGCCGCAACGTCCACGGATGCTTTCGTCCCCGCGCTGCGCTGCAACGTCTCCGGGGGGGCGTCCTTCAGCCGCTCGGGCTGATCTGCTTTGCTTCCCACCCACCCCTCACACCGAGGCTGGCGCTGGCGGTAGGGACGTGCCAGGAATCAAATGAGGGACACAATGCAGAGCCCGGGGGTGACACGGGAGGCAGTCACTGGGAAGAGGCAGGCGTGGGCGGGAGTCTCGGGACCTGAGCCCTGAACTCAGCACCTGGGGTAAGGCGCGTTCATCCTAGAGCTCGGCTCAGCGCCGGCGCCGCCGCTTTCCCCGCTGCTCTCGGAGCAAGCTCCTTTGCCCGGCGTGCGAGCCCCCGCGCAACAAAAGTTAAAAAAAAAAAAAAGTGAAATTCCTGGCTTGGTTTCCTTGGCAACGCTATCTTCACTGCAAAGCACCACCTCTTGTCTCCAAGCAACAGGGCAATCTCCAAAGTCCCTGGCGGATGAAGCCCACTGCTATCACCAAGGCAGAGGCACCTGGAGAACGATCCAGCGGTGCCACCTCTGGAGCGGACGGAGGGGCGGGCGCATGGCACGCTTGCGCTGGCACCGAGAGAGCGGAAACAGCTCCTTCCCACGGTGCCTAACTCCCCGAGGCCGGCATCAGCCCATCTACCGGTGTCTGCAAAGGGCCTGTGAGCTGCTTCTCTCCTCGCTCCCCGACCCACGCACAAATGCATCCTCCGCTGCAGACACACAGGCTCTGGCGACGCCGGTATAGCTCAGCGAGGGGTCCCGATGCTAGCCCCACAGTGGTTTCCTGACCCCGAGGTAGCTAGCTGCGTCCGTCTGAGGTCAGGAAGATGGCAAGGTGCAGGTGCAATTTTACAGACCACCTGAATCAAGTCACGAGCTAGTTAAAGGTTACTGCACTGTAACCGGAACGAATTAATGGTGTGTCCAGGGGCTACATGACTGTGTTAAATAAGCTGCATCCAGCTGCCCTTCCCTGGCTAAAATTGCTGCACAGAAAGGGCCTTAAATCTATGCACACGCAAGGTCCCGGACACCCGCCACGGAGCAGGAGCAGCTCTGCTGCAGGGTACTTTTATCTCCTGCTGCCTGGGCACACAGCTCTGCTCGCCCCTCACTTTCACCAGCTGTCAGCGATGGCATTGAACATGGAGTGGAGGAGTCCAGCCACCCCCGCTAACCACTGGGCAGTCCTTCCTCTTGCAGACACCCCGAGACTGCTTGTGTGCATCCCCTTCCAGCAAAGCGGCTATCTGGTTGCAGGGGTCACCTGTCCCTGCCCCTTGCGATGCAGGCAGCTCGCTGTCATGAGCATCAAAATACCCCTCAATCCCCTCACTCACCCCCACATCCAACCCTCGCTTCTCCAGACCCCTTGGATCCCCGGGTGAGAAGACAGGCACCTCTCCATACCCACCCGGCACGAGCGGTGGGCACACCGCGCTGCATTTAAAACCCCCAGCTGCGCCCAGGTAACAGGAAAGCCTTAAACAATGCAGCCTGGCTCTTTTTTAATCCAGTCGCTATTCCCTTTGGAGTTTGCCCTTCTGCACCAGAATGAAGCTCGGCTCTGAGCAGGTTGTCAGAGCCCCTCGGGTTTCGATCTGATCGGAGAGCGACAGCGAGGGCCCAGCCGATGTCAGCAAGCGGCAAGCGGCCAGCCCAGGAGCACGGCTGGGTCTATAAACTCGGTAGTCAGAGACTTGAAAGGACAGGGCAGAGACGGGAAGGTTGTCTCGTTACGGCCACCAGACGTATGGTGGGGCAAAGGTGAGGCTGGAGCGGGGTGGACGAGGGCTCAGCCTCCTCTTCGCTCCATCCCTGTCATGATTTCAAGTCCTCTGTGCACGAAGACCACGCAACGAAAGATGTTCTTCCCAGCTGGGATCCGGTTGTCGTGCCCTGCTCCAAAACGGTCTCTCTCTGCACCGCACTTAAAGCCACCTGCCGAAGCCCCCGTCCCCGCACCAGCACGGACACACAGACGGGGACGTCTAGACTGAGCACAAGCTGTTACCTGCACGATTCCCACCCCAGCCCTGACACAGACTTTACAGATCTCCTCGGTCACCTCACCTGCGCCTTTCTTTTTTTCCCCATCCTTAAAAGAGTGGAGGGAAGGTATGCACCAACCTCGGAGGAAGGGGAAGAGCTGGTACAAGGCTTCGCTGGTTCATGGGCGTGGAGCACTCAGAAGATCAGGGCCAAGTACTGTGAAATGAAAACCAAATGCCAAGCAGCAGCTAAGGAAGCAGCCGGGAAAGGGCCGTTCACTGACACACCGTTCCCTGGGGGTTGTCAAACCAGTTGCACTTGACTTCGGGACAGCGCCGCGCTTGCGGGCTCTGCTGCGGGGGCCAAACTAACATTCGAATCCGCCCGAGCTCACAGCTGCTGCCTCCTTTCTCTTCCCGCGTCTCCCCTTCCTTCACACCCGGTCTGGTGCGAAACGAAGCTGGGGGAAGGGACCAGGACACATCTCGGCGCCTCGCGCGACGCTGGCAGCAGCTGCAATGATCAAACCGCACGCCGTGCAGGGGAGAGTTGGAGGTGGGAAGTCCGGAGGGAGCAGCAGCGGATCGGATGCAGCCCCAAGGTCTGGCGTGTGACCTTCCCTGCCACCTAGATACATCAGAGCAAAGGGAAGGGAGCCCCACTTAGACTTCCCATTTACACCTCGCTAATTGTTATTTGCAGAACACCCGTAACATTTTAATTAATTTCAAGTCCTCACCATAACAACCGCCCAAGGTACAAAGAGGAACCAGAATAAACAGGGCCTGATTAAATACATAATTAATGTTCCGCTAAGCTCGGCATATATGAATATTAATTAGCAGGAACTACGCTAGTTTGGCATCTCCTGTCATTATCAATTTATTCTTCACATTGCCAATGCCAGCTCTGAAACAAATTAACAAACCTTTCCCGGGCCTGCTGAAACCAGTAAACATGGCACGCGCACAAGAGGCAGGCCTCACGATTCAATTATCTTGCCCAGACATTAGTTACTTCGAGTAGATTATCTTGAAAATGAGAGAGTTGCTCAGCGAAGACTTAAATGCAGTCGCCCTTTAACGGGGCTGAGAGTAAATAAGAAGCCTTCTCTCTCCGGGATGAGCGGGAGGAAAGGCATCATTGCACCTGAGGAGCTCGGGATGGGGACCTACCGCGAGCTCCTCCGCCACTGCTCTACTTGCATCACCTTTGTCACGTCGCCGGCTGTTAGGCAGCAGGTAGCTCGGTGCTGGAGCATCCCTGCTGCACGCGGGGGAGTCCACCGTCTCGTCTGCAGGGAAGGGGCTATGGCTGTCTGGAGAAACCTCCGCCACCAGCCGTTTCGGGGCAGACAGCAGTCGAGCTGCCAGAGCGAGGACGTGCCGTGCTTGCTTCTGGCCACCGCTCTGTGCAGCCGTGCCTGCCCGAGCGCGAGGGGCTCTGGGAAGGCACCTCGGGCAGAAGGGACGGTAGCACCCGGTGGAAAGCCCAGACTCAAAAAGAGTGACTTGGGAGCAGAGTGCGTTGCAGTTTCCCTTGGAAGAGGCCAAGATGACACCGACCCGTCTGCTCCAAAGGACAGAGCTGAGAGGAGGCTTGAACCTAGGGCTTCTCCCCTGTGCCCGGGCACAGTGACAAGCCTTACCCCACTGGGAAAAAAGGGGCTAACTCTGTCCTTGTGGACCAGGAAACGCACCAGGGCTGAGCCGTCTGGATGCCGACCCCAAACTGATCCATAGTTCTCCAGGCTCCTTTGCACCTAACTCCGCTCAGGTCCGGATGGCTGCCCAACCTGCACCTCAGAACCGATGCGGACACTTCGGTTCCAGCCTCTGCTCTTCCCGGGAGCTTGCAGCACATCCCTGTTCTCTGTTTGCACATCTGTAAAATGGGAGGGCCTGAGAGGGGAGATGGGACTCCTCTGCAGAGTGCTTTGAAGTCCCCCGAGGACAGGTTTTTAATGCTCGATACTACAATGGTAGTTGTTGGCCACCGAACCACTGCTCTTACTGCCGGAGGCCGTGGTGCAGAGAGGACAGGTGACGGACAGCGGTGCCTGGCTTTGCAGGTACAAATCCCACCAAGAATTCATTTGGTTCATACTCCCCCTCCCGGCCCCAACCCTCTCGATCTGCCACGAAGCCAAAACAAAGCAGCTCGACAAGGCTTCTTGCACGCTCCCGGGAACACGACACGCTAACCAAAGGGTTGTTACATTGCCGGAGATTGCACTAATTATAATGTCAGGCTTTCCACTTAAAGGATTATAATTAAGGGAGAACATTACAGTGTTTCCAAACCCTGCACTGTAGGAAGGGGCCTCATGGAAACCACGCTGCGATACCAGGCACTGCTGAGAGATGCTCTGGGGTCTGATACCTGCATGCCGAGGAGAGAGGGGAGTCGATGCTCTTCCAGGGAAGTAAGAGAACGTCGGTGGGGATCTAACCTCATTTTTGCTTTAAGTTTTGACGCCGCCAGGGCAGGTCCGAGTCCTGGGTTCCCATCCGAGAAGCAGTTGGCTGAAGCGCCCTACGAACAGACAGGAAAGCTTGGCTCTAGACTGAAACACTCCCCTCCCTTGGCTTGCTTGTCTGCAGCTACCAGCTAGAGTCCTACCACAGCCTCCAGCATGCAGGGCAGTGCTACAGGTCAGATAACCATAGACAGTTAGGGTTGGAAGGACCTCGGGAGGTCCCTGCTCCAGGACAGACCTCGCACAAGTTGCTCCCCCCACCTCCATTGCCTCCATTTCTCCCACTGTCGAATGGAGACGGGAAGGTTTGCAAAGGGGTCCGAGACACCTGTACGCCGATAAGAAGTGCCGCACAGAAAGGCTGCTCCGCTGGCTCGCCATGCAACCGATGCTAATAGAAAGATGCACGGCCACCTGCAAAGAAAATGAGGACCCGCTCCCCGGGAAGAGAGCAAGGCATACACGCGGCCTCGCCGATCAACACTGAGGCTGCTGCCCGTAAAGGCATCTTCCAGCCCAAGCTCAGGGGAGCCGGGCTCAAGATCGGGCTGCGTGCAGCTGCCTACAGCAGGTACGTGATGGGCCACGGAAAACCTCCCCCTTCAGCAGCAGGACGAACGCAACCCTCACGCTGAGCTGAAACAGCGGCAGCCCGCGGGCGCTGCCCTCCCTCGCCGCTCTGAATGTTAAACTTTAATGCTGTGACCTTTAAGAGGCCGGAGATAATTTCGGAGCCCCTATAATTGTCCGAGGGTGGCTTTGTGCTCTGTGGGCACAAAGAAAGGTTAGAGCAGCATCTTCCAGGAGCGCCCGCCAGCAGCAGGGAGATTACCGTCGCTAACCTACGGTCCAGGGCGACGCGCCGTTCGCTCCATCGCAAAGGTCTGTTTCTTCAGCGACGGTAAAGACATCACCCCTGGTGATCCCCAGGTGACACGCCGTGACTCCAGGCAGGAGTCCCGCTCGCTTGTGTGCCCTGATAGCTTCATTCGAGGGATAAAATGTAATTATGCTGGGCTCGGCCCAAGCTCCAGTGACCTTTTTCTCTTCTGAGGTGTTTAAAGCCATCATCTTCGCAACCGGTATCAACTGCTGCAAGAAGGAGCTGACGAGCAGCAACTGGCACAACTAGCTGGTGCTCATTAATAGTTGAGGGGTGCTACATGGACATGCCCTGCTCAGGGCAGCACCCCTTTTTGCTAGCCCCCTGCAAGCAGCGCCCCAAGGCAGGCCGGTTCCCTCGCAGCGTGGACTGCAAACAAGCCATTAAAACACGAGGCAAAGCTGCAGAGCACTGGGGCTAGCACGGCCCCATGCCAGCCACAAGCAATGGGATCAAGGGGTAAAGGCAGTGAGCAGGGGTAAAAGCCTGTGCTTAGGTTGCAAAAGCAATCCGGGCTCATGGTAGAGGAGAGCTCTTTTATTAGACCAACAAGATTTTTGCAAAAAAACCCGTTTAGGTCGCAAATTCCTTAAAGCGGGGATGGTCTTTTGTCTGGAGTTTGCACAGCGCATACGTAGCACAACCAGGTCTCGGCTCACACCTCCCCGGGGCGTCCCGCAATAAACCTCAGTACAAATCTACCTCTTAGCAACCTGGAGAAAAAAGCCTTAAAGACTCTGCCCTATCCCATAGGTCACCTTAGAGCCCCGTATTCTCAGACATGACAGATGCGCCCCCACCGGCTTTCTCTTCATTAGCTGCAATAATTAGAAACAATTAAAATCTATTTGCCGCAGGCAGAAAGCAAGTGCTCCCTTACCTATTAAACAAGAACCCTCGACCCTATTTTGACAAATTCCCATTCAATTAAGCTCCCATACATTTTCTTTTAGGGCTCAGCATGCTGCCAGATTGGAAGAGGTTGAATTAAAGAAGCTGGAGAGACGGAAATGCCTCTGCCCCCAGTGCCACATTTCCTCAACAGCAGAGATCGGCCATACAAACACGGCGGAGGAGAGACTTTGCACGGGATGCTCAAGAGGGCTCAGCGCTGGCCTCGCTCTCCCCGCCGCCACTGGAAGCCGTGGTCAGACCCCCCTGACCTCAGCAGGAAATGGGCCACAGCAGCCTGGAAATCACTGGGGCCAAATTCCTGCTTTTATTGCAACTCTCAGCATATCTACAAGCCCCTCTGCCCCTTACGCCCATGCAAACACACAAGCGCGCTCCCACGCACTTGGAGTCAGGTTCTTAACGGAGAACCTCCGGTTTTATTTAGAAAGCAGGTGAGGTTTCCACCCCTCCCCTGCCACCCGAAGAGCAAAGCTGGAAGATGAGAAGCCCAAACATTGCCACCCAAGACCACACGCAAAAGGAATCCACGTCCTGCTTTGCGATCTAATGGTTTTCAAACATGTCTCTTTGTTCGCGGCCAGCTTTTGATGCCTGGGTGCCCGGAGCTGGAAAGCTCTCCAGGGCAAAAGCAATCAGGACTCACGGTACAGGCGATCTCTTTTATTAAACCAACTAGATTTTTGCAAATCCAATCTGGATATAAAATGAACTATTCCAAACTGAATATAAAATGGATATAAAATGAACTATTCACACTGGATATAAAATGAACTATTCACCACACTTCCAACTTTCCTGGGAAATATGGACTTCAGTTCTACCCAGGAGAGCTTTTACAGTCTTTTCTCCTATGCCTGAAGAATGGTGTTCATACCCAAAAGCTTGCAATTAAAACCATTTTTTTTGCAAAAAATCTAGTTGGTCTAATAAAAGAGAGCACCTCTGCCACAAGTCCCGATTGCTTTTGGAGTGGGAAAGGCAGACATCTCCCCCCGAAACGCTGTCTCTAAAACCTACTTGATCTTTTGGCACTGGCCATTTTAAAAGCAGTCGTGCCAAAGTCATGCCAGTGAAACCTTGCCATCACCCCACCCCATCACACGATTGTGCCCTATTCACGCCCCGTATACACCTCCGCAGCCTCGTGTCTTTCACGTTAGCCTTCCTATCGCTCGGTCTCTGCCGTGAGCATACAGGAGCCGTAAAAAATTAGCTTCCTTTAACCTGAAGCTTTCTTTTGGATAAATCGCTATTAATCCACGACTAGATACTGGCAGGATTAGACCGTCACATGCAAAACATCCACCGAAATGTTGAAAGCATACGAGGGATATGAGCCTTTGTGCGTCAAGAGGCGAGTCAGCCATCTGGGCTTAGGAAGGAGCTTCCTCCTCCGGGGATATCACTGTATAATCATCAATTATACGGGCTCTGCAGATCCCTCGCAACATCTGCGGCAGCCGTCGTTACCGATGGGACGAGAGGAATTGCTGCTCTGCTCAGGCATCTGGCTGACAACTGTCCTTACGGCAGAGACAGGTGCGGAGAGCCCGAGCGCCGGAACCGGGGATGCTGCCGAGCCGTGCGCCCCCTTGCCGGACAGAGGCCGCGGGAGCGGCTAAAAGCACGAGCGCAAAGGAAAGACGGAGCAGGGATTCGACGTTTTGAAGCAGCGCAGGCTAGAAGAGAGCAACGAACAGCTCTCTGCTTCCTGGGTGAGGGTTTGGCAACCCAGGGCCCCGGAGGGAGCACACTTCTGCAAGCGCCCTAATTATTTTCAGTCGCCAAGTCCCACAATTAACTCTTTATCATGTTATGCTCTGCAGAGAAAAAACCTCCCCCGGAAATTCCCAAGGAAACCCCACCACGATATTTATATTAGATGGAAGATGGCACGAAGGGCAAAGGAAGTCTTTCCCCCTCTCTCACGACTGAACTGGGGTAACCCTGCTCCCCCGGGCTGTTTCAATGCTGAATCAAGTGCGTCGATAGCTCATGACCAGTCTGAGCACAGCCAGCTGTTTTCTCATGGGCGAGATACCTTTTTCTCCGACTCCATCGCTGGTTGAGGGCCAACGAGCAGCACGTAAGCAGAGGTCTCTGCAGGGAGCAGAGGGCCCGACACTGCCTTTCCGTTGGAGGTAAGAGCGGGAAAGGATGCTATGACAAGGCAGCAAATCAAACACATACCTTTAGAAAGGAACAAGATGCAATTAGCCAGGGATGAATGGCCAAGAGCACGAGAAAATGCACAGAAAGGGTGGAGAGAGAACAGGCGAACACAAATGCCCCCAACTGTACCAGTAAATATCGAAGCGACCTACCTGCACCTGCATGCACACACGCAGGGTTTGAAACACAGAAAGGGATTCAGATCTAGAGCTCTGCTTGGGGCCTGCCAGCCCCGGGCATGGGATCCTCCCTACTGCAAAGCTTCTTGCAAATTCCCCTACGAGAGCTGGATGGACCACTGAGCTACGAGGACCGCTGAACCGACCTTGTTGAGCTAGCCCTGTATGCCTATCCATCCCATCCCAAACCAAAGGGCTTCGACATGCAGCACGTACTCCCTCCCTTCCTTCCTCCTATCAATCAGTTAGCTCCACTGTTAAAGGGTCGTTTCGTCCGCAGCCTCGTTACCCCGTGCTAGGGACCGAGATGTGACGCATCTCTTGCGTGCATTAGGCTTGCGGCTCCTAGGAGAGCTAGCGCTCAGCTTTATCAGGTTCGAAAGAGTCAGTCCTAACGCGGCATTACACCAAGCTCTATTTGCAGCGGACGTTTGATTTGTCCCTCGGTCACTCAATAGCAGAGGGGGCGGATTAGCGGCACCTGAAAGTAGCATCCGCCCCAGCGGCAATCAAAGAAGCATTTGTGCAATAGCGATGGGTGAGCGCAACCACTGATGACAGGGGGAAAAAATCCACATCTCTGTTTTCAAGCAATTCCAAAGAACCTCAGCCCTTCGAGAGCAGGTTTCCCGGGCACGAAGACAAAGCTATATCCAGACTCTGCCTCCCTTCGCAGCTGGGCGGCAGGGCAGCTGTCCGGGGTTTGACAATGGCTAGAAAGGCAGCCCAGATTTTGTTAGTGCAGACGTGGCTGAAGAGATGTCAGGACACGTTGATAATTGCTGTGGGCAAAGCCCTTTGATTTCAGCCGACAAAGGTACGGCAGGAGGCAGCAAGGTGTCAGGGCACCACCTGCTCGCGTTAATGGAAAGCCTAGCTAAGCGAACCCCGCTGCTAAGGCGAGAGGCGGAGGGCAGTGAAAATTGATTCCGGCCTGAAAAGAAGCAATTTACTGCCAAGGGCAAAGCAGGTAATAGCAAGGGCGGAAAGACTGCGGCTTCTGGAATTTATACGGAGGAAAAACACACCGGCTTACACACCCCTGCATGCACACACCGACATGCCCCCAAGCCACCGTCGCTTTGCTAGTCTCGTTATCCTGTTGTGCACAGCTGGGTGGGTCCTGACTGCCCTCGCCGGTGCTACAAGCACTAGGACCGAGGCCCCGTAGTTTTGGGCCTTCTGACAAGACCCGACAGAAAAGAGACCTATGCGGGGATGCAACAGAAAACGGCAGCTCTGCCCCCGCCACGCAGGAAGGAGAAGCCGCATTCAAAGTCAAAGGGCCCACGACAACGTGAAGGGGCTGCCGCGCTCTCTGCTCTGACGGGAAGGGAGAGGCTTTTGTACTTCAGCTGCTTTCGCCTCCCGCGTGCAAGAGAGTGGCACCGTCACGCCTTCCCCAGCACGCTGCTTCAAAGGGCCTCAAAGAATCCCATGCTCCCAAAGGTCAAAACCACGCAGAGGCCTTTCGTCCGATCCCTGCCCCAAGCAAAAAGCATAAAATAGGAGGGAAAAGCAGGTGAGAGGAGGAAAAAAAGGGAAGCGGGATCCTTCTGTCCTACCTGCAGCACCATGTAGGACTGGTCTGACCCCAACACTGGTCAGCGCTCTTTCCTGCCCAGGGCAGGGACTCGGACTCAAAGATCTAACAGATGACCCTAAAATCTATGAAATCTAGGACTGCAAAGCATTTTGGTTGGGCCACATCTCCCAAACTTGTCCCCCGTTTTGCAATACTCACCGTCACGCCTCGGCTCTCGGAGAGGTGGGATGCAGAAGGAATCCTGCTTTTCTTTTAAAAAAACTATTCTTTTACTTCCTGAAAGCATTACCCCTTCTCAGCACAAAGGCCAGCTGGTGAAATAGTAATAAAAGCTCAACGTGTGTTGAAGTCTCATGATATTTAACCTCCTTTCTTGTGACTTTGGGGTTTGTTTTTTTTAAACACTTCAAGCTCATGCCAGCTGTGAGACCAGCGGCCTTGAGGGCACGATATTGCATCGGTAGCCACTTCTGCAACACTGCACCCTCCTCCATCTATAATGCTGATGAGACTAATGTGAATATCCAAACTAAAGACAATACACAGCGGGTTTCATTTGCAAGGCGCCCAGAGGCCTTTGTAATGAGGCAGGAAAAAGGGAACAGCAAAACCCTGCCCAAGGAAAGGGCCAACTCACTCCCCACTGGCCGGCCAGGCAAGCCATCTTCAAGCAGAGGCTGCTTCCCCGATGGTGCTTACCAGGAATATTGTGTATCGTTATCGCCAGGATCAGCAGCATAATCCGCCTCCAACTGCTGCATCCCGGCGTCGGCGCGGCATCTCTGGAAGTCAGGAAAGCGGCCGGCTCTTCGGGCTGGACGGATCCCCCTCCTTTCCTCCTCTGGTAGGGCTCCCCGTTCTCACCTTTGTCTGAGGGTTAGAAAGCATAAGCCAAGGTCAATGCAGCAGGCAGGTTTGCTCCTGAGCAAGGTCTCCACCTCTCCACCTGTGCAAGAACAGCTGGAAAGATGCAGATTCAAACTCTCCCAGGGGGTTTCACTGCAATGTAATTTAGTGCCAGCCTGTCTGCAAGCTTGAGCTAGGAAGCTTGGAGGGATAACACGGGTACCAGCACCAGGCTACACGCCCAGCTCACCGGCAGGACTCGATACCAGAGCAACACGGACAACATTAAACCCACTGTGTCATCCAGACCTGCTGCGAGGAGGGTTAGACATTGCTGAGCACTCAATAGGTGGGTCCATCAGAGCCTTCGCTCAGAGGGAAGACAGGGCAGCCCTGCCCGTGGAGACTTCCTACTACCTCGAGAATATTAAAGGGCCCCAGAAGAAGCCATTCCAAGCCCATCCTGTCCTCAACCCCTGCAGGTGGATCCCCAAAAGCTTCAGTTTGCTGGGGGAAGAAGATGCCGTTGCAGAGAGATTTATTTGATGGCAAACTCTCTGCCAGGGGGCTGCAAAGAGGATGGAGCTGGGCTGGTCTCAGTGGGGACAGACGGCAGGACAAGGAGCAATGGGCTCAGTTTGCAGCAAGGAAAGTTGAGGCTGGATATTAGGAAAAATCTCCCACTGGGAGGGTAGTAAAACACCTGAACAGGCTACCAGAGCGGTGGTGGCCTCTCCATCCTTGGAGGTGTTCAAGACCCAGATAGACAAAGCCTTGGCTGGGATGATGGAGTTGGAGCTGGTCCCGCTTGGAGCAGGGGTTGGACTGGATGTGACCCCCTGAGCTCCCTTCAACCTGAATTTTCTAGGATGCTACGATTCTGCTTTAGGCCTCACGATGCTGCTGATACAGTGCCACCCTCCACCCATCTTCAAAAACCCTTCGTTTGCATTTGACAAACCACAGCTCCGAGTCCCCCAGACCCGGGTTTCCAGCAGGACGAGGACCAATCCCACCCTGTATTTTGGCCGATGAAGTAAAACCCAAACACCAGAAGTGCTAGCCGGGGTATAATAAGAGACCTATTAGGAGCGAGAGCCTTTCTGTTCACCTTTAGCTTGAAAAGGCAAAGTGACGCCAAGAAACGACACGGGCAGCAATTCCTGGACGCCACACAGGCAACAGCTGCCGCCTCGCACGAAAGGAGATCTGACATTTCAGAGGCATTGAATTCTCTCCCCGACCCATCCTCTCCCGCCCAGGAATTTTTGGTGCTGACAAACAAGCGTAAGAAGTCGTCTGAAACTGTTTGGATCGAATGTCAGCTGCTTCCCATGCCATTTTGAGGCTGGATAATGCTCGACTGTCACGTCGCACTTTGCAAAGCACGCATTTTCAATGCCAATTAAGAAGCTTAGCATAAAAGCGTTCATGCAAATCAACACGCCAGGTCATCCCGGGAAGGCGGGGGTGTCACTTTTGTCACTCACATCTTGCCATCTGTAATAATAATAAAAAAGAAAAAGAAGAGAAATGGCTTAAAAGCTTTCTGAGGAGGTTCTCGACAGCATGCAACAAAAAAAAAATCTGCCGGGGTTAAGTAGGGAATGGCAAGGAATTAGCACATTTTAGCAATCAGAAGCCATCCAGGAAGCTTGAAATGCAGACGTCAAAATTCATGCAATCAGGCAGCCAAGTCGAGCCAAAGTCGGTCCCGAGGCTGCTGCGACCACTGGGGCACCTTGGAGGCTGGGCATCACTGGCGATTGCTCGGGCAGAGTGACCCAGTGGTGCCCATCTCCTCTCCAGGGAGGGACGGCCATCGGCTCGCAGGAGGCTCACCCACCTTTGACAGGTCTTGTTTTCAGTCCTGCTGGGCATCCTCGCACCCTCCCACCCAGGCCAGTGCAGCTGGGGGTGCTGGTTTAGTAGCTGACAACCCGATCATGAAACGGGCTGTCCTGGTTTACACGGTACCAGACGGCAGACCAAGAGAGGCCTGGCCTGGCGGGGTGCACACAGCCACCGCTGCCATACAGCAATGCCTCGGACTGGGGCCACCAGCTCTGAACCCATCTTCCGCAGATGATCGCACTTCTCCTTCCAAAATAGCTTCTTCTGGCGAGTTGGCTGTCACCGCTGCGAACAACCTAATGCAAATATTATTGCCACGATAGAACCAGGCATCTTGTCCTCCCCAAGTTCAGGCTGAACCATAGGATATGGGAATGCATTGGTTAAATCATTACCTCCTGTTTTTCCGAGCATAACGGGTTCTTATTTACCAGAGTAGAAAAAGCCAAAAAGCAGATCTGACACGGAAGGGACCAGCCCTGGAGGGTCTTTTCTGATCTGCTGCAGGTGGAAGGGCTTGGCTTATCATCATTTAGCTCTAACTTCTTAGGAAGTCACTCCCTTGAACCTGACCACTCAGTCCATGATGAGGGCTGTGTAGGACTGGAAAGGCGAGGGAGGTAACCCCCTACCCACCGGACAGGAGAGAGGAGCAGCAGCTCCGTCTCACCTGCCCAGGCAAGGAGCAGTGGGACGTACATTAAACGGTGGACGTGGCTTAACAGACATCAAGGAGTCAACTAAATTCCCCGTGCTCTCACCCACAATCAGCAAGGCCTGCAAGTGCATCAAAGCGTCTTTCTCCCTTAATTGCAGGGTCTAATTGCAGTAGTCGCCTGCAAGATGCTCTCCTCTGGCTTACCAAGCCAGGCTTCAAACACTCGAAGCGACGGGGTGCTGTCTACCTCCCCATGACCAACAGATCAGAGAGGTCTGGGCTTGTCGGCAGGGTTTGCAGGGTAAGGTATTGGTTCCCATGAACTCTTCCAGTTGCATCACGAGCTCCACCTGTGCTTCGCAGGCACCAGTCCTCTCTCTGTTCCCATGCAAGTAGCACCCTTGTTTGATTTTGTGCCTTCCGCTGCCTCCGGAGACATGCAATCATCTGGGCATCACCTCGGCACCCTTTTGGAGGAGGCAGAAATGGAGAATACTGCGTGCACAGCTGCAGGACACCTTGAAGTGTCCCACGGCTGCGGATGCAACGCCTATCGGGGAGGGGACTGCACGCAGGAACAGCAGACAAAGGAGCTCTGGTTTCAGATGGACCGGTGCGGATGCCAAACCCTGGAAGACAAGATGAACAGCGAATAGGTGGGCTGTGAATTGATGCCAGTCATCTCCCGAGCGGTGCTAGAAACTGCTGTTTCTTCGGGGAGTGCCTGGTGCTTCCTTTCCAGAGGGAGCTGCCTTACAATCCCTGCAAGGAGCTCAGGGAACTGCTTCACATGCCTTCAAGCTTTGCAAGGGAGGCCCCAGCTTCCTAAAAGAACAGCCCTGGCTTCGAGCCTCATGGATCGTGAATGCCAGCAAGGAAGGAGGGAGCTGAGGCAGGACACCCCATACACATCCAGGCACCGATGTGCTTTGCAAGGTCCCTGAACGACGAAGGCAAAGCTCTGAAATCACCACGTGCCCCGCCGCTCGACAGGCTTTGCACTCGTGTCGACGAGGTGGCAACGGGAACCAGCAGCACGATGGAGTGGGTGACGACTGAGCTGCCCTTCAAGCCCCTTGACAAGAGCCACTGGCCTGGCTGCTACGGGCAAGTGCTGCAGGTTGAGCCCCCTTTCCTCCCTGGAGAGAGGACCCCTAGAAGGCAGCGCCACAAGCAAGGTGCTGCCCTTCCCGCCGGAGGAAAGCGGGGCAACGAGGCTCAGCGCAACCTGCTCCGCGCAGCACATGGAAATCTCTCTTGCAAATACCTTTATTCTCCTGCCTCCCACTCGTCCCTGGCTTCCAGCAGCTTCAGGAGAGCACTCACAACAAAGGGAGGAGAGCAGCACACGCACAGTAATTACCGTATCCGTGCCTGTTTAATTGCCGTGCAACTTTCACCGTCAATACGCCCGTAAAGGCTACGAGCGCGCGGGGGGCGCGAGCACCTTGCAGGTGAGGGGAGCCAGCTGGCGGGGCACGCAGGCGGCGCTCCAGCCCTTCCCGGCTAGACCGCAGCTGGCTCGGGTCGGCGGACGCGGC
>JAGPOW010002173.1:2320173-2366029 GCA_030014935.1 Caiman crocodilus | reverse complement strand
CCAGTATGGACACACTCATTCAATATTTAAGTCAAGGTAATGTGATTTGGGTTAATGCTCTTCCAAAAGGATTCATACTAAACAGAATTAAGGCTCCCTTCGCTGTAAATGAGCCTTTCCACCCCTAGCTTAATGTGGTTTCGCTAACCCAATTTAAACTTCCATCTGAATTGCCTCTCCTGGCTGTGCTCGGATGGACAAACCCGAGGAGCTCGTTCTGACGGAGCCAGGGCTTCGGATGAGTGACCGCGGGGGAAACGAGGGACAGGGCATGCCGCGTGCCAGCTCCCACGCTTTTACTGCCCAGGTGCCCACTTTCATCCTGCGTTCAAGCTACCTTGGGCTAGCCGACCTTGCAGTGAAAGAGGATGAGGGTATTGGGGCCGGGTAATGTTTGCATGCCAGGGGAAAGGCCTGCACGTGGGCAGTTACCACCTTGCTTCATCCCTGCCCTCTTTATACCTCCCAGGGGCTTGCTGGCATGGCCAGGCCCTCCAGTGCTCCTTGCACAGCTGGCAACAGGGCGCTCCCGACCCTGGGGAGATAAGGGATGGACTTCAGATGAGCCCTGCTAGGTACCCGAGTGTTTGCTGGGTTTATTTACCCAATACGCAGGGATGCAGCCCCCGGGGAGGGTGTCTAGAAAAGGAGAGAGAGGAAGGAGATGCAATTGCTAATTAAACCACGGAAGTGTGCGTGCATGCACACACGCGTGAGCCAAGTGCATGGGGTAGGAGACACATGACTGAGACAATCCTGGATAGCAGCCCTATGTGCACAGAGGGCCAAGCTGGCCCCAACCTCTGCAGGACAGGGGGACATGCACGTTGCATCTGCTTTGTCCTGACGCAGGGCTGACTCGGGTCCCGTCTCCAGCTCCCAGGCAGCGTCAGAGCATCACACACACAGTGCCCCCGGTCCCAGGCTGGACTTGGTCCTGAGGCTATGCTTGCTCTTCTACCACTTCGAAAAGCAAAGCCGGAGCAGATTGAAGCCCGCTTATTACCAAGCAATGCATTCAGGTCCCTGTACCAGCGCCTCTATGGAATCAGGAGAGCTTGCAGCACAGGCAGCAATTAGCCCCGCTCTTGGCACGTGCTAAGGCTGCTAATTAGCACCTTCAGAGTTTCCTCCAGACTCCAGCAGCTTGTGCTGTGGCAGATATCCCTTCAACAGACCATTCGGGGTTATCAGCATCAGGACACCAGCAGTCAGGGGAGTGCTGAAGGCAGTGGTTTCCCCCTGGGCCGCATAAAGGCACCTGGACCACCCTGGTGAGGCCTGAGCATGCAGCCAAGCCCCAGTCATGAGACACCAGAAGGCAAGGAGACTGCAGAGGACAGGGACTGTGTTTAGTTGGATGACTGCATAGGGCTGAGAGCCGGTATTCGTGTCCCTCAGCCAACCCCCGGGCCGCTCGGTTTCACGCGTGGCGAAGGTGCAGTCCAAAACTTCAGCCGGAGCCCCCTTGTTCCTGCTCCTGGAGCCTTCCTGTGGCTGCTGAGAAACCACCAACATCCCCAAAACTCAGCTTGCAACATCCAAGCGAAGTGACCTCGGGGACGACCGCCTCCTTCCCTTTCACACCCGGCTGCCTTCTCTTCCGCTCCTCTTCGCAGCTCCAACACGGGCTGTAGCTCTGCCCATATCAGAGTCTGAGCAGAGACAAAGGCTGTGACAGCATCGGACACCCAAAAAAGAGGAAAAGGTCCCTGTCCCTTCTCCAGTGACGTGAAGGAAACGTCCAGGGAAGGGAGCAGGTTCCCCAATACAGCCGTCAAAGGCAATGCTAGCCAGTCCATGAAACACGGGGCATTGCTCATCCTTCCTGCTTCTCTGTGACAGGACAAGGAGCAATGGGCTCAGGCTGCAGCGAGGGAAGTTGAGGTTCGATATTAGGAAAAACTCTCTCGCTAGGAGGGTGGTGAAGCACTGGAATGGGTTACCCAGAGAGGAGGTGGACTCTCCATCCTCAGAGGGTGTGAAGACCCGGGCAGACGAAGCCTTGGCTGGGATAATGGCGTTGAGGCCGGTCCTTCTTGGAGCAGGAGGTTGGACTAGATGCGACCTCCTGAGCTCCCTTCCAGCCCGAATTGTCTACAGAGGGCTGGGAGGAACAAGAAAATAAAGTCAAGAGAGGAAAAAACAGGGAAATCCCAGGTCTTTAGGTCAAACCAAGATGCTCTTGGCCAAATCCCACATCCACCGTGCAGTAGCCTAGGGCCTGCTCGAAGTGATGCCAGCAAGGTAAGCTCACCAAGCCACCGTGCCAGGCAAGAGTCAGTGCTGCACCTGGCCCCAGCCAGCAGTGCCTCTCACACCTGGGCACATGGAGGAAGAGCCCAGGTGGTTTAAAGCCGATGGCTCTATACTAGCTCAACACTCACCTTACATTTGGCAAGCATCTAGCTGATATAATCATTTGGCCTAAAGCTTCCCATCTCCCGAACTGCCTGCCACCCCGGTGGCGTGGGACGCCGTCCTTGGCTTGAGACCACGATAGTCTGCAAGCGTCCTATGTGCAAACATAAGCTCCGCTGGAGCCTTACTGGCTTATCGCAGGTTTGCAGATGTGAAGCGAGGACAAACTTTTTTCCAAGCTGAAGATAAGGCCTTGGCCTCGCCAGGACAGCTGGAGAAAACACCCAGGAACGTGCATGGCCCAAAACATGCACCGTCCGGACTTTCACAGTCCAGCCCGGGATTCAGAAACACTGCAGCTATTTGTATTTGGGGTTTTTTTTCTTCTTTTTTTATAGGAGCTGTTTTCAGCACATATTTATTTTGCCCTGGTTTAATGGAGCATCCCAAAGGGGCCAGCGAGGGACACAAAGTGCAAGTGTCTTCTCTCTCTCGTACCTTTCTTCATGTTAGATGAAAACTTGGAGAACTCCAGGCAGATTCATCGAAGTGCTTCAAGGGAGATTGCAGGAAGTTTTGTTTCGATTCTCCAGCCCCCGTCACCTACCCTCCCTCCCTGCGAGCACCTACAAGGCTTTAAATGAACCGTCCTAGTGGTGTATGCAATTAAACCAAAACGACACCCGAAAGGCAGCCAGCTGGATGCCAGCTCATCCCACCAAGCAAAAGAATACTGCCGCCCATCACTCTGGCAAACAGCAATAAAAGGGAAAGCTGCTTTCTTAAACGCAGAGGCCTTTGCCATGCAACGCAGCAATGCTCTGCGTACTCGTCTTGCCTCTACACCTTCATCATTCAGATCGGCCCCGAGGCATCCTACATCAACTAGGGAGGAATTCACTTTGCTCCCCGGTCAAACCGGCCTTCTCACCAGCTGGTTCCCAGGTTCTGAGTCCTGATGATCTCAGCATAACATTGTCTCTCCAAATTGGGTTTAGAGCTTTCTAATTAAGTTTCTCGATTTTTTTTTCCTTACCAAGACAAAGCACAGTCACCACGCACGACGAACCGATGCATGTGTTCCAGCCCAGCACATTACAGAAGACGAGCAGCAGATTTCTGCAATTAAATGCACATTTTGGCTGCTGGAATTTGCATTTGCCTACTCAAAAATGACTAGTAGGGCACCCAAAAATGACCGGTCTCTTTGGGGAAACTTTGACCTAATGCTAACTAATTTTTTGCATCCAGACAGCCAGCTAACAAACACTCATCTTCCCTCCCTAGGGTCTCATGCAACACGGTTTGGAAGGAGCAGTCACATAGGACATAAACCAGCCGCCAGAGCCAGGCACTGCGAGGTTAGACATTTCATATCCACGCACCCTATAAGTCTTTCTCCATGGCTTCCAGAGGAGATTAAAAGGAAACTTTATATTGCTGTTTCCATTTTTAACATAGAAGTTGGCTTGAGCAACTTTGCCCTGGATTCCTCCTCCTTCCCACGGCTGGGAATATGACCTCTTTCATTCATCTCAGGCTCTGGGCCTCTCTTGTCAGTAGGGAAAGGGACTGGAAAAGGTCCTGGCTGCCCTCCCCTGGGGAACAAATGTCCCGAGCACTAACATTTAGGTCAGGGAGGCAAAATCTGCCACCTCCCTCTGCCTTAGTTTGCCCAGCTCCAAAATGAGCCTCCCCTCAAGCATCAAGAGGCTTCATATCCGCAAAATGGCTTGAGATGTTCAGGTGAAGATAAATACTCTGGTAGATATGGAGCCCTTAGTAGCAAATCCCTCTCTCTCTTGCTCCCACAGATGTTGGGATGTCTGCTCCTGGACACACGAGCAGTCCTAACTTAGCTCGTCAATGCCCCTTCTTCTGCGCATCATCAAGGGCTGCCAAGTGACGGTGCAGGAGATGCTATTGCAACCTTTGCCTATTTAAATAACCAGGCTTCCCACGTATGCAGCCCTCACTTCTTATCCCTAGCACAAGCAAAGGAAAGTGTGCAAATGTGTAGGTAAAGTTACCTACCGGTCCTGGCTTAAAGAATCGGTCAGGTCTCTGTGCATGTGAGCCACAGCTATGGTTTCCCCTGGTAAGTGAAGTCTTTAACAGTCGATTAGCAGAGGGGCTGGCTCCCATACTCACAGTTGGAACAAGCTGTCTCACAAGTGCCCCGCTTCTAATATTTTACAGGGGAAAACACAGCGTTCCCCTGAGCGTGGGAGACGACTGCAAACCCCGCAGGGTGCCAACTGGCAGGCGGCTCCCCGGCCCACGTCGCACCACGAGCAGGGTTCCCAGTTCTTCCTCGCCGCCGTGCACGAGCCCGGAGCACACGCGCGGATGAAGCGGCAAAACAAAAAACAGGATGGCCTTTACGGTTCCCCCAACGGCACCTGTGCGGGTTGGCGTGGGGAGCGGGGAACAGCAGATGCGCAGAAACCAGTGCAAAACAAAATCCAGGTTGCAAACAGAGAGAGGGAACTTCCAGTGCCTTTCCAATCTGCTCTGCAAAACTATTTCTTCTCGGGATTCAGCTGCCCGTGGAGGGAGAGCCCAGCTCAGCCCTGGGTTCCCAAGGGCCAGCGTGCAGCCCGTCTTCCCTGGGCTGCCGAGCTCGCATAGTGGTAGGTGCCAGTAGCTCTTCTGGCCATGCAAGTCTCCTGCTGTCAGCGCTGGACAGCAAAGTAATGCGGGTGCTTCTTCCCCTGCAGCCATCGCATGGCTGCACGTTAGCCAGGTCCCTGCAAAAACCAAGGGGAGCAGGAAAAGGAAAAGGAAAACGGGTTGACTGCAAAGCCCAGAGGGGGAGAAGCTGGTAGAGATGCCCCGCGTGCCCAATGGATGGATGTCCCCAGCGTCGCCTCTCGGATCGAAGGCAGGCAGACAACTCACCTTGCGTATATGCAACCCCCGAATTGCTGGCCGCTACATCTGTGCCTGCATTGCTAGCACGTGAATGCTGAGGTTTTCAGCATGGACTGTGAGCACAGAAATAAGAATCAATGAGGGGATCAGCGCCCAAATGCATGCAAGAAATATTGTGGGTCATATTTCCAAACAGTGCCAGAGACTCCCCATGCCTGAAGAAGGGTGACTGCGCCCGAAAGCTTGCTAAGGACTTTTTTCCAACTACTCGGTTAGTCTGATAAAGAGATCGCATCCACTCAGTGAACCCTGCCTGCCTGACCTGACTTAAGGATCTTACCCACCCCACCCAAACTTCAGTTTTTCCCAAGCCTCGTCTTCCCACAAACGCACGTAAAAATCCAGCCTCGGCAGCAAGCTGAAAACTGGGAAAGCATCAGTCCCCCCGTTTCAATGGCAAGCATCATGGCATTTGGGCAGCTCCCTCTCTCCATCATCAACTTTCCAGGAAAGATTCATGTCCTGACTCACGCGCCCCGTCCAAGCCTTGGCCGTACGTGCATCTGCCACCTGCTGAGGCGTTATTTCATGCCACGCGCACAGGCGGGATGTAGCTCGGAAGTCATTGCTATGCTTGGAAGCAGCCTGCTTTGCATTATTGAGTGAGCACAAGCTCGGGGTTTAATAAATATTTGATCCGTTACAAATTTATTCAAAGTTGGCTCTTAAATCAATCACTGAGCTAACCCCTGTGTCTATGTTAAGCACTAGCCAGTTTCAGAGAGAGAACGTAAAAAGCTTTGGTCCCTCTCTCTTGCAGCAAAAGGTGACATACCCATAGCTATCGAAGGACGAAACCGTGTCGGCTAGCTCCTCCAAGCAAGCTTACGACAGCAGACCTCTGGCCCAGACTGGTAGGTCTCCAAAGCCTACCTGTTGGCTTTTCCATCCATGCCTTTGGGAAATGACCTGGGTTAAAATTCAGCCTTTCAATCTGAACATTTCCCTAATGCCTAATCTAACCAGCCCTCCGCTACCGTGAGCTCCCCGGCCTGTCGCCATCCGACTCCTTCCTTTTCCAATCATTACTGAAGCCAGGCCATGCAGGATCCAAATCATTACGGCAAAATGATTCTCCTGGGGTGCCCCGAGATCCTTTCCAGGGTGCCACAGGATGCCAGTAGCACTGTTAGGTTTGCAAAAGCGAATCGCAAGATAAACCCAATAGAAAATGCCCAATAGAAATTCATAGTTGTGTCTTTCTGAGTTCTCTATTGCTTTTCTGTACTCAAAAAAAGAGCGGAAACAAAGAGCTGGGATTTCCCAAGAGGTGCCCTGAGTCCATCCCAGGGTGCCCGAGTCTAAAAAAAGAATGAGAAGAAGTGCTTTAGGAGCCTGGGGGCAGCAGGCACTGCACTGAGGGAGGCCAGAGGTTCGCGAGGACAGGCTCAGCGCGCTTGCAACGGGGAACAGTTTGCATTGCTCGCACCAGGCGAGACCACGGCGCTCGCTGGTGAGGCAGGCTACCGAGGCATCCTCTGTACCCGAGGATGGGAGAAATAGGAGGCGATAGCTCCATGTCGAACTGACCTCTTTATAAGCAAAGGCCATCCTGGAGCTAGAATGAATATCATTAACATTTTACTCTTGCGTGAATGGCAGACTAGCAAACCAGGCAAGACACTTCGCTATTCAAGCCGTTCTCTGCAAGATTATGAAGCGCTCAAAACTCACCCCAAGTTCCTTAGGACAGACACCCCAGGGAAAGGCACAAAGCCCCGACAGAGTCCAGCCCTGGTGTGCCCTTCATGCTGACAATTCCCACCGGTGCCTCTGGAAAAGGATGTCCAAAGAGCGCTTCAGGAGCAGGCCTGGCAGAAACGGGAAGGGGAGTTCGACGGGCGGAAGGAGATTCGGAGCTCGAAGGTGGTCAGGACGAGAGCACAGATGTCAGGAAGCCGAGTCTGGAGTTAGGGTTAGGGTTTCCCTACCCCCTCAGAGGTGCTCCAGGGATGGGAGGGGAATGCCACCATATAACCCCATCCGGCTCCCGTTTCTGCAACGGAGGTGAAAGCGAGGGAGAGCTTCTCCCCAGCTGCACGAGAGGCCTAGGACTTCCCACCACTCCCCAGCTCCCCGCCTGGAACGAGAAACACCTCGTTAACAGCACCGAGCTCTTTCCTGTCTGTGCCTGGGACTCTGCAGAGGCTCGCTGGCTTCCCGTTCCCGCTCCCGTTCCCACGCATTCCTGCAAGTGCCCTGCCCCACGTCATCTTGCTGCCAGAGGAAGATGGAGCAAAGAGAGTGCATTGCCCTTTCTTTCCTATTAAGGGAACCATTTTGCTTTCGTTATCATCCTCCCACACCCACTGTTTCTCTAGACTCCTGGTCCCCAAAGTTCAAGCCTGTATTTCTTTGATGTCTCCACTTTGCAGGCTTTGGCCAGTGGAGTTTATTCTCGGGTGAAAGGGCAGCTTAGCTGGTCGAAATGCATCTGCACTGCGAGCTTTAGCCAGCACAACGGGCAGCCACGGACACCGCTTCCCTAGACGGCTGGTTTTCACAGCCATGCCAGCAAAACATCTGCAATGCATGCCCGACCTCACACGGTCATAGCGTGTTTGGTCCGGGAGGTTTAGAAACGCTGACGCTTTGTCTGCGCCAGCAATAGCCACGGCTGGTCTGACCGATGGGAGCGCGGGAAGTTTGGGGTTGGACGAGATGACTCTCTCGGATCCCCTAATTCCCCTCGTTCACAGGGAAAGCCCAGAGGAGACAGCTTTTAAAAGAGGATGTGTTTTCAACTAACTCAAACGCACACTTTGAACACAAGGCTTATTGCAACGTGCACGAATCCCTTGGACAAAGGCCACATAAAAGGGGCGACAGCAGCAGCCGTAAAACACGCAGCATAATTTTCCCCACTTCGCTATATCAAAATGCAAGAGCGAGTTTGCTGACCAGAGCCGCATGCAACAACTTATACCTAGGACTCTGCAGCCTTTCCCCACTGACCACGATCAGAAACACAGCCCAGAGCACAGCGGCAATCCTCTTTTAAGGGCAAGCACCATTACACTAGAAGCAATGGAGAGGCTTTATTAACAATGGTTGCCCACAAGAGAAAAGCTGCCTAATGCCAGCAAGTCCATAAAGCGGCTTCCCTTTGAAAAATGTACGCACGTAAGGGAGACACATTTACCCGGGCTGGTCTAAAATCAAGCAGCAGGCAGGGTAGATTTGCAGCCGTGAGAAGAGTTTTATGGGAAACACAAACCCCCAAATGCTCTTGCCTCGACGTGCCACGTGCTGTACAGACAGAGGGGGAGAGAAAACCAAGCGGAAGTCCTGGCTAACTATAACCAAGGTTGAAAATCAGAAAAAGCATCAGTAGTAAATGCAGGCCCTGATAGCTGGGCAAACCATGGGACTACTTCTGGAAAAAGTAGCTGCTCCAATTAGAGGAGGGTGCTGGCAAGACACTTTCCAAGGCAATCACGCAGCATGTAATTAAGTGTGCAATATACATTATTTTAAATCTTTTTCTCAAGGAGGCCTCTAAATAGTCCCCTTGATTTATCATTATTGAATTTCCCAGCAAAGCTGGAGGGCGAAGTTTCTGCCAAAAGTTTAATTACATGCACGCAGCCCTCTGCATTTGTCATATCCTCTGCAGCCAGCGCTGGAAAGAGATAAATGGCTTCGAGTGTGGCTCAAACTGCAGGCGACTTATAAAAGCAACTGGCTTCCGAGCCGGGTGCGAAATGGCTTTTTATTTTTGATTATTTCTTAATGAAAACTGTTGGCACTGCCTGTGAACTCAGCAGGATTGTACGTGCAACCTGCACATGCACCGATCAAAAGCTTTGCAACGACCTCTCTTGCTCCCTCCAGTCCTGTAATGGAAGAGCTGCTCTCTGGTCCCTGCGTTCAAATTCTGGTTTGCTCTGCTTTTCACCGCTGGGACTCTGATTTGGGAAACAGGCTACGATCCATTTCTGCTCCACAAAGCATGCGACGACCTGCTTCCAGAGTCTTCAACGCTCGGTTGAATGAGAGCTTGGGTATTCACATCATGGTGCTTCCAAGCATTTGCATGTGGATTCAGTGCTAGGACTTCATTAAATGCCTGATCGGGTCTCAGGCAAGTTACCAAAAGCAGAGTGGAGCTGGGGCCTAGCATTCAATTTGCGGGGGGGTCAGCACTGCAGCCGAATTCAATTGGAGGGGGCTCGGTATTGCAGCTCAATTCAGTTTTGGGGGGGGGACTGGGACTCAATATTGCAGCGGACGTCCAGTTCTGCTTGACCCCCCAACCCTGGGCACCCAGCGGCACGCGGGCTATCTGGTGTGCGCGTGCTTGAGGAAGGATTTGGGCAGAGGGCTGAACACCTCAGACGCACTCACGTGGCATGTTGCTCCACCTTGGCAGTGCTTCCCTTGGAGGTCTGCCTGCAAGCAGCTGTTCAGGGATAAAGCCCCAGGTAGCGCTCTGGCTTCGGGGAGAAGATCAACGAAAGGTGCTCCAGCAGCGCCGTCTGCCCCGGTACGCGCTACCCAATATTGAAAGGCCTTGGGCTAGAAACAGAGCTACCTTAGTAATCACTGCCAGCATCACGGTTTGCAAGGCTAGCCCGTGCATCCAAACCCTCCGCACACCCCTGACCCCACAACGGGCCGACAGGGCAGGAGTTAAGAGGCTCTGTCTGAAATGCAAAGCAGATGCTTTAAAATCCCCCGTCTGGCTACTTCCAGGCTGGAGATGCTGGGAGAGAAATTACTGATTGGGCTGAAATCCCTCCACCAACATCCATCTCTTTTTCCCCCACGAGCTTCTCCCGCAGCTTCCTGCCGCCTGCCTCCGCCCCTTGCCGAAACAATCTCTGTTCTCTTAATGACCAAGCTAATGCAGGCAGCAAAGCAATCTCTGGATGGTTATTAATGAAGCAAAGTTGTCTGGTGGGTCCAGAGGGCTTATTCTTTCAGATCGGAGTTGTGAGTGTTAAATTAGCTCCCCAAGTATAACCATTTATAAAGGTGCCGGGCCTGTCTCCAAGATGTGGGAGAAGCAGCAGAAGAAAGCTCCGAGCGGTGGTGAACAGCACATTTATAATAAATGATGATTAATTGCAGCTCACAAGTTATTCATAAAGGATATTCAGTATTAATGCACCTAAAAAACCAGGCAGCTCTTTGAGACGGAGGAAGGAAAACATTGCCAGGAATATCCTGAACTCCCCAGTACTTCTCTCACACACACATAGTCATTCATCTGATCCCCAATCACAGCAGGACCCAAATGCCCTACCAGCCCCTCCACCTTTAGCTACAAAGCATCCCGAGAGGCAGGAAAGTGCTACTGCCCCCATTTCACAGACCAAGAACCGAGGCACAGAGAGAAGAAGGGACTTGCCTGATAATTTAAAAATCATACGTCTGTCAAGCAAACTACAAAAAAAAAAAAGGTAGTTTCTTTGTAAAGTTGCTATAATCTCTGGCCAGTCAAAAAATATGGAGTCACTTAACAATATCTGACAGGTCAACTGACCGGCTCTGAAAGGATGCTTATTTTTCTTTCAAGGGAGCTCTGAAGCCATCACAGGCCACGACTGCACCGTGCCGGGTCCCGTCCGTGAACCTCCCTTGCACACGGCCGCGCAGCAGCCACCCTGGCACCCCCCGCCAGAGCCCGAGGCACCCACGCGTGCGCTCAGCACGAGCAATTTAACTCATTCAATCGGACACGTGTTGTGGACACGAGCTTTGCCGTCTGCAGGCCAGGAGGTTTGCTCATCCATGCAGCAAAATGAGGTTGATTAATAAGTACCTGGAGGCTGAGGATGAAAATAGCCCCTGGAAAATAGCTAACAGGGATTCCCCTGGACGCAGAACGACGCTTTTGGGGCTACAGGGTCCTCCTTGGACATCTTAACAACAAGGGAATGCCCCCAAACCACGAACGCTTACAGATGAGAAGAGGGCAACGGGATGCAGGCTGGAGAACGGAGCTGCTGCTAGGGTCGTTTCCTGCCCCCAAAGAAAGCCCAGGAGACGAGCAGACGCAGACAGGCCCATGCACGTGACAATGTACACCTGGGTTCAAGCATCACCACGAAGCAAAGTGTATAACCCAGACACGAGAGGACCAGAACGGGCTGGGAAGAAGCCAACAAGGTGCAAAGCAGCCATGGGAACGGGGCTGAGACGTGCCCTCCCGAGGGCAGAGGAAGGCAGAAGCTGGTGCTGAAGGTTGGTGTCCGGCTGCAGGGCATCAAAACGAGCCCTCTGCCCGGGGTGTTGTAGCCCACGCCTGTTTTCTGTCTGTCTAGCCTGTGCAATGCTGCCGTGCACGGTCATGGAGGCTCTCTCCACACAAATCCCAAGACACGTGGCATGGGGGAGCCTCGCCTGCCACGCCACCTGCCTCTTCCCATGCGTGGTTCACAACTAGCTCCTCGTTTGCACAAGCCATCCATGTTTTGCAATAAAAGAGCACATCAAACGAGCCGTATCCGGCAGCATCCTTTCCCAAAGGCAAAGGCAAGCAACCTGACCCGAGCCCAAAACTCTTAAAACAGCAGAACGATCTGCTACGCAAAGAAGCGGAAACACAAGAGGATTTGGCATCTCTTCCACCACCAAAAATTACATTTCAAGTGGAGCTCTCCCACCGCCCACCGCCCCCCCGTGCGACAGCCAGGGATAAATCAAGACCGTTTGGAAAAATGCCGTTCCTAATAGCCCAATACTCGATCCGAGCCATCAAAATCTCTTGCTCTGTGTGTTCAAAGCACCATCTTGCCTCGATGCCCCATTTACCACAAATAGCTGCTAATACACGCTTCGTAGTCACGAAGCCTAATTCCTGGGGAACATGGACCCCGTCAGAGCTCAGTCTCAGCTGTGAAGTCCTAACGTTTTAGTCACTGCACTTGGCTCTCCCTGGGTTACTGGATGGTAGCTGGGATCTGGTTCCCTGCCCCTGACCCACAGGACACGGTGACTAACCACCCCCGTGAGCCATGCGGATGTGGGCAGCCACAGCCCAGGCCCCTTCTTTGCAGCTGGACCTTGCTCAGAAGTCACAGGGAGGGACAAGCGATGGCAGATGCATGAAGCCTGATGCTGCAAAGCACGGGCTCAGGAGGTAGCTGTGATCTCCAGCACAGCTGCACTGGGAGCAGGAGGGCATCGGGAGATGCCGGTGCCATCAGTAGAGGCCACCACACAGAGCCCCTGCTTCCAGGTTACACTGGGAGAAGCCTTTTCCAGGGAGCCAGACGGGGACTGGAGACCCCGATGCTGCTTGAGGGCAAGGAGAAGGGGACTAAGGCCTTTGGGCAGAAGGAGAGATGAGACAAGGCAAGAAGGGGGCTCAGGGGTACCCTTGATGGCCCATGACAGGCTGCGGTATCTGCTCCCTCTCCCCTAGCCCTGCTGACAACACCCCCAGGAGCGCTCACTAGCTCTTCCCCGGCATCTTTCCAGCATCGCTGTGGCTCAGCGAGAAGGGCTCTGACAGCACCAGAGTCTGGAGCCCATCCTTCCACCCTGGCACGAATGGACAGCTCGATCCTGACAAATCCGAGCCGTTAACGCGCCAGGACAGAACAGGCAGAAAAAGAGAAAAATCTCGGAAAAAACCCCAACCCAAGCATCATCCTGAATGCAAGCGGAGAGGCATGGACATCACTACCCTGCCAGCGGTGCCCACACCGCGCTCTCTGGCTTCTTGAGTCAATTCTGGGAGCCGTGGAGAGAATTTGTGAGAGGTCCGTTATGGATGACACGTAAGAGATGTGGAAAAGCGCTTAATGCAGGGCAGGGCAGGCCCTGCAAGGACTGGCTCGTTAAAACAGAGCTTCTCACCTCAAGCAAACGTTGGAAAGGGACTTCTCCTTGCCGGCCCAAAAGAATAAGCTTTCCCCTTTGGGCAAGCAAAGCAAAGCAGCAAAGGAGAAGGGGAGCGAGCTGGCTTTGTGTGGACCATGGAGACCCTTGGCTTTGACCCCAGACACTTACGCAAATGAGCAGCTCATTTGCATCAGTGGTTTGTTCCTTCCAGGCCCTATCAGGAGCGCTGCGGGTGCCGAAGGGTCGCAGTTTGGTACGAGACGCTTCCTATCCAAACTGCGAAAGCCGGTCTTTGCTCACGCACCGTGGAAAGGGGCTGGGGTAGATTCCCTCTCTCGGGCTGCTCACCCCGACGGGTCAACAAGTCTGAAATAAAAGAGCACGTTGCTAATCTCACAGTGCAAATTGTGAGCCGCGGCACATCGGAAACAGGCCAAGAAAGCACAAGACAGCATTATCCACTTGATCTCGAGCTCTGGATGAGCCGCCCGGCGAGCCAGGCTAATGATGGCTGAGTTGCAAAAGAGCTGCCAGCAAAGCCCAGAGGTCTGCTCTACGAGCGACAAGCTTGGAAAGCAGTCTCGCTCTTGGCATCCCGCCTGCTTACAAATTCACCCAGGGACAAAGATAACAGGAGACAGAGAGGACAGGGAGCAGTAAATCCCATTAGTCACCCAATGGACAGGCTTTGTGTCGAAGCCGGGTCCTGGTTAAATCGTTCAGAAAAGCTCTGGAGCACAGCAAGGAACAGCAAATGCCTACAGAGGAGGCAGCAACCGCTCTGAGCCCGTCCTAGCACGATGAATACCCGGGGCAGCATCTCTCCTGCAAGCCTCAAAGCACAGGAGATGCTGTCACTCTTGCCCCGCCAGCATGGCAAGTCCCACGAGTTCCTATTAGTGGCTGCCCTCCCCTGGGAAGGGGGACCGGAGGCAGTACGATGCTCAGCAGCATCCCCAAAGTTAAAAAAAAGTCCCTTTGGGCTTCCCTTTTGGTCCCTAAGGGTAATTTTAGACTTTGCATCAAGCCACAATTTTAGGGCAGGATCAAGCCTCGCTCTGTTTTACCGGTACAGGGTTCTGCCACGAACACTGGCTGTCTTAACAGCAGATGGAGGGTGTACGTCATCTGTTCCCTGTCCTCACCTGGCACGCTGCCCTCCCGGACACCTTTCACAAGAGGATTTTAAGCTTTACAGCAAGTAACTAAACCTCCCAGCAGCATTTACAGGGATCATGTTACCCTTTTTCACAGCCAGGCAAAGGGACCGCAGAGGAGTGATGTACCAGGTGGAGCCAGTCCCTTCCTCCCATCACCAGACACCCCCTCGATGCCCTGGATGGCAGGGACCGCATGCAGAGCAACCATGGCTGGCATTAAACCTGACCAGGGGATAAAAATGCTCTTTCAGGGAGCGAGTCCATCTGGTAGGTTTGTATAAATAATAGCAGTGCCTCTCAATGAGAAACATATTGGACTCAACATGGTGCAGCTGAGTTTAATCAGGGACAACACTCCCAGCTCTGGAGACCACAGATTTTATAAAAGCAAGCACAAACCAGGCAATCCCCTTCGCATGCGGCCACCAACGAGCTTCAGCTTCCACCTGCCCGGTTTCCATCCTGGACGGAGATTTCCTCCCACCCCATCCTGGCTTCAGCTGGGCTGCAAGGATTGCCAGCGGGACTGGTCATTATACGAGTGCCGTGGGCATTTTAAGATTCATGAAAAAAGGTGGGGTGAAGGATCCGGGAGAGGTCATCTCATCCCCACGGCAGGATCAGGTACGCCCGACAAACACGTGTGGGACCTGCTCTCCAGGGATGGAGATCACCCAGCCTCTCCGAGCAAGGGACTTGCAGAGCTGGAAAGCTTCCCTAGCATCTAACCTACAGCTTCGCTGCTGTGATTTAAGCCCATTGCAGAACACCAGTTCCTAGGAATTGGACTCCATAATCACACACACACACACATTACAATAATTCTGGCAGATTTAAAAAAAAAGTCCAAATTTCATCTCTTCAGATATGATAAACAGCATCACAATTCACTGCCTGGGAGGCATCTTCATTTCTCCAACCATGTTTGTGACGTTTTATCAAAGGGGTTTAATTAGTATTATGGAAAATGAGGGTTGGGAGGAAGCTCAGGAGGTCACGTCTAGTGCAACCCCTGCTCCAAGCAGGACCAGCCCCAACTCCATCATCCCAGCCAGGGCTGTGTCTACCCGAGTCTTCAACACCTCCAAGGACAGAGATGCCACCACCTCTCTGGGTAACCGGCTTCACCACCCTCCTCGTGAGAAAGTTTTTGCTAATATCCAACCTCAACTTCCCTTGCTGCAGCTTGAGCCCATTGCTCCTTGCCCTGATTCCTGAAGTCAGGACAACTGCCCCGAGTCTTCAAAGCGTCTTGCTCCAGAAGGGCAGGCACCTGGGGAGCCACTTCTTGCAACACAAGGGACTTTTTCTCCATGTGTATTTAAGCAGGTGTAAGTCATCGTGAGAGGTACTGAGCTGGTGGCGCTAGGAAGGGGAAGTCTGCCTCCAATTCAAAGGTGGAGGAGAAGGTACCACCACGTTGCATGGCCCATCCTTTGCCAGCGTGGCTTGACCTCAATCCAAACCTCTTGGTTTGGGAGATGCCAAGCAAGCCCCATTGACCAAACTGGAAAACATAAGCCACAACACGCTGGGTTTGCCCCCTGGTATCTCTCAGGAGCCAGCTGAAAGCCGTCCTTCCCAATCATCCAATCTTTCCATCCATGTGCTCCCCAAATAATCCCCTCTGGGCCTTTCTTCTCTCTTCCCCCTCCCAAGTTTTATCTGCTGGTACCAACACCAGCCTCTTCTCTTCCCAGGCCCTCACAGTCTTTGTACAAGAACCTTGTCCTCTGCCTCTCTCTCCAACCCCTGACCTCTCCATCTGCACTGGACTGTCCTTTTTTTTCCCCAAACCCATCCGAAATAGCTCTTCCTTTGCATCTCTCCAACCCCTGACCCTTCCATCTGCATTCGACTGTCCTTTTTCCCCCCCAATCCCAACCAAAGTAGCTCTTCCTTTGCATCTCTCTGACCCAACCTTTCCATCTGCATTGGACTGTCCTTTTTTTCCCCCAACCCCATCCAAAACAGCTCTTCCTCTCTGCAACGCCCCGCTGTCTACCTCCCTACAGCACCTGGGGAAGCTGCCTGTAGGAAAACGCCCGATGCAGGTGCACTCTGCTGCCCAGCTTGGCAGGGCGTATTGCAGACTGTTTTCCAGCACGCAGGCTGCTGTGGCAATTTCCTCCCGTGGACCTGCTCCCAAAAACCTGATGACTTTCATCTGTGCTAGTTTTAGTCTAGCCATGAAAATGTAATTTGTTTCAGAGACCAAAGCCCTAAGACTTACGAGGGCTTTGTAAAGCAATACGAGAGAGAGGGGAGGGAAACAAAAATAACACCGCATGTCAAAAACTGGCCTGCCCAACCCGGACAAACCAGGCTGCCGAAAACGAAAGCAATTGTATGCATAAACAACAATTAAAATTGAGAGCTGCCAAAGGGGAGAAGCAGCCTCCTTTCTCCTGAAGGGCTGTGAGTGACTCTCATAAGCATCAAAATGCTTCACGTGGCAGAGGTGAAAGACGGATGGAAGTGCCGAGCCAGCCTGTTCTGCGACCAGGGGAGAGGAACATAACCGGAGGAGCGGGATGTCAGGCTGGGACAGGGGTGCTTCCCTGGGGAGGTCTCACCCCTCTGTAAAACTCGATTCACCCCTTTCTACTGTGCTTCCTTGTTGGCGACGCAGACTGGCAACTTCAGACCCTGGGAAGTGCAGGTATCGGAGCACTACCCCTCCGGTCTTTGCACCTACTCTTCACACAAGGTCTCAAGCCATTCCCCGGACTGATCCGAAGCCACTTCCCCAGGCGCAGCCTTCCTCCTCCATCACAGGAGACAAGCAGAGACGCCTCCTGGAAGAGAGCATCTTCTCCAAGGCAGGTCTCGAAAAGGAAATCTCGTCCTTCGTACGTGGACAGCGTTGCAAGAGGCCGACATAGCGCGCAGAGCCTCTCCGAACTCGAGACTCAACACCCGTGTTGCAAAGACCGCTCGGTCGAGAGAGGAGCGCTCCGCGGCGGACGACACCGCATAACGCTGCCTTACAAAGAAACGAGAGTTCAACAGGAAAGGCCTGACACTAAGCATCCAAGGCGCAAGTGGTGGCAGCGTCGTCAAGGCCAAAATGCTAATCTCTCCCTCGGGACAACGGAGGCAGCAGAATGATAAAAAGCAGAAAGAAAAAAGTGCTAAAGTGGGGAGGGGGATTAAAAAAAAAAAAGGAATCAATGCTCAATATTAGGAAATGCTTTAAGCACCGTCTCTTTGTTGAAGCCAACAGCACACTGTTGAACTGAATTAGATGCACAGGATCCCTTTGTCCAACGTTAATTCACGCGAACTTCCAAGAGCTTTTTTTTTTTTTTTTTTTCCTGCCTGGTAGTCTTTAAAGTATATTGTTCACTCATTTCCATGCTGAAGTTTTACCATTTCAGTTAATTGAATCGCTCCATTTCGGAGGGCTGTTCTGTTTGTTACGTGCCAAGGATCGGTGTTCCAGCTTCTGATCGCAGCAAGATTAGACACGCCGAATTTCCTGATGGAAGAAAAATCTCATTACCTGCTTAAAAGGAAAAAGGCTTTTAGCAAGAAATGCAAAGGGCCCAGTCAGCCTGCCCCATGCCGGGCTCAGAGGGTTCTCTCATCCGGCAGAGATGCAGACGCCCGGGGAAGGGACGTGACTGCGTCTGAAGAAGTAGATTGTTATCCTCTGTGCAAAGAAGTCATTAGCGTGTCATAGACAACGAGGGTGGGGACCCGATTGGGATTCGGACACGAAATGCAAGCTGTCCCGGGCAATGCCAGCTCCTAGCTCGCGTTTGCTTCTACCCATTTCCCTGCTCGGGCTGCCCTTTCTCCCCACAAACCCGCCACTGTGCCATTCCAGGTGGGGATGGTGGAAATGATGGCACGATAGCAATTAAAGCGGAGAGAGGAGTCAAGGACGATCATGGCACATAAAAAGGAGGCCAGGGACACAGCAGCACGATCCGCCTCTCGCTAACGACTCGAAGCAGCCCAATGCCCCGTGGCTCGGTACCTCGCAGTCACTACATCACCGTAACCAGAGGGCAGAGAAGGTGCAAAAACTGACCGGTCCTTCTGTTTCCTTCTCTCAGGGCAGAACTTCATAGCGTTTCATTGTGCTCTACATGGGCAGAGAAGAGTACATTGAAAGAGAGAGGCCTGAAAAGGAAGCAAAAGAGAACCGGAGGGAGAAGAGGCAGTCCGTGCCCTGAGGAGGTAGCAGATGAAGCAGGGAGGAAGCACGGGGCAGGGAAATATTCTGGATTCACGACCCCGGGTTTTGGCCTCCCACTTCCATCCATGCACCCTTGGAAATGGAGAAGGGCAACACGCAGACAACTGCACTGCCTTTGCATTGCTTCCCTTAGGCTTATCTGCCAACTGCCCAAAGCCAACTTGGACCAACGGATGAATAAGTATTTGCCAACGATCCGCCATGCCACCTTGCCAAGGAGCTATCTGGAAGCAGCCAACTCTTTCATTGTCTTTCCTCTGCCCTGCCCAGAAGAGCAGGCACCATTGCACTTCAATTCATTTGCCTGCCCGTTCCCATTTGGGCCTCGTTTTCCATTCCCTTGCTAGCTTTTTAATTAAAAGCGAGTGCAAGCATGGGAAGCCACAGAGCAGAAAGTAAGCCAGGTACGATTTTTCGCTGGTGGCAATCGGTATACTCGTTCCTCTGAGCTGAACACGTACAGACCTCTGAAAAACTCAACGCAAAAGAGACTGGCTTGAAAGCTGCACGTGTTCAGCATTATTCCTTTAGCCAGGAACAATAACCCAGCTTTTATCACTTCAATTGGAGCAGCGCATTTACCGCAGCTGCTTTTCGGCAAGACGTGGCTTTACAACCCTTGTCGAGAGTCGGTCCTTACACCCAGCTGATACGCCAGCTTTGCTTTTTGCAGTTTCTCATTTTCTTTTATTCTACTATTCCCATTACATCCATGGGGCCTGCTCCCCGTCCAGTCTGAAAGGGGTTCGGTGCGTCCGCCTGGAGGAAACCTCCTAGCCAATTAATTAAATTTGTTTGAAAACCATAAATCGATGAAGAAATACAGGAGGGACAAGAGGCTTAGAGGCACAAAAAGAGCGCAGCGCAAGCATGCTCTTGTAATTATAACAAAACAATATCACCTCTCCTTGTGTTGCTTGCAAATACAGCCGCAGCAGGAGTCAGTGCAGGGCTGGGATTTGGGAACACCTGGTTTTAAACCCAGCACCGGCTAAATCAGCATCGTGCAAGAATCAGCGCTTTAATGCTGCAAGCAGGACCCTCCTGTGGTGCGTCTACGCGGGTGCGCACAGCTGTGCAACAGCTGCAGGCAGCGCGCTGCATCCACGAGAGGCAAATCCCAGCTCACTTGAAACCAGCATCTGGATTTAGGAGGTGAGATTTACCCTGCCCAGAGACCAGCTTCTCTCCCCCCATTTCACCAAAGGAAAATCCCATCAAGCTGCATCCTTCCCACTGCCTATCACCAGGACTAGCGATGACTCTGGTACGCATGCGGGGCCGGACAGACTGGAAGAGTCCCATCCTGCAAGGGAAGTCTAAGTGAATAGTGAGAAAAGGTATGAACAAGGAGCGAAAGGTGGGGGAAACCCCCAAGAATATGGATGCAAGGATGGGTTCGTTACCCGCCCGGCAGGAACCCCGGGGGGAGTTCCCGAAATGGGAGCCCCAATGCTTTGCCCTTTGGCCACTGTTTCTGGTGGTGCAAGGAGGCCTTGCCAAGAGCCTCCAGTACATCAGTAGCTGGTGTGCAACTCTGACGATGTCTATGGAGTTCATGGGCCGACCGAGGAGCCGGCCCTATACGAACCCTACTACCTACCAAGGCAGAATGCAGCGTCTCTTCCCCCGACCCTGCTCTAAATCCCCACTCTTTTTTGAGGATCGAAAGAGGCCCCCTGAGGATCTGTGTTTTCATGGTTTGCTCTGCAGACTTCCAGCCATCTCGGCAAGAGCCCGAGCGCAGCCCACTGCCGCCAAGGAGAGGGGCTGCAAGAGGGGCAGGCAGAAGGGGGTCGCTGTCCTCAGTGCAAAGAAGTCACTCGAGTATCACGGACAACGAGGGTGGAAGGGAGCTCAGGAGGTCGCGTCTAGTCCAACCCCTGCTCCAAGCAGGACCAGCCCCAGCTACGTCATCCCAGCCAGGGCTTTGAAAAACCGAGTCTTAAACACCTCCAGGGATGGAGATGCCACCACCTCTCTGGGTAACCTGTATCACTGCTTCACCATCCTCCTAGGGAGAAAGTTTTTCCTAATATCCAACCTCAACTTCCCTCGCTGCAGCTTGAGCCCATTGCTCCTTCTGTCGTCTGAGACCAGTCCAGCTCCAGCCTCTTTGCAGCCCCCCTAGTAGCTAAAGACTGCTATCAACTCCCGCCTCAGTCTTCTCTTCTGCAGACTAAATAAGCCCATTTCCCTCAACCTCTCCTTATAAGTCGCGAGTAGGGAAGCGATGCTTCGTCAACACATTGCATTTGGGTGCAAGGGATTTTTCTGGAGACGGCTGTTTCAAGCTGCAGATCGCATTGCCCGGACCTCCAGCCTGCAGCTTTGTGAGCACAGCGGGGCGCACGTACTTCTCGTGGGGCAATCTTCCCTTCCCGCTCCCTGCTCAGATTTCGGAGACATCCCATAAGATAAAACAGCTCCAAAAGCAAAAAAAAGAAGAATGCAAAGGTCACCACCATCCCACCCCACGGCACGGGTACCACTGCTGTGTTGGCACAGGCAAAGAACAGCAGTTCGGCTCCCACTGCCCCTATCACTGCTAACCCTGCAAAACTCGAGGGGAGGAAGGGGAGAGCAGGGCACAACCTGGGGAACAGGCTGAAAAAAGAATGAAAAATGCAAGCAAATAAGTGCTCGGCTTCTGATAAAAAATAAATAAAATGCTCCTTTGTTCTCAGCGTGGCGGCTCTCGGACCTACGATATCAATCCAGGCTTCCCTGGAAGGAAGATGTTTATTGCTTCTCTGCTTACTACCCCAGCGCAATCAAATTGTCAGCTCGCTTCCAGGAGGATAACAGATTGGGCTCGGGAGCACCTTTACTGGGGAGACTGATGAGTTTGGGAATGCAATATTACAGCAATATTAAGCGCGAGCATCTCTTTACTCCCCAGAAATGACGCCCCACAGCGCGCAGAGCTCCAGAGGCTCGCTGGGCTGAAGCAGATGCAGCGCGGGGCTCTTTACGGCACTGCCACGGGTCCTTTTGGCCAGAGGAAGGAGGGTTCAGCCAACCGAGGGCCTGGAGAAACCCATGTTCGGGACACAGGAACAAAGGACTGGAAGAGACCGCCTAAAAGCAGGGCCCGATCCCTTCCCGACAGGTGACCACAGTCTCCTTGACCCTGCCCGAGACATTTGGCCTCCGTGCCTTAGCTGCCCACCCAGAAAACACTGACCACAGCCCGGCTGGGAGGGCAAGCATTGAAGCCCTGGGCTTATCCCAGCACTGCAGAACCGCTCCCTGCTCAGATTCAGGAGACATCCCGCAACATAAAACAGCTCCAAAAGCAAAAAAGAGGAATGCAGAGCCAAAAGCCAGGCACAGCAGTCTGGAAACAGGCGTGCAAATCCTCACGTAACGAGGAAAACCCTTGGATACGCATGCAGCTATTTGCTGGTTTCTTGCATTTCCGACGATCGAGCTGGGAGTTTGTATTGTCCAAGCATTCGTATAAACCAGCAAAGCAAGGGCCCATTGTGCATTAAAGCGAGCCGGGTACCATTGCACCTGAGGCACTAAGTCAGGGATGCAGCCCTATTCTGACTTCAAGCTAGAAGACCTGACTGCGGCTCTCGGTGCATCCCAAGTGTCTGATCCCAACATAAGGGCCTGGGGCTTCCCGCCAGGACACCCCTCCAGCAGCCCCGCCAGGCAGGTGTGCAGCGGGGTGAGGTGGAGGGCGAGGTGCCTGGGCAGACGCTTGGCTAGAAAATCCCATCATGACCCCAGGATCTCCTCCACCGGCAACACAGGATGTGATCCCTGCTACGCACGTGGAGCGACTGTGGGGCTCGCGCCCATCACACCTCCAACTAAGCCTCTTCCGGGGCCTGCCCGTCGAAGCCTGCCGCTACCCGGGGCAGACCGGCGCTGGTGCGAGCAAACGACGGAGCCGACCCGCGGTTTCTTTAAATAGAGCTCTCTATATGCACGTGCACGCAAGGCACAGCAATTAGATACACAGTCATTAGCAGCTTAGCTTAATTACCACCTCTTTTTTTTTCCTCCAGCACGCAGCGTGCACGCCAGGTTTCCACGCACCATATGGGGAGGTCGGGGCAGAGGCCGGGTGGCACTAGGCTTTAACCAGCCCTTGGCTTGCCCTGCACAAAACCTCCCCGCGCCCCCACTTTCTCCTTGCATTTCATCAAGCGGCTGCCAGCAGGAGCCCCCGCCCCACCCCGACGACAGATTCCCGCAAGAAGAAAACACAATCTGCTCCCACAAAGCCCTACAAGCCTGCGGGTTTTTTTCCACCCAATCTCACCCACAAACCAAATGTATTTCCCCCCATCAGCATGACGGGTCCCAGCGGGCCTCTGCTTCTGGCAAAGAGCTCACGTTTGGTGTCGGCTTCCCCCTGTTGCCAAAGCAATTCAGGACAAAATGCTTTCTTTCATTTACTTATTTGATTTTAAAAAAAAATAAAAGAGAGAGAGAGAGACCAGTTTAATTTTAACTCCAACTGATTAAGAGATTTGCTGGTAAATCAGCAGCAAATTCCTAAAAGCAACTACTCTGGGAAGCAAAGACCTGGACTTTGCGCAGGAAACGAGACGCCGATGCCCTGTTGAAAGCGGAGCTCTGCTTTGCGCTTGCACGCGGAGCGGAGCGGCAGCCAGCCCGTCCCGAGCGCACACGCACGTGGCACGCGGCTGCTTTCACGGCCGTAGGACGCGTGGGATGCACGGAGGTAGGCGGGAAGCTCCGCCGCGCTCCGCCAGCCACCTCTTAGCCTCGGGCAAGGTTTGTGCCGGTTTCCCCTGGGTCACCTGGGGGCATTTACTTACCTGACGTAGGTCACGGCAAGCACGGAGGTCTTTAAAGTGCTTTGAAGAATGAAAAAGCTCTCCAAGCGTCCTTATATAGCAACTTGACATTTGCTGAGTTTAAAAGACTGTACGCATTTTAAATGAAGTATATTTCCCAACATCATAGCAGCCCAATTATTTCATCGTTACGGCTCGAATAGTACTTCTATTGTAACCCAGATTTTTAAGATTTTATAGATAGATAAAATCTTTGCAATTCATCCATGAGGTTGTTTTTTTTTTTCCTCCTCTCTGTCAAGAACTAACACATTATCTCTTGATAGCAGATAATTTAGTCATTGCTCACCACAATGCAGTACAACTCCTAATCTGAGCAGTTTGGCACGAGGCAGAGATTCAGAGAACGCCTCTCGTGTACTTCAGCAACGGCAACATTAAATTTGCGCCACGCTGCACCTTGCAATCGGTTACAAGCGACACAGCGGTGACTGACAGCTCCTCGATTTCTGCCCCCCCATCCCATCCCTCGTCAAACAATGTCACTTTTAACTAAAAGCCATGGAGAAGTGGACCTTTCACGCTGGCACCCACTTAAAAGCAATGCAACCTTGAAAGAAAAAGTGCTGGGACTGGTGCAGAAATGTGCTGTATTTCTAGCAATCCCTCTCGGCGTCACTGCACATTTTACAGTCACGGCCTGGTTTTATGCAATAGGGTTTTCAACCAGGTGCACTGTCTTTTGCAACCACTTCAGCGTGCCCGCCCCGGGTTTAGACACCAATGCAATGTGCATTGCATGAGAAAAATCCCACGGTAGCTGCCTGGTGTTCACCTCTGGCACCTCACTAACCACACACACTGCAGCACTGCACAGACAACATCGCGGACTAGGACGTGGCATATTCGGCATTCACACATTTTGCTACCGAAAACCCAGAGGAGGAAATCAATACAAATGGTGAAGCCGCTCAGCACTGACACGGTATTTATCATGCCAGGAGTGCCATGTCCTCCTCAAAAGATGCAAAATGATATTGTGGCCTGCTTCACAGCAGGGAAAGAGGCAGGGCTCCTGCTCGCCGGGGTTGAGACGGACATCTCGACCTGGCTCGTCTCCCACCGGGGCATCGGTGTGGCACCCCCACTGCTGCAGCGTCTGTGCCGCTTCGTGCGGTGCAAATGGGACCGGCCTGCCAGATCTCCCCCTCTTCAAGCACCTTCCAGCCACGGCAGGAAATTCTCGTTCAAATGTGATCATATGGAGGCAAGGAAGAGAAGATGGACTGCAAACGAACGTGCCAGTCGGGCTCAATCGCTGCGCTCGTCTTCCAACCCGCGGGCCTGTCTTGCAAATGAAAATGCTCGGTTTAACAAAACGCGCAAGGGTGCCTACCAAAGCACACCTACGGCTTCCCTTTTACATACAGCAATGCCCATTTTTCCAAAGGGCTCTCCAGGGAGGCCCGAAACCTTCACGAAGAAGGATCGGGGTAAACCAGGGGATGCTTGTAGCACACCGCGTCTATAGAGCGGCTGCTCCCTGGGTAAACGGAGGCGGGACAGGGGCACTGCATGTCTCCACCATACAAGCCATCCTCAAAGCCTGGAAAACTGGGGATCTGCCGAAAGATGGAAATGAGCAACGTCTTTCCGAATGGCCGGAGTTGGCCGAGAGCCGCGGGCAGCAGCTGCAGCGTGGGGGCAGCCCCTCGTTATTTAAGAGAAGTCATTTGATTCTCCGGCCTGCGGACTTCACTTATTCGGGAGCCCTTTGTGCCCTGATGGAGGGGGCCCACCGGCGGAGAGGAGCAGAGCGGGGCTTGCCCGACTGCCTGGGAGCATCTCCCAGCTCAAGAGCCCTCCTCCACATGCTTCTCAGGACGGAGGACACGACCGCTTACCCTTCAGCTCCTGCTCCATGTAGTCCTGAGCAAGGTGCCAAGGCCACGGACACTCACCTTGCTCCCTGCTGGGCAGGGAGCTGGCCGCACAAGGCCAGGGTTAGATGCCCTGCAACTCGGCCGCTAGCGAAGGCTAAAGCCAAGGGTCACATGAGCTCGAGTGGCCCACGGCAGCAACCAGCAACATGGCGAAGGCAAGCGGTTTCTAAGAGAAGCGACTCGTCCTCTATTCAGCACCGGGGAGGCCTCGCCTGGAGTCCAGCTTTGCGCCTCGGCTTCATGAAACACGTGCACAGTTTGGAAAGAGCCTGGTGCAAAGCAGCAAAAATGACCCGGGGCCCGGGTAGCAGGACTTATAAAGGAAAGGCAGAAAGACCTAGGATTTAGCCTGGAGAAGAGAAAGAAGGCTGAGGAGGGATTTGATAACAGTCTTCAAATACAGCTGAAGGGTATGAGAGGATGGAAGGGAATAAGAGGGTATAAGACGATGGAGATGGGCTTGTCTGGGTGGTCGCAGGGGACAGGACTAGCAGCCAGAGCCTCAAGCTGCGGCAGGTGGAGTTTAGGCTGGAGATGAGGGGGACCTTTTTGACTGCGAGGGTGGTCAAGTATTGGACCAGACACCTGCAGAAACGCTGGGTTCTCCATCCCTAGAAAAGTGACAGAGCAGGCTGGACAGACACTTGGCTGGGATGGTTTAATCGGGGTGGTTTAGTCAGGGATGATCCTGCTCCGAGCAGCAAGCTGGACTGACGACTTGGTAGACGCCTGCAATTTCCGTGCCATTGCACCCTCATCCCGTACCAACGTGGATCCTTCTCGCCCCCACTCCCCTTCTCCTGCATCATAACTCCCCGTGCATCCCCCGTGCCAGTCAGTCTCATCCTGAGATTTCGGAAGACCCCAGAGAAGCCTCCATGCTGCTTCCAGCTCCCAGCCCCTGCCTGCACTACTCCGTCGGGCAGGATACAGCCTCTGCTCTGCACCGGTGTAACGATACCGAAGCGACCCCATCCATAAGGATGCAAACGGCAGTGCCAGCCGGGTGCTCAGTGAGAGCCTCACAGTCCAGTGAGACCAGAAGAGCGGGACGGGGGGCAACAGGCACTCTCCAAATCAAGCTGGCATCGAAGGGAACCTAAACCCTCCTCTGGTCACAGCGCAGATTCGGTTAAGTTGGTCGGGGGCTTGTTTTTCCTTAAAATCCAGCGTGAAGCTCGTCTCGTGGCAGGGCGGGGAGGGGGAGATGAAGGAGATGAGTCACCCTGCAAAATACCATTAATCTCTCCTTCCTACACAGTGAGAGAATTGGAGGAGCACGAAAAAATCCACAGTTTGCATTCGCCTGCTGCATCTCCAGCCCTGGGATGGGCTCCTATCTGCTGGTGACAGCGCACACCTCTCCATTAGCACCTCAATTACTCATCTTCCCAGCCAATAAAATTAGTAATTTCAACATAAAAACCAACTGCTTCCCTTGCAAGAGGAGCAGGGTTTCAGATGCGGCGTACATTAAACAGAGGAGAATGCAAACATCGCAGACCAAATTGTGCTCCGGGTTACGCCGGCCGCCACCCACGGCCGCCCCGGCGCAGTCAGCAGCCTTACTCCAGACCTGCACCAGCGGTAAATTTACACATCAGCGTAGGAGGCAATTAAAGTTTAATCAGAGTACCACGCCGGGGAATGCTCTCAGTGTGTGCGAGCAATAACCCCCAACATTAGCGAGGTCGTAAGTCTAAGCAGACAGAGCTCTTCTCCCCGCGCAAACAGACTTCTGTGTTTTAAAGAGTCAAGTGCTGCCGACGCCTTGCCGCTATGCAGGGCAGATGGTAATTTTCTGACCTTGACAGATCAGCCCTAGTTTTCGACGGAAAGACTGCGGCAGGAATAACTCAGAGAAAGGTCAGCATTTCAGTCTCAGACATCCATTTCTGCTGCTGGGGAGTCGGGGCGAGACCGGGGCAGCGCACAGAGGTCAATGGTGTCAGAAGTCAGCGGTCTCTCTTGCCTTCCACTTAACGGATATTCATTACTACTCCGCATTTCTATCTGCCCGCAGGCATCTACAGACTGATATCTTTGAGGCAGGCCCTGTAGATCAGCTATTTTCATCTTGTGCATTTAATCCGTGTATTTTTGATGCGCATGCTGCTCAGTTGGGAGCCCTGGTCATAGATCGGCATAGGATGGGAGACCCATCCCTCTCCAACCTAGAGCCCCTCCGTTTGACAGCAAGTAGGACACCCTGGCCACCACTCTCGCACATGGAAATGTGGCCCAGTTATGAATTGAGCCCCAAAGACATGTGCTTTCCAAATCCAGGTACGTGCTAGCCACTGCAAAACTAGCCTGGAAGGTGCTCTGCCATTGACTGAAGCCGGCTGGACGCACAGCTGGATGCATCTGTGACCAGGGAACGAGAGTCTGGCGTGACATCTGGACCGACTGGGATCTACTTTGTGGCCCATGGGACAGGCTACTTGACACTTCATTACACCATCAAGGGAGACCTCTCGGTACGAGAGGACAGGGCTTGGTGTCACTGCCAAGCAGGGAGGCGCCACTGAGCTTCCACCTCTGGAGCAAGCAAACCCGGTCTCCGCAACAACGTGCTGCTTCACTCAGGAGGTCCAGAGAAGGGAAGAGCTATTTGTGCGGCACAACAGAGGCCCTCGGAAAAGCAGATGAAAAGGAAGGAAAGAGCTAATCTCCGGCAGCCTAAAGAAAATGCACCCTTCTCTACGCGGCGTTGTGAACTCAGCGCTATTTCACATAATGGCTTCACAGCACCCGCTGCTACAGATACGTCTCCAGGCTTGGAAGAGCAGGTCAGCTCGAGCCGTATCTCATCCCCCTAAACGTCCTTAAGGTCTGCGTTACCACGCAGCGGCACATGCCTCCGAGCGTATCGTCGTTTCAGCTCGCCCAGCGTGGCGGGGGAGCCGGAGCAAGGAGACGGCAGCCTCACGTACAGCGCCCCAGATGGTGATGAATATGCTCAAGTCTTAACACTTCGGGATAATGCGGGTCTAAAAAAAATATTACAGCCTTAAATTAAGCTCAAGACAAATGAGAGCGATGAGCTATTGCCGAGCTGCGAGGCAGCTTTAAAAAACCCCTCCTTCCTCACAATAGCTGCTGAGCAGCACGGCTCGCCCCCCCAGCTCCCCGAGCCATTATCTAATGCATCGCCCCAGAAGGGCATTCTTGCGGCCCGCAGGATAAAGCCTCAGCGGGAGCGACTCCGCGGGCCGCGGCTAATGCACCGCCCCAAGTGCCTCCGTAGCAAAAGCCTTGCCCGTTTTGAAGGGGAGGCGGGAGGAACGCCAAGATCCAGTCCCAGGCGCTTGTTCGCCGGGCAGCGAGTCCAAGTTTCTAGACCTTTTCCTTCTAAAGGAAGTTGGATGGTGGGGAGGAAGAGACAAAGGCCGGCAGAGGAAGAAGGGGAGGAGAACGGAGCCCCAAGAATCGAGATGAGTGCGATTTCAAACAAAGCAGAGGTTATAAACCCCTTTCCACATAACGAGGACCCGGACCGTGGGATTCACGGATACTGGAAGCAAGTGAGGCCCAGAACCAGACGTGTTTCCCCAGGGAACATCTTCGCTCCCATGCATGCCCACGGCAGCACTGCGTGGCATTGATGGCCAACAAGCAGCATCCCCTGCTCTCTCCTGCAGTTCTTCTGGCTGAGGCACTTTGCAAAGGGGGTCCACGTTGTCATCTCCATTTTGTAAATGGGGAAGGACGCACCCGAACCCAATGGGCAGTGACAGACTCGAACCCACTTGTGTCTCAGGAGCTACCTGCCCCTGCAGTGCCCAGGCAGGAGCAAAGGCAGCTCAAGGCAGCAAAGGAAGGTAGTCCTGCTCTCCACCCGAAAGCACTAGGGTTAGGAGCAAGGCGATTCCAGGTAAGCGAAGACAAATGGGACGCAAGCAGTTCCTGTGCCATGCCCCTGCTTGACTGATACCAGGCTTCAGCTTCCCAGATCCATTAAGGTTGAAGTAAGTTCAAAGCAGGGGCTGGAAACAGGCAATACTACCAATTTTAAATGGGAGCTTTTCCCACTCTTCCCCGTGTTTGTCTAGCACCTAGTGCTGAAGGATGCTTGGGGCTCCTTTGTGCCACCCTAATGCAAGTGCATGGTAACAAAGCAACCAGCATGGCATAAAAAGGTGAAGGTGCTTCCTAGAGAGGTGGGAGATGGGGCGATACAGCTGGAATCGCTGATGGAGCAAGCAACGAAAACCACCAGAGCTTGAAAACCACCCCAACCCCGACATGGAATCGGGAGGAGACGAGAGAGTCAGAACAGGTCATGCTACATCCAAGCACACAGCTTTTCCTATGTAAAACCCTCACGGATCCAATCCCAGCCCGATGCCCTGCTCTTCAGGCTCGCTGCACTGATCGGTGCTCCTAGAGCTTCCAAGTCTTTCCCGCTGGTGCTTATCTATCCGCTCAGCAAAAGCACCAGGAGTCACTATCTCAAATGTCAGAGTGCAAGGCTCCCTTCAGCTGATGTTTCAGGGCTGTGAAACCACTCGTCCTTGAGCCCATCAGAAGGCCTGTTCCCCGCTAGGGCTACTGGTAAGACGGAGGATGCACAGCAGTATACTGGTAAGACGGAGGATGGACTGGTAAGATGGGAGATGCTGCCCTCCTCTTACCGTAGCTTCCAGAAGATCCCTCCACCAGAACCAGGGAAAGGGTTTGGGGCGATGCTTTCCTCTGCTGGACCTCCACATCTCCTTCCTCTGCCTCTCAAGCCAAGGGGGCCTTGGTGAGCGGAGAGCACCAAGGGCTCTCCCCTTCCTTCCAGCATGCCCAAGACATTTAATGCCTTCCTCTGAGGTGGGATCCCACATGCGAGTGCAGCTGGCAGCACGTCTCCTGGGACCAGTCGTGTGAGCCAAACAGCAAACCGATGGCTGGTATCACAAGGACGGTGTCCATGCCCCTTGTAGCTGCTCCACCACTCTTCCATGAAACATGGCATATAGATACCTAGGCTTAGCAAGCACTCGTAGCAATGCCGCGCTTCTGATTATCTGAGGTTTCTTTGCAAAGCCCTCTGCGAGCTCAGAAGAGACCCGGCAAGTCAGGACAGCAGCAAAGCCGCTCGGACTCGCTGCCAGCTCCGCTCCTCCAGCAAACTCAGTTCTAGGTGCGGATGCTCCCCCACCGAGGCCGACCGCCTGGAACTGCTCACGTGGCTGCTGTCTGTCCCTGGGGAGCTCTTCCAAGCCCATTCAACAAGCGTACTTCCAAACCCAGACTGATTCATAGCCCTGTCTCCTTCACAGGAGCAGTGAGATACAAGCAGCCCACAAGAACCTGCTGTTTCAGATGGGACGGTTCATTCCAGATGGACGTGACACTGCCCTACCCAGAAAGAGATTTGCACCGCCGGTCTAAATGCACAATGGGGACTTTTGGCCGTAAAGCAAGTGCAGTCCAGCAGCCTGTGCAGGAAAAGCTCGACTTTTGTTTAAAAAAACAAAGTTTCCAGACCTTTTCCTTCTAAAGAAAGGAACTTGGATGGTCCCAAAGGAAACCCACCTCTAGGCCCCTTTCAGAGCTGACTCGCAGCGCCCCTCGGGACTGAGCTTCAAGGCCCGGAGGGGAAATGGTCACAGGTCTGCTGGTCGGCTGACAGCTACCGATGATCACATACGGTGAGTCCTTTGCACTCCGCAGCCAGATGTTCCCCCGAGGCCAGCTGTGTCAGCAGGGGACAAGAGAAGAACTTTATCTTTGCACCTCACTACGAGCAGTCGGAGGACAAGAGATCAGGGCATCCCTAAAGCGTGAACTTGCTTGGTTATCTTTTAAGACACAAGATGAGTGGCAATTTCTAACCCGCGAGAGAAAAAACAACCCCCAAGGCTACATTTCTGGTGCAGCGAACGCCGCATGTTCCTAATGAATAGCGTGCACGATGTCTCCAAAGCCCTCGGCAAACATTAACCCATTTATGGAATTAGCTCCCATCCGTAGGCTCTGAATGCATTACAAAGAGCAGCGGGTGAAAACAGAGGGCGCGTGTTCAGAGGGCCTCGCACCTTCGATTAACGAATGTCCTTGTGATCGGTCATTTCAGGAGACTGAGCGTCAGCACCAGTTGCAGCAGGCCTCAGGGGTATGCCCGGGGTTGGAGAAATGCCTTTCTCCATCTTGCAGATGGTTTTGCAGATTTGGGAACTATTAAAGCCTCCCACCTGCTTTTGCCTGCACGGCTCGGTAACACCCTAGGCACCCGCCTTCGAGCTGAGCCCGAACACTGAAAGGGCTGTCTCCACGTAGTGGCTGCAGCAATGGCCTCTCTGAAACGGGACGGGGAGGAAAGCAGCGGGGCCAGGCTCCCCATGCCCTGGGTGCACCAGAGGTGCGTGCCCTCTGCAAGCGCCACATGCGGAAGGAGTTTCCCCGCGCCTTGGGGCAAAGGATAGAGGACAGGTCAGGCCAGGCAGGCTCGACTGTCCTCCACGCCTCCACCCTAAAACGCTGTCCTGGAGGCAGCATCCTGGTTCATATCCCTGCTCCCCTGAGAAGTACCTGCCTTTTCCTGCTGCCAACTGCATACGCAGAGTCCTGCAGGTCAAACAGCATTCACCAGCGCAGGGATTATCCCCCTAGGGCGGAGAGGAACGGTGTAATAGAGTCTGCGTTTCCCTCTTCCTTCAAAACCTCCCAGTTCCACCCCTGCCGCCGAGTGCCTGCATGCCGCTGGGCAAGTCACTTCAACCAAAAGGTTGACAAACACCCAAAGTAACTCTGCCCTCATGCACCCCGTGTCCCAAGGGTCTGCTAGAGACTCCTGGGACCTGCTACCCCAGGAAGGGAGAGTACCGCATTTGCTTCTGGACTACACCCCTCTCCCCACAACCCCAGCTGCTGGGAACTGGAATGCACATTATATGCAAGAAATATGGTAAGAGCAGGCTCTGCCACTCGCTGTCTGAAACTGGAAGTAAAATCTACAGCAAGCTACAGAGAAAAGCAGGATGAACAGGCTCTGCTACTCATCTCCTTGCTGCAAGACAATGCCTTTTCCTCTTCCTCTTCTTTCTGCCTTTCAAAAAGGTGCATGCTATATTCTGGGGGGTGTCATATACGCAAGAATATACGGTACTTCCCTACCTTGGAGAGGGGACAGGAGTCGTGTTGTGCACGTAGGATGCTGACGCGGACAAGCCCCCGTTGCTGTTCCTGTGCAGCCCCCGTGCACATGCCCGGGGAGCAGACTCCTCCCTTGCCCCTCGCCCCCAAACCTCTGGGGGTAGATACCACTTTGCACAAGAGTATCCATGGCACCATGGAAAGCCCTAAATCAAGACATCATTTTACCTAGCCGGAGGTGGGCTTGGGCATGAGGCATCCTGACAGCTCATTACCTGGAAAAAAGCAAATCTACTCTTGCTCATCAGTGTCAAGCTGCAAAAGCAAAGCCATGATTCACCCAGCTCCGCACACGGCCCCGTTTCCAACAAGAATAACCAACGGGGCAAACACAGCCAAGGAAAGCATCCAATTTGTCAAACGTCAGTGGCTTCACCCACCCGGATCACCTTTGGCCCCCCGAGCCAGAGCTTTGCATCCCTGGCATTCATGCACCTGGCTTCAATCTGCCCAAGAGATCCTCACTGCCGCTCTCCCATCCCGAGCTGCGAGCTCCCCGCCCAGCAGCGTGTCTGCAGATGACTTAAATAAAGGATGATTAGCTTTCATATATTAGAGATGATCTGAAGCTACCTGCATATATATACATCTTGTTTTCCTGAGAGCGCCAATTTATCTAGGAAGACAGGGCTGTTAAAATAATGAGGGGGAAGCTGAACCTAACCAATGCCCTGAGCGCGCCAGAGTTTAGCAAATTTCATCTTCGGAAAGATTTCCGGCCACGAGGGTTTCGTGCCCCGTCTCTCTACGACTGACAATCAGCGTGCGCTGTCTGCCGTAATTGCACACAAATTCATCTGCAACTGCTTAAGAGACTCCAGATACATGATAAAGAGTGAATGCAGAAGAGGAGCAAGACAGCTCTGTACCTTTTTCTTTTTTAGAAGTAAAAACTACTGTGGGTTTCATGACTGCACTGTGCCGTTTTGCTTTCCATGTCTTGGGTGCATTCGGGGGGAAATTTTTATTTCATTTTATTTTATTTTAGGATTTTATGTTTCACCGCTTTGGCAGCGCTTGGTACATTATAAAACGTATGCGCTGCACTTGGGAAGCTGTCGAAGTGCTTTAGTAAGGAAAAGCCTCCCTGGCTGGCTGCCGGGGAATTACCCCAGGAGGGGAAACCGAGGCAGGGAGAAGGCGGACTCGCGCAGGGCAGCAGTGTGCACCCAAGGGATTAGCAGCAACCCTCCTAGCAGTGAGTCAGTAAACGAGCTGAGCACAGAGCCGAGGATTTCTAATTCATAGCTGACTGCCTTACACAGAGGACACTGCCCGGTTAATGAGATTAAGCTATGCAGACAGCAGTTTGGAACATTTGCAAATCTGCTGGGGCAAGTTTGATACAAATTTTATATAATTTTGTTTTTCCATTTCAGCAACGGCTCGCTCCTTGCTCTGCAGCGAATGCTGATACCTCCACCCTGCTCCCCTTCCCTTTTTCAGTGACCACTTTCTTTTTACACAACGGGTTTAAGCAAAAATAATTGCTCCCACCTGATATTTAGGCTGCATCTGCTTCTTTCCCAGACCCGAGGAAAGGCATTCTGGCCCTGAAAGCTTACCTAACATTTCTCCCAACTATGCAGTCGGGCCAAGGAGAGAGATTATCCAGCAAAGCCTGCTTCTCCGGGAAATTTAAAGCAAGCAACCATTTGCAATGAGTATCACCCTCTGTTTTCCCAGCTAATGTGGATGAAACACACTTCATCCAGAACGAGCCAAAGGTGCCAGATGCTCTTCGCAGGCCTTAAGGACATCAGAGCAAGCAGTTTATGGCTATGGTGCTTATCTGGCACTTGCACCTGTTTTATAGCCATGCTGTAGTGTTATTTTATTTAAGTCCCCAAATCCCTGTTTCAATGAGTTCAACAACCCTGCTCCAGTGTTCAGAGGAAAAGGCAACCCCGTCTAATTCAACGCCTCCCTCCCGATATTTCAAAATGAAACATTTCTGCAAAAACAAGGCAGCCTTGGCGACTGCAGGTTTGTGGGAGAAAAGCTATTCCAGATCCATCTCAAAGTGACTAATAGGGTCACATGTCTCCATCACTTAGCTTCCTTTGTGCTTTCGCCATCGAGGAGGACGGCTGAAGACCTTGAGATTAGCTCCCTTTTTGTCCTGGCCTGCTCACAGCACTGTATAAGCAAGATCCAGCAGGGCTTTCTACTTTTTCCTCCCCCCCCCGCACTTCATTTTCCTCCTCCTTTAGGGAAAAGCAACAGCAGGAGCAAAGTATAAGATTGCTCAGATAAAAGCACCCGCTGGAAAAGGTCCCAAGAGTTTCCTTCGTGGTGCTCTTGCTCCCGATCAGACGGGGAGCCCCGGTCCTTATCCATGTTTTATGCCAAAGCAGGTCCCACGGCGGGTGAACAGGCGGCAGCAAAATGCACATAAGAGCCAAACCTTCAGCAAGGTTTCCCCTGGGCAGGGATGGGGTCAGGGCAACCATCACGGCCACATGCAAGCCACGGACCTAGGGACCTCAAGTATTTGCACCGCTTCAAACAACACACAGCCTGGAAACCTTAGCTATTGCATGTGTGATTTCACAGGACCCTTGGAGCCCAGCTCCTTTTCATGAGCTTGTTATGAATTTATTGCCTGGAAAAAACATTACCTTCAAATGTTTGAGCATCTTGCTTCAAAATCTCCCCAGGCCAATTAAAGCTACGCGTGCTGCTGATGGCTGCGCTGAGCTTTACGATGCTGAACAGCAGATGCTTTGCCAATGAATCCTCTGCACCTGGAAAGAGCTGCAATTACCTGACCTGTCCCTAGTATCTTCTACTTAAGGACCCTGAAGCACTTAATAGATAGGACGTAACCCATAGGAGGAGGCCGGGATGCCCATTGCGCAGATGGAGATACCGAGTCCAACACCTGACAGCGAAGCAAGGACAGAGCTGGGAAGGAAACCCGTCTCAATTGCGTGCTCAGTGCTTTCCCTGCCCGATCACGGCTCCGCAAGGGAACATCCCTGCCTCCGCTCCATCGCTATGGCAACTTTGGGGTACCTTATGAGCACGTGTCCCCACCCGTGCCACCCACGCGCAGGAACCGTGCGCACGGGATGCAGCATGGAACGGAGACTCGAATCACGCCCCACGTGCCGTTCGCACCCACGTGCAGGTATTTCAAGCCAACGAGGCAGGGCCCCACGTGCTCGTGTTCTCGTTTAGCCGGAGAAGAGGAGAGCACACTTTTAAAACAGCGGCTCGAATCTGATCAGCCGTCCCCTTGGGAACAGAGACCTGCTGCCCCTCGCTGCGCGCGGCGCCCCGCACAAGGGAACTTGTGAACTGCAGGCATGACAAACCATCAAGGTACGTGGGATGAGGGTGTGTCGTGCCCTGCCATCCTCTCCCCTATACTGCCATCCCGGTCACAATGCCGTCACATCTGCCAGCTTAACAGAAGACCACGGGGGTCATCACAGCCCAGGCTGCTGCTGCGTGTGCAGGAGGCGCATAGGCAATGCTGCATAAGCGAGCAGACGGCGTATGCCTGCCCGCCCTGCTCTGCTGGTCCCCTCTGCATGCACAGGATTAAAATTCATCCCAATATTTGCAGAGACAAAAAAGGAAGCCGTGAGATCCTCCCCACCAGCTGTGCTCCATGCCTTGTCCTTAGCAAGACCAATGACCCGCAGGATTCAGAAATGGCTCGGCGTCATCTAGCAAAGGGAGCTGAGTGCTCCAGCGTGCTTGCACCGAGATGCTGCGGCTGCTGGTGCCACTCAACATGCTTCCAAGGGCCTGGGCACGGGGCCTTGAGGAAACACGAGGAGGAGCATTTTGGCAAGCAGCGAGTATTGGCACAGAAGTGGAACGAGAGATAACAGCTCATAGCACTGAATTGCAAAGCAGCCCCGGCTCTGCCTCCGTGCACCTCCGATGCAGTGGGATGCGGAGAATGTGAAATGAGTCGATGGAGCCGGAGGTTGCGGATCTGCCTCCTCTTCGGTTCTGCTGGGGGTTCTCCCTCGCCCACTCTGCTGTTGTTGCAAGATAGTTTTGAGCTCTGTAAAACCTTTTGATAATGATAATGAAGCTGCTTGGCAATGCATTTACATTGGACTTACCTACATACAGTATGCAATGCCTTAAAAAAAAAACCAAAAAAAACCCAAAACAACGCCATTAAAAAGGAACAATGGCAGGTTAAAAAGGCATGAAGTGTCCTTGCATAGCTAACAGCATGGGGCACATCTACCCCTGAATATTTACGCTGCATTGGGGCCCGCGCTCACTAGCACGATCGGATTCTGCCGCGGACGCTACAGTACGTTTGCCCCCAAAAGCAGGAACAAGTGCCTACATTACTCGACTTTACAATCATGTCAACTAGGCACAACTAAAAATAATCGTGTCCAGGCCTGGCCTCTGGGATAAGCCTGAGGTCCACCATCTCTGCAGGCCAGTGATGATTTTCCACTGGCTGGTGTCCACTCCCGCCTCCCAGGCAGAGGTGCAAAACCCAAAGTTACTGGGAAAGCACAGACTGCCACGGGTCTAATTCCAACCCAAAATGGCTTCCACTGAATTATTTCTGAAAAATTATTGTAAAAAAAAATCCTTAACCAAAGTCTTATGTAAAAGCACAGCACCTTGCACTCCTGCACGTAAAGCCGGGACTGTTCTGAACGCTGATTTTTCTCCGACCAGGCTGGCTTTTCACAGCCGCCCCCGAGCCCGCAAGCGCTGTGTCTTTTTGGATGGCTGGTTGTATTGTGCAACTGGCCCAGGAAGGGCGCGCGGCACCTGCCCTGCTCCATTCACTAGCCCCCAACTTCCCTTCCAGGCCTGGAGCGGTCGTTCAATCTGTCTGGGAAGTATAAGACGCGTGCATGTGGCACCTGGTGCTAATCCCGCATGCCTCGAGGCAGCCCTTGCACTAAGGTGCTCCACGTGCTCCTTTCCTCGTACCACAAAAGCCTGCTTCTTCCCCTCTCCTTTGACAGCAATTTTAGGGGGAGCTCGGACTGCCGGCACAGGGGTGACCCCCCAAGGCTGCAAATCTTGCATTTATTCATTAGCTGGGGATTCAGAAGATGGACCACAAGCTTCCTGACCGAGGACCTTACCGGTGTTGGCCGTGGGCCGTAGGAACTGCATACAGGAAGGACAGACGTGTTACTAATGGCTCCGTGTCTCCCCAGCACCTACCATAATGCAGTCCCAGCCCATAATTAAGCATTACTGAAATACAGCAACAAGCCCAAATACTTGCTTGAACTTTTATTTGAGCCTAACTTGCATAAAAGGAACTTTTCCACCCAGGGGAAACGATAACATCTTCTTTCTCCTCCCGTACATTATGAATTTTCATTTCTACTGGGGAGAAATGTTATAATCTGTGCTTTCGCCTTTGCCTGAGAAAGGGCGTGTGAGCCCCAAAAGCTTGCAAAATAAAGACTTCTTTTGCAATTATTTAGTTGGTCTAATAAAAGAGATCACCTCTGCCAAAAGTTCTGCATAGTTTGCACTTGCCCTATATGTTACAAGGTCCCTTGTGCCGCCGGAAGCTCCTTTGTGAGGCAGGTTGGATACAAGGGACAGGGCTGAAGCAGAGAGTCACAGTGACTTGTCTCAGGCCACAGTCTGCGTCAATGCCGGCTTCGCACGCCCGTCCCCGTACAGACCACTGAGCCACAGCCCGCAGGAAGCTGAGCCTCCCGTCCCAGCCCAACCAGGAGGGAGCTCTGGATGGCATCAGAAGGGGTCAGGCATCTTCAAGGCATGAGTTCAAGGGTTGACCCCACTGAGTACCACTACCCATCCCTCCTATCTGCAATCACAGGCAGCTGGGCTGGGTGCTGGCCATAGCAATCCTTGCTCGGCCACTGGCTACAGACGCTGGAATAACTTAACCGTGTTAGACCAGGGGCCCTTTGGCTCAGGGTGACCTTCCACCTTGTAAAAAGTACAGTACTGACGTCAAACAGTCGTCCAGCTTGGTACACCCATGGCTAATGGGGGGAGACTTTCACCATGAAGGCATCTCCTGAGCACGTTTTTAAATCCTTAAAAAACCCAAACAATCCCCCACTCGTCTTTCGAGGAGCTCAGCTAAAAATGCCTCGTCCTCCTTCCCCTCTACCTTTCTTTCCTCAACTAAAAAAGCTCCGGAAACGCTACTTATAAGATCACTCAGGATGCTCGTCGCTGGAGGGCGGGCGCCTGTTCCTTGGGACATGTCATCATCAGGGATCCTGGTTTTCTCCAATGTAAAAAAGTCCCCAATTTTCAGATAAAAAAAAAAGTAACCCCAAACTCACATTTTTCTGTGATTAAAATGAAACGCCCCCGTCCTCGTCCTCATCCCCGAGCAGCACTTCATTTTAATGATGGGAAAATGTGGACTGGGGGGTTCTTTTTTTTTTTAATCCAAAAACTGGGGATTTTTTAAATTAAGCCAGAAGAAGAAGTCGGGATCCTTGGACTCATCGCCACGCACCCGCAGCCAGCTCTCTTGGCGTTCTCCGTGGTGCTGAAAGAGCAGGGTCCCACCGCCGTGAAACGGGTTTCCCTCCTACCATGGACATGGCCTCAAACCAATTTCAAAATGCAAGGCAAGGCAGAAGCTATTCATTAATTGACAGCTTCCAGGAACTAGGGTTTTTTCCAGCCGGAGAGGCTCGAGCTGGTTACTTGGTAGCCCGGGTGCCAGTCTTTCTGCCTATAAAACCCACCCTGTGTCACAGGGTGTGCCAACTTGCAAGGCTTGTAAACTCTTTAGAGCAGGACCTACCCCTTAGCAATGTGCCCATCACCAGCTGCTTGCCATACTGCAGCCGTAATTCCTGAGCGGGAATAATCGCCTCATCAGAGCACGCAAGGATGGTGATCCCAGGAGCCGGAGGGGACAGGCTGCACCGTGCACGCACAGATAACTTTGAGTCGGGGGGGATGAGCATGGGCAAGTCATTTCTCTCCCTTGTGCTTAAATCCCTTCCCTTCTCTGGGCCTCAGTTTCCCTACCCACACCCTGAGGATGATGTTTCCACTTCCTTTGAGAAGTGCCCCGAGATCTATCAATGAGAAAGGGTTGCATTACCACTCTCAGCATCCTCCAGGCTTGCAATTGTACCAGCCTGAAGGTGAAGCTGTAGGAGATTAGGAAGAATTAAAGGAAACGCATCTACCCCCGCAGCTGCCCAGGCTCACATGGAAATCTTGGCAAACACTTCCCCCCTTCCTTGTTTTCTTTTGCCATTTTGTACAGCTAAATCTGCCAGCTTTAGCATTACGTTCCTGCTGCACTCTTCCCTTTCAGCCTGCAGACAAACACCGAGCAATCAAGCTCGTAAGCTCTTACGGAGAGTGCATGCTCCAAATGAAACGCCAGCCCCACTGATTTAAAGGCCAATTATGGTGCAAACATGGCTTTTATCAGCACAATCAATATTGGTACCTGGAAAAGCTTCCTAGTGGGAGGAAATAAAACATTGATTTCAGTGAAAAGGCATACTTCAGCATCCTGTGCCATATACCGCATTGTAAAGCCCCCCCAAAGAGGCCTGGACATAAAGCAGTCCTTTCTCAAGATCCAAAGAGCCAAATTAAAATGCATCAAAGCTGAAACGAGATGGGGAAAAAGAGAGTGGCACCAGAAACCACAGGAAAGCTCCCATTAGAAGAAGAAAGGCTTGAGGTTTTGTTAGTTTTTAAAGCTAGCGCCCAGGGCCTCCAAAGCTCACAGCAATTTTTTCCCCTAGAAAATAGTTGTGTCAGAGAAGCCTCTTATGCAAACCACAGCTTCCCTCCTGCCACGTGACCGAGGCAGGGGTATAATTTGAATGCATTAAATGGTCTGCGCAGATTAGGAGCAGAGCAGCTGAAGAGAGCCGTGAGCTCGGGGACCCCGGCGGTGCAATCCTGCCTCTCCAACACCAATGAACCGCTGGGCCTGGAGCATGTCACAAAGTCATCGAGGCTCCAACTTGCTCGGGGACGAGCTTAATTTTCCCCTACCAGCTGCAGGATGTGCTTTAAATGGTCCCTTTAAAGCAAGGACTGATCCTCACTCCTTCATTGAGGAAATAAAGCCCATCTTTGGGGGGAGGTGGAAAACTAAAGCCCTTCACTTGTATTACCTCTGCCCAGAAATTCCTCCTGAATTAATATTCCTGTTGCTCCGGAGCCCAAGGAACCTGGCTCTCACTTCTCGGTTGCAAAGCATCCTCAGGGTAAGGAGGGATGATTCACAGCCCCTTTCGAATGAAAAACCAGGCACGGAAAGGAAATGAATGATTGTGCTTAATGAACGGCGCCCAAATGCCCACACCGGGGGCAGAAGTGTTGATTGTGTTAGTTTATCAAGCTGCGCAGAAATGAAACCAAAGATTTAGGAGGGCTTTTTTAAAGCAACCAAATATATCGCTTGCTCCCTGCTTCTTGATCAGGCTTCTCCTTCAGTCGGTCATCTCGTTTTGCTCCTTGCAAAGAGTAAAATGTGACTTTCAGGGGAAAAAGGCAGGCCGCGATTTTCACGCGGTGCCTTTAGGAGGGGTCTTTGCTGTCGAAGTGCCTTGCAGATGGACCAAGTCAGGAATAGGATGAGCAGGTCCCTGCTGCACGGAGGAGCTAGAGGTGGCGATACAACGGTCTTCTCCAGTGACTCAGTCACAGGCCAGGCTGGCATCCATCTGCGTACATCCACGTGCACAGAGGTCCACGCTCTCACGCACACGTGGACCGATTCCTACATAACAGTATCACAAGCCACTACTTCCGTGCATGCCACAATTGCCTGCGACAAGCCAGCACACCTTCCACGTTGGCTCGTCTGCGCAAAGGAGCCGTCACAAGCCACGACCAACCTTTCCACACACCTCCACTTGGCTGCTAAAAAGCTTCCAAGCTACAAAGATCCTTGCCAAGTAGCCTCGACACAGAAAGCCAAGACCTGTCCCGATACCAACTCTCAGAAAGCGGCCTCCGCCGAGAGACTGAGGTAGAGACAACAAACTTCCCGCGGTATTTCCGTGAAGACGGAATAAGACAGAGCATTTGCGTCCCTACGAACGAGGTGCACGTGAAGCCAGGAAACTAGAAAACATCACAAAAGGTCTAGCAAGGCTCGATTTGGGAAATGACGTGGCCGATTAAGAGGCACAGCAAGCCTCTCGGTGCCTTCCCCACTTGACAGCAAACCTAGCTGCGCAGTGTGGGTCCCAACCGGCATATCACTCAGCTGAGTTTAATTAGCAGCCCAGGCTAATGAATCATGTCTAAATCGAACTGGCACGGAGCAGAACAGCCACGCTCCGAGGGAGCCTCACTCATCTCTCCCTGGCAAGGAGTCTGCAGGCAGATGGAGTCTCTCCTGTTGCCCACATGGACTGTGGGGGCTGGGGAGTGCAGGGTGGGGGCGAGGGAAAACAACACAATACCCCCAAAAATCAGTCCCAGCTGGGCCTGCCTTTGCTTCACTCTGCTGTGAAATGTTAGTGGCCAAGAGCACAGGGCAGGGGAAAGAGTCTTGCTAAGTCATCGCATTGGCTTCATGCCGAGGAGTCCTGCAGGGTTCGCGGTCTCGCCTCCGTCCTTTCGACGTGCCGACAGCCGGGGCTGCACAGATGGAGGCGACGCGCAACTAAATCCTAAAACAAACTGAAGGAGATCTAAAGCAATGTCATCGTGCGGCTAAAGCCGGGGCATTCCCGGCTGCAACCGAGAGAAAACGGCGCTACGCAAAAAACCCTGCAAGCTTTTCCGCTTTCCGGGTGGCAGCGCCGAGGCGTCCCGAGCATGGGGTGCAGATGGGACGTGGTGTCTAGCAGGGCATACCTCATCCTGCGCTGCCTGTTCAAAGCTTACTAAATCCTAAAATGTTGCATGAAAGAGAGAGAGGAATTCACTTTGCTGTTAGCTGTCACATTGCACCCCAGGGAAAGGTGAAATTCATGCCTTTTTGATATGAAACCCAGGGAAACACACTGCTGTTCTGCGTGAGCACCTGTAGCCCAGATGGAGTTCAGCAAACAGGAAAGATCCTTGCTGAGCCGAGACCCCCGCACCTCCCCGGGGTGCATTTCATCCCGAAGAGCTGCGGATGAAGCCGCGAAGAGGAGGACGTGCTAGAGGGAAGGCATGAAAAGCAGTTCTTGCCTGGAACAGCATGATGCGATATTAAAAGATGCCAAGAGCAGATTTCACAAGCACGGATGTAATATAGAAAGACAGGAAAGCATGGAGTTGCTTATTGGCTTATTTATTTGATAGCTACACAACACCTCTCCCGGTCCAAGCGGCCTTCAAGGAAATGAGTTTGGCTAGGCGCAGCAGAGTGCAGACCATGGGCAAATAACGCACCTGTCAGCAAGAGCAGAGGCAAAGCTCTGGACGCGGCTGTACTGAAAATGCAGATGAAGCACAAAGCCACCAGATTTGTCCCTGCCTCGTTTGGAAGACAGTCGTTCCTCAAAGGTCCAGTGCGGCGAACAACGCGGCACCTCCTGTTCCCGGCCAAATGCCTCGCCCTCAGAGAAAAATGCTTTAAAAACCTGGCACCATCCCAGGGGAAACTTGGAAACGCCAGTAGCTCTGAAGTCATCGTGGCACCGGGCCGTGGCTTTTGCTCCCTCGCTGCCTATCCAGATAAATCAAACAGCCTGTGCGGAAGCAGGGTCTGGAGGGGAGCGTCACGTAGAGTGGAGGATGCTATCCACAAAAATCACTTTGCAGCGAGCGGAGAAGGGCCATGCTGATGGTGCAGAAGGCACAGAACCATCTCCAAGTAGGACGCAGCTTTAAACTTGACCTCAAGATCCCGCTACACGGACCAGAGAGCTCTTACCGGCACAAATCCGCAGCGAGTGCATTCATCCAGACTTAACACAGGTGCAACCAACCTGAATTTCCCTGAGTGTAAACAGCACCTAGGAACTCAAACAGATCGTCGACTGAATAAGAGAGGGAGAAGAGCTCTCTAAGCCCAAGAACAAACACTGGCACAAGAACAAACTGTTGTAAGAGCTATAAACCCCATGGATAAATGCAGGCTGGAAATCCCGAGGAGGTGTCTAACCATCAAAGGAACAGCATTCAAGGTGCGGGCAAAGACGAGCAGTGCCGCGTGATCACGTTATGAAAGGGATTGTGAGATCTGGGTGCCCGGGAAGGCAGAGGGCTGGAATCGAGTAGCCAGCCAAGCTCCGCAAGCCCCTTGTCCCCATGTCATTTTTTCTCCTGAAATAAAAATGATCAGGTAGAAATGTTTTTTTTTTAAATAGCCAATCCACCTGGATGGATTTAAAACACCTGTGGTAACCAGTTCTTAGTCAATGCCTAAATAACCAGAGGCACTCCTCTTTGAGGCTGGCTATTAAAATCCAAAGTGAATCAAAGTGTGCTTTAAGTGCCTGGTTTCCAAGCTCGGTAAAATACCCAAGGTGGTGCGAACACGTCAACATCATTATGAATAGGACAGAGCTAGTTAAAAAAGAAAACCCAACAAAAAGACCTGGTAAACGGTACGTTTTGCAGAAGCAGCCTGTGCATTGTGCTTGGAAAAGCCAGTTAATATTTCAAATGCATATGCCAGGTCCCTGTTGAAAATGAATACAGTGAATCAAATGAGTTTTCATTGCAGAAAAGAGGTAATTCTAATCATTTCCCCCCACACGCTATCATCTCACATTCATGTAAAACAAGGAACGAGGGAAGAACCTGCATGGAGAGCTTTTGCAAGCCTCTAATCAAACCATTTCAGGCACGAGTCATTTTCTTCCAGGAACTCTCTTCCAATTCCCCAGGAGACGGACTGACATTAAAACTAAAGCAGCCACGGCACTGGGACTGGAACAGAGACGGGAACCGCGGTCACTAGACACCCGGTGGGTGCCTGGCCCTGCCTTGCTGCGCTCCTGGAGGCATCGCCCATCCCGGGGCAACCCAAGGCCCGGTGAGACAGACAGCAAAGGAGCGCACAGTGATGGGAAGACCAGCTAGATGGAAAACAAAAAATTGAGGGAAACAAAGAAAAAGTAACCCAAGAAAGATGGCAACACACGAGGCCAATGGAGGGAACGGGGGCAGGTGCATTGAAGGGTAAGTGCTAGACTAGGGAGCGGGGCAGACAGGGTAGGGGCTCCCCTGCAAAGGGACGCCTGCATTTCATGCAAGGTTTGTTACGGACCCTCGAGGTCCTCTCCCCAGAGATCAGCTGGGGCAACGATAGAGGAAAGGGATGGGGAAGATGGAGATACTGGGCCAGCAGCTGATCTGCATAAGATGCTGGGCACCATTTCTCACCCGCACCTGCTGGGATCAGAGTTGACGCTCCCGATTTCAGTGGACATCAACCGGATGTCCCTGACCAGTTGCCTTGCGGTAGCAACCTAGTCCTGCAACAGGACCGCAGCGTGCCAGGCCCTGCACAAACACAGGAGGGAGAGACGGCACCATCGCCACACTCCCCCTCCCCGGGGCAGACTCCGCTAGCCCGCAGCACCCAGAAGAAGCGGAAAGCAGGCGACACGGGGACCTGCTGGCAACCACGTGGCAATCAGCCCTGCAAAGCACGGTGCTGCCCTAAGGGCTCCGGCTTCCTGCACAAACCCAACCCGGCCGGTGCTCGAAGGAAGACGTCTCTGCCTGCAGCTGCAGAAATCACAGCCAGGCCATCCAGCGGAGCTCATGGCACGGCTCGATGCCTCCCAGATGAGACTGCTACCCTCATCATTCACACCCCGGTCCGGGGAGAAGCCAAAGAGCAGCTGCCAAGTGCTAGCCATGTCGGCTTGAGAAAATGAAGAGCGAAGGGGCAGGCGAAGCTGACAGTCACAAATGGGGCCTTCCAGCTGCGCTTTTAATGGCAGGCATCCTCAACTTGCTGTTATCGTGGCTCCTGATCAAACCCTCTGCCACTTCAGTTCAGCAAAGACGCATAGGTTTCTTCCCATCATCGGCCTGGCCCATGCTAAGGCGGACGACGGGATACACCTACCCAGAGCATCACGTGGAGATCCCCGTGTGGGTCTGAGCAAGCTTGGGTTTCTATACAGCACGGTTCAGCCGATGCTCGCGTAGGTCCCGAGACCAGCACAGAGACGTGGCAGTGCACTACTCTGGCCGCTCGGTTTATCCAGCTCTGCCTTCCTCCTCCGCCTCCAACGCTGCTTCCATCTCCAGAGCCAGCTCGGGCCGTGTAGGCACACCTTGTGTGTCCACACCGGATGCACCGCATGTAGACGGAGGTTAAACTTTACTACAGGTGTCCATCCCTGCTGGGCTAGGAATACACAGTCCCAGGCCTGGCACACAACCTATTCACACCGACATAAGCCACCCTTACACCGGTATGGACAAGGAGCAGACACACTGTACCGACCAATGCCGGCATCATCTGCTATGAGTAGATTTATCCCAGGAAAAACTTTAAAGGTGCCATGTGTGGCAGAATTGCCACCCTGGGCGCCTTCCTCCACAAGCGTCTGTGTGTGCCAGCCTGAGAGGCGGCTGGAGAATCCCTCAGGGCAGGGATTTCAACCCGGGTCACATGACAGAGACCCGGAAGAG
>JAGPOW010002173.1:2302405-2320073 GCA_030014935.1 Caiman crocodilus | reverse complement strand
TGAGGCACCCCAGGGGAGGCACTCGGAGCCTGGAAGGTGGTCGGGCGCAGGGAGGTGGGCGGCTCAAAACGGGAGCGCCCCCTACTGGCCCGCCACACCATGTACCTTGCTGTAATGCAGGGTAGCTGATAATTCAAGAAGATCAGCTTGTCCCACCACCTGGAAGGCACTATAACAGCTCCGGGAGCAGCTGACAGGTCATTCTGCCCCTTCCAGATCCCCAAATCTCTCACATTGGAATACAAAACTGATTTAAATGCCCCAGTGTTAATGAGGCCCCGCAGCAGTGACACTTCTTTGTGTCACGGTTCACATTAGCAGCCTCAGCTTTAATAACACTGTTGATGAGGCCCTGGCACCGCAGAGGTAAAGCTGCATATGGCACACTGCAGAATAGGACCAGAAACAGAAGGTGCATCTACAGAGCCACAGAAGCGGGGACCGGATGCAGCCGGGAGGACGTTACAACGAGAAGTCGCGCCTTCCGCTTCAACATCACAAAGAGCAGAGAAAGCACCCGGCGGGTTTGTTTTTGCAGGGTCACCCCGAGAGCTGCACATTTTAAAGCCTGGAGAGCTCTGGGACGGGTTCAGCTGGCCTTTGCACAGACGCAGAGGCAGATCGGACCTGCTCAGCTTACTGTCTAAGTCTAATGCATTCATCACCTTTAGCAAGGATTTGTTTAGCTGGAGATAATGCAATTAATCACAGCAATTTTCCTTTCGGGAGGAAATCAGGACTCCAGTCGGAAGGACACGAGGTCACGCCAAAGCGCTGCTAGAACAGAGCCGAAAGGAGAGAGACCACTCGAGAGGGCCATTGTATAAGGAGGCTGCATTTTATCCTAGCCTCCAAGAATGGATGAAGTCCATAAACCCACTACAGGTGCACTGTTCCCGAGAACCAGAACGGCTCTGAAATGCTAGGATACTGCTAAGTGCTTCAGAAAATTAAAAATGTAGAGATAGGGCTGCCCAACCGGCTCCACCGATTCGAGGGGGAAAAAGCTCCCTTCTGAAGCCCTGCGTCTGCTGCACCTTGGCTTGCTTCTCCGGAGGCGAATGCAGGAGGCTTTCAGACGCGATGGGGGAAGGGGGTGAATTTCCAGCTGACAACAACCCAGCCAGATAACATAACAGAGATGTCAGCTCCCTGCAAATTATAGCTCTGCAGCTGCTTAGGGCATAAATATGCATCCCAGAATTCAGCTCACGTCCTCTCCAAATTGGTCTCTAGAGGGGCTGTTTTCCTTTATCTCTGACCTCTGTTATTGCGCTGGTTCCTTTCCCTCCCCTTTCTTCTCCTCTCTTTCATCGGGATGCTACTTGCAGGTTCTTTAATGGCGCGCTGCTACGAGGCACCCGCAAGGTAAGGCTCCTCTTCTGCGCCGTCTGTTGTACCGCTCTTTTGTTCAAAGCGGGGAGCAAGAAGACCCAAACTGCACCCGCCGAACAAAGGAAGACACTTCGATAGAGGCGAGCTAGCAGCTCCACTTCCTGCAAGAAGGGAGGATCAAGCAAGATCCCCAAAACACCATGTCGAGGTGACGGTCCCCTGTATCACAGCACAGGATCCTGAGCTCTAATCCTGGCCCTGCCACTCAGCTGCTATCAGACCCTGGGCAAGCCACGTCGCCGCTCTGTGCCACAGCTCCTCTGACTGGGAGATGCCTTCAAATCCCCAGAGGAAAAGGCACTGCGTGGTTTGGCAGTGGTTATTTTTGCAATTTTAATTTAAAGAAAAGGAAATGCACACAAATTATAGGCAGCACAATTTGCTCCTGCAGCCCTCAAGGCCTGCGCTTCATTAATACCATTTAGCGAAACTGCCTCTCCAACGCACTATGCCAGCACGCTGGGATATTCCCAGTAACTGTCCCCGTGTGAATCTCGTTATTAGGGATCTAAGCAGGAACGTCACCGTGGCCGCTTCCCAACTCAACTTCGAGAAGAACAAACAGAGCAATTAATATTAATTCTCGCTCCCCTTACAGTCGGCCACGGACTCAATAGTGGCGCGTGCCTCGCAAGGAGAGCAGACGGCGACAGCCCGCCATGCGGGGTTGCAAACCCGGGGGCCAGGCTGCCTGGGGAGAGGGAACGAAGGGAACCACTTTCCCCGGCTGGTCCCGCAGGACTCGCCGTGTTGCGTCTCGTCCTGGTGCATCCCGCCGGCAGCTGCATCGCGTTTCCAGGTCCTGGCTTCGCTGCTTGTCCGCTGTCCTAGCCTGGCGAGGTCCTGGAGGAGTCGTCTGTGCCGGCGCGGGTATGAGAAGGGGTCTCCAACTCTAGCAGCCAGTTCAGCCTGCATCAGCAGCTCTGAATTCATCAAGTCGAGGACGCAGCCCGGCCCGTGCTGATTCACGCTCCCCGGAGCTGACGGCTGCCTTTGGAGGCGGCAGAAGACCTGAAGCTCCAAGTGCTGACATTGCATTCGATGCCTGACATTTCGGGGACCTCGGGCACTTTGGCGGAAGGACCCTTTGGCTAGGCACTGCCAGAAAACATTTCATTTAACACTGGGAACAGTCTAATCTGCAAGATTGCAGCAGGGATAATTAAAGAGAGGGGAGAAGGGCCTGGCTTGAGATGTCTCATGCTCTTACCTCCTCTCACGGCCTCAATTAGAACAACATGAATCGTTCAGCCCTGGAAAGCAGCAGGGAACTTGTTAAATATATAGTTTCTATAACTGTGATTCACAGCTCTGGGTTTCAGACGCAATTACCTACAAGCCCTCGTGGAAACCTAAGTCAGACCAAAGCTGTCATGGATTTAAAGGAACCAACATCCAGTCTCCACAGATGTGGATATCCGGAAAATGCAGTCAATGCAAGGGATGCTCCCCAGCCCTGATGTCAAGAAGCTTGGCCGGCATTGCAGAGACCCCCAAATTGAAGGGCATTTCCTGGGTGGATCAATGGGGCACATCCTACATGTCCTTATCCAGCACCGCAGGCTGAAAGGACTTGAGTGCCTAACATGAATAATCAGTATAGTTTGCCGAGCTGTTCCCAGGGCCAGCAAAATATAAGAGACGCTGTACCCAAGCACTGCCTTGGATCTTCGTATACGGGGAAAAAGGTCAGGAAAGCAAGGCAGGATCATACCTGAACAACATCTGCAATTGGAAAATATCCTAGCAGTTTTATTGTGGTCTAAAAGTACTCACTGCAACCATCTGGGATGTCATAAAATTTTATAACCGGCATTAAAACCTAAAGGAGTCTGACAGCTCAGGAAAAAAATAATCAAGTTCCTCTGAAGGCAAAAACCAAGATGAAGGAAAGCTTGATCCAAAAAGCAGAGATGCTGGAAAGAAAAAAAAATGACCACAGATGAATTGGGCCAGTGGGAAAAGCTGGAGACAGGCGGTTTCAGGACCAGCGTAACGGGGCACTGGGGTGGACGTAGTCAGAGGCTGGGAGCTTGCAAAATGTGATCTCTGAAGCCATCGGGCCCTGGCCCCTGCTCTGAATAGGAAGCGAGGAGACCCAGGCTGAATCCGAATGCCCGAGAGAGACCAAAGGGAAAATTAAAATCAAACAAAACACTGTGAACTCAAGTTCATTATTCAGTGTTCACCAGGAACACGGGCATCACTGCTGCCCAGGATGCTTCGATGGCTACTTTATGCTCTCATGATTTCCGACAGGGACGGGGACCTCCCTGCTGGGTACCGGGAACAGAAAGCTGTCTCCAGCAAGCAACTCTAAGAAAGGGTTCATGTACCAAGTATCAGGCTAATGAACCAAGGCCGGGATTTTCCCCAGACTCCTCCGTTGCATGGTCTGAAGCAGCAAGCCTGGCCAGCGGAGATGACAGCAGCCCACGAGCCGCGGAAAGAGGAGCTGAACCGGCTCGGGGATGACTCAAGGGTTTCAGTGTATGCTTGCCAGGACCTGTCGCTGCTCCTGGCCAAAGAAGAATCACTATGAGTGCAATGCAGAGGGCTCAAGCAAGATGGAAGTGATGCAAAGTCACTGGGCGAGCAATGAATTGCACGCTTTTGGGGAGAGCATTTCATGCCTGCAAAGGCAGATGAAATGCAAATGTGGGCAGTTGCTACATGCCTGGGGGCAAGGCGGGGGCAGTTACAGCAGTCCCAGATGGAGATGGCCCGGACAGTAATAGTTGGCTGGCAGTTATGAACGCGGAGCACATAGCTCCCAGCACACACGCGGTCCCCCGGTCTAGACAGACACGCACCGTTGCACTTTGCTTTGAATGTATCTGCTTAACACGCTGCATAGATGGAAAGAAGGAGGCACATTTTAAAAGCAGCCATAAAGTCTCCTGGAACCGCTCTGCCATAGAGACACCGCTCTGCTCCCAGACGGGGCTGCTTTTAAAGCCGGTTTGCAGAGTTGCTTCAGCTAAGACCCAGGAGTGGAGGCAAAGGGCAGTGACAGCTGGAGGAGGAAGGTGACATGCAACGCATCGGGTAGGGAGGAAAGAAACCTGGTCCTCACCATTTCTATGGGGTTTCCTAGTGCTCAGTCCAGAACACCCCTCACTCATCCAGCCACTTTCAGCCAGAGAGAACAGCGTGGAAACCCAGGGCCATGAAAGGAGCCAAGACAACACAAGAAGGGAACAAAACAAATGTCGTCCAAAAGCTGCCTAAGTGTAGCTGGGTGCAAACTCCTATTCTAGCAACGGGTCAAGCTGCGGCCTGGGTTTCCAGTCTCCTTTTGTGAAGGTTTGATGTAAATCCTCCAACGCAATCGCTCATGAGGGCAGTGACAATATTCCCATCAGCCAGGTGCAAATACCCAGAGACTTTGGGCACAATCTTGCAGTGATGGCAAGCACATGCTGAAGTCTTTGCAGAACAGGGGCCGCAAAGGACTGGAAAGATTGACACGCACCTATCTTTTCGGTCAATTCAATATCACAATCCCGCTCCTCCAGTGAATGCTGCTGCCTTACACCTTTCAAGTCCATTTCCAAAAGGCAAGAAGCTTATTTCTCAGTTCTTTGTTTCGGTGCATTTCAAAGCTTGTCCTTTTAAAGGGGATTTTTTTTTTTTTTTTTTTACTTCTAAACTTTAAGCAAGGGACAACGATTTAACAGCGAGCAATACTGAAATTCAGAAGAGCAAGAAGTACCCTTTAGATTTTGGAAATACCCATTATGCGCTCCCGGGATTTTCACACGAACACAGCTAATAAACCCTGAATGCATTTGGGAAAAGCTGCTAATTAATATGGTACTCTCCATTTCCATTTGCGATCAGTCATTTTGGCAACCACACTGCATCTTGTGAAAATACTGAGTTCATCCCAGCAAGGGGGAAAAAAAAAAAAGAAAAATATCCCCAAAGACAAGAAAAAGGTTTTCATTTGCCATAGTCCTTTGTAGAAATTTCCCCAGGGGGAAAAAACTAAAAGAGCAGAATGGAAAGTTTCCGTTCTCAAAACCACTTGCATGGTTCTTGAGCAGATGCACGCGACAAACTGAGCAGTCGATTTAATGAAAAATGCCTGTTGTTTTAGGACTGCAAAATTCAGCTGTGACCAGGATATAAAACAGCTCCCAGGTTCAACGCCTACACAAGCAGAGACTGCGTTACCGAGCAAGGGGTTAAACCTGGAGATCAAGACTGGCTCTGTTAAAGCAGCCTAGAGACATTAGGCACCGTGAGAGTCATGGGCTCTGGGCACCTGAATCCCTTTGGCTCTTCTGAAAACCCCGGCTTGACACTTTAAAGAGTTAAAAACACTCTGGGGTCAAACCATTTATTAGGAAAAATGCAATTGCACACGAGAACATAGCCCAGTTCAAGAGGCTGATGCTATTCTCTGTGCAAAGAAGGGACCACTTTCTCACCCTCTCATACCCTTCCATGGGGCGGGCTGGGGTTTATCATCCAGACGCTCTCCTGGTTGCCTTAACTGGAAGACGAACAAAGCCATTATTCACTAGCCGTTCACCAAGTCACCCTTTGTGAATCCTCTTAGAAGAATCAAGTCCTTCCGAGTCCTACACCTCATATGACTGCACCACCACGCTTCGGTTACGGGGCCCCTCAAACCCGAGAAGTGGGAAGCTTCAACAGGCTTTTACAAAAAGTTCCTGCGAGCCTTTTAAAAGCTGTTAAAAAGAAGCAGATAAACCCAAGCAGGATATTTCAGTCCAGGCCTTAGCAGCTCTAAGTGCTATTATGGCCCAAAATAAAGGATCACAAATGTGATTGCTAATTGCGTCCAGAACGATAACGGGACGCTCACGTCTCACCGTGGCGAGAGGGAGGAGTGACCCCCCTCTCCCGCTGCCTCCCGGCCGAGAAGGAGCTTTGCCGTAGGGTTAAGTTCATTCCATTTTCACCAGTGAATGAAATGTCTAATCATTAATAATTAATAACTCACGCCCCCAGCAACAGCCAGGCAAGTCATTTTGAGAATGGAAGGAGAAGCAGAAGCAATAACTCTTGGGCTAGATGCCAAATCCCAGCACGACAGGGAGAGAGAGGCGGGGGGGAAAGGGTGCGCGCAGACAGGGATGCAATGGTAAAGCGGATTAAGGCTGCAAGTGAGTTCGTTATGATCCGTGCGCCATTTGAATACAATTTGTCTAACTCAGCTGCTGGTATATGGCAGGATGCTTGCCTGAATGAAGCCCAGTTCTACCTATCCGGATGGACAGCTCGTTCTCGTAGTCCCGGCGAGGAGTCGGCTCGCGGTCGTACTTCTCTTTCACCGCTCCTGCATCGTAGCTCACCGCCAGGGCCGTGGTGGGAGGTCCGCTGACACCCTGAAATGAATCAGCGAGACATTCAAGAGCTTGATTTTCTCCCTCCCTCAGCAGTCTCTCTACCTGATCCTCGCAGGCAGCTTTGTACTCTGCACATTTTTAAAGCCCATCTGTTTTCAGCGCTGGCATTTGATTTCATGCAAAAAATAAAAATAAAAAAGGGTTTCAAGCAAAGAACCAAAAAAGTGTCTTTTGGATTCCCCCCAAAAACACACCCACCCACCCATGCACCCGTCCCAGAGCTTCGGATTCAAACAGTCACAAAGACGCACGCTAGATTAAGGCTTTGACCTTTCCAAGCTTGTAGGAAACTGAATTTTTATCCCGTCCTTCCTACGCAAACCTAATGCGATTTGCAGTGGCTTCGGCACTGGCTGAACTCGGTACAAAAGCGAGGGAGCTGGTAAGAGAAAAGGGTTAGAAACACGGATTTTAGAAACATGAACATGTGAACCGTGTCGCCGTGCTCCAGCGAACGCACCCCACCATCTCGCACTACGCAACCTGGCTTATTTAGCTTAGTTAAAAGAGAGGGGGAGTGTTTCTAATAGAAACCGCCAAACCCACTAAGCGCAGGATATTTTTAGAGGAAACCACACACACGAATCAAGGGCAGTGCAGGATAGTAAGCAAAGCCATTCCAGCCCTAGCAGCATCCCAAAAACTGATGCACAGCACCTTATTTTGCTGGCAGAGGGTGTTCATTGCTGTTAGCACTGGAAAACCCCTAAAAACGTGGAGGTCTGGAAAGGGAGGGGGGACCTGGGTTCAAATCTAGCTCATCTTCCATCACATCTGCTTGCAAGGCACATGGGAAACGCAAGCAAAAACAGGCTGACGAGAGACTGCTCAGCAATACATTCAAGTCCGTGAAGGCTCTCAGTTTGCCGGCTTGGAGCTCCCCATGCGCGGGCCCAGCTGACACGAGAATACAAGCACGTGCTTTAAGCTCAGCGGGTGCATCCGTCCTGACATCAGCGGAGGTGAGGCAGGTACCTACAAAGACACCTTCTTCAATTCAGACCGAGTCAGCAGTCCTGAGAAATAAACTGCAAACTTGCACCTACTTGCTTGGGAATCAACGGAGAGGAGAGCAAAGCATCATGGCACTGCAGCACTTCCAGGGGAGAAGCCCCCATGGGAGACACCACCTTTGAAGTCAGGGCTCTTTGGGTAGACGTGATATCTTATTAGACCAACTGGAAAAAAGTCCTTTGCAAGCTTTCGGGTGCTATCACCCTTCTTCAGGTACAGAGGGTCTTTGCCTTTCAAGGTACTTAAAGGCCCAAAAAAAAAAAAAAAAAAAAAAATATGCAAAAAAACCCAGCAGAATGCCTGTTTGCACCTCTCCCGGGACAAGGGGACGTGACCCCGGACTCGGGCACTACAAGTAATAACTCCATCCCAAAAGGACACTCATCCTTGATCAAGCCAGTCACCCTCAACATCCTGGGCAGTGCCAAATTTGCACCAGCCTCTCCCAGCACGCCGGAACGTGTACGACGCTTCATTGGAGGCTACTGCCTCGCGGCTGGAAGTCAGCAGGACGGGACGCCTCCGCCGAGAGCCTGGGGCACGCCAACGAGCCTCCGGGAGATTCGCAGCCGAGGTGAAATCCAGAGGCCACCAGATGTCACTGCTGCCCTCCGCACGCCCCGCCAACGGGCTGGAATCGGGTCCGCGCGGCGGACCGAGCAGCTCCATCGGGCTCCTGCTTCCATCCGACCTGCTGCTTATGGCACAAGTTTGGTGCAAAGGAAGTTTCAAGATGGAAAAAAAAAAAAGGCTAAGAGGCTGCCTCTAAAAACAAGGGGGTGGAAATCAGGAAAGGCTGGACTGTTACACAGAGTTATGCAGCCCCCTCCCGTCATTGGTGTATCGCTGAAAAACTGCCCCTTCTCTTCCAGCAGCCATGGGGGCTCCAGGAGGGTTTATGCCTAGAGACAAACTGATGGCCAGGTGCTTAAGAGTGGCAGGGGGCCAAGGGCGAAAAAGGGGTGGTAAAGGGCTCAAAGTTGCAGGGGTGCACTTGTGCATCGCAGCAACGATAGGGCTGCCCCCCCGATTTAGGCTCCTGGATTGAGAAAGCTGTAGAACAAGCAAACATGTGCTGAGCCGCCAGAGCTGGTAATGAGAAACCCGGCGGGTAAGGTCACTTTAAAAGAAATAAAGGTTAAAGATGAATAACTAAATCATCTATTCTCCCTGTATTTGCATAATATATTCTGACGGGTGTTATTAATACTAATCACATATTTGCTATCCTCTTTCTACTGCTGTTTAATCAGGGTGCTTTCACCTCCATTAACCCAGCAATTGCGACATGCATTGATGAAGCTCTCGTCTTTGAGAAGGGTTTTCGATCCTAGTGATACGCCACATAGCTGTCCCCAGCTTCTGACCGCAGAGCAACAGAGAGAGTCTCCCACACCACAGGCAGCAAGTGGCTGAACTGGGAAAAGTAGTGTTCGTTGCAGAAGTTTGGTGGCTGGTGCATGGGATGGGAAATTTCACGAGTGCCACGGCTTGAGAAACAATTTTTCTCCATAGAGAAAATGAAGCCAGCTGCATGCAGCGTCCTGCACTTCCCAGTCAGTAAATCCAAGTGAATTCTCCTGCAGAGCAAGCGGCTTGTTCTGTCCTCCCCATAACTAACGCAATCAATCTGAAAAGCACGTCCATACAAGAAAGCAGGATCCCTTCAAGCACAAGGACCCAGAATCAGAAATGCCGGAAGCTGGGATAAACGGAGCTAGTTTTGCAACCGTACCACGCTGGCCGTACGCTCGGCATTCATGGGTTTAACCACCTTTCAAGTAAGGAAATCACTGTTGATGAAGGTAGCGCAGCAGGTGCATCAAGAGCATTATCGGTTTGCCTGGTTGTGTTAAAAGAGGGACTAAATTTGGAGCAAAAACACCCAAAAACCATCAAGCGAGGACACTGAAATTGGATTTGCGTGGACTCAAGGATCCAATGCCAGGAACAGGGCCTCAAGGCAGTGCATACCAGCAAAGCTAAAGAAAGGTTGGCAGAGGAGATGCATTGCAATGCAAGCCATGAGGCATTTGCTAACTAAGCTAAGCCATTACCTTCCCCGCTATTTTAATACATTTTTTTCCTGGAGCTTTCCATGCGCTGGATGTCACATGCCTAAAATAGGGCCTGTGCATTTTTGAGAGCGCGCTGCATAATCACAAAAACTGTTGCTATGAAAAGAAGAAGAAAAAAAAAATCAGACACAAAGAGATAATCAAGGGAAAATGATGAGATGTTGGGGGAGAGAAACAACATAGTCAGGAGGATGAAGGACAATTGCAGCTTTATTTAGTGCACTGACAACCTGAAGTCTTTGCTCCAAGCAACAGTGACTTAGCTCTAGCTTCATCCTGTACCAGCACGAAAATCCAGTGCCACCTGGCTCCAAAGACACCCCGAGAGCAGCACGGCAGCCCCACAGCCGCCAGACCAGCGCTGCGATGCAAGGTCCAAACGGTGGCATTGCAGAGAGAAGCAGGTTACAGACCACGCAAGCCCTGGTTGGCTTTTAATCACGTCTGTCGCTAGGATTGCTTCACCTGGCTTCGCTGTGAAGCTGGCCACGGTGATGATGGACTATCCTGGCCAGTCTGCGATCTGCTCCCTGGACGACCACCTCTCTTCTCCCTATTGCTGGTACTGGATGGCAAGCAGATAGGAGCTCTCCAGCCTACCAAGCTATCAGTCAATCGATCGATCTTTCCCCCACCCCAATGAAAAAAGAGTTGAAAGCCAAGTACAAGCGAACAGCCCCATTGCAGGAGATCTGTGTAAGGGCTCCCGTGATGGATGCCAACAGGAGCAGCATCAGCACAAGCAGACGCAACCGGCAAAGGTCAAGAAACACGAGTCGAACTGGGGGGATATTTTGCAGCAAGTAGCGCACAAGTGGCTGGGCAAGTTGACCTAAAACTTCAGCAGTTTAGAAACGCTCCCTTCCACCTCCCTTCTCTGTCAAAACCAGCAACATCGAATGCCACTCGGGAGGCTTTTCAAGACCACCCCAACGCGTCCTCCGCAGCACGGATCCTCTCCCCAAGCCTTCGGCCAGGAAGAGTCAGGGTCGCGGCATCACCAACTAATCTGGTGCGAGCAGAGGGATTTGAGGGACCGGTCTACTGCGGCTTCCACAACTTTGTGACCAACCTCAAATTACGACGGGACCTTGTGATCGCCGCCTCCCAGGCCCTTCTCCCCACCTCTTTCACCATCTGTGAGGACTCTCGTGGAAGTTGCTAGCCCCCCGGAGCAGAAATCCGCCATCTACCTAATAAACTTCACGTTATGAAAAATCATGCAAGCAACAGTACAGGCTTCGTGGCCGTTTGGCACGGACAAATCTTCAACACGGAAAGGCCGCTGCCCCTTCGCGGCACCTCATCAGCGCGAGAAGGAAACGAAGGCAGGACACGCCGCAGTCTGTGAACCGAAGACAGGGATGAAGCAGAAAAGACGCCCGTTCGTGGTCCCTGCAGCAGCGCTGCACGTCGGCAGAGTCAAGCAAGCGACGTATTTCTGAAACCGAGATGCATTTGCCTCCAAGCTGGCAACGATAAAAAGCCTCGTCCCGCTCGCCCCTGCGCCCACCATCAGCAGCTTTTCTGCGCGCTACCCAAGAGTCTTTTTATACCTCGATAACGGCAACTGGGAGACATTTCAGAGGCTTGCTGCCAAGAGGGAGCCAATGCGACCTTGCCGGCGCACGCGCGCAACTTTGGCGGTTTCAAAAATATTGGTGACCTTCAGCCAAGCGCCCGATTTTGTCCCGCTGCAATTGCTCTGAGTCACTCCAATCTGCACCCTGCGTGGGCCCCTTAATTGAGATGTGTCAGTGGGCTAAAAAAGCATTAGGAAGGGAAGAGGAAACTCGGTCCGTATTAATGAGCTCATTCTGCTAATTGGAGTTAAGTGAAATAACCGCGGGGGTTGGTACGCTTCATAATGCCTGGTGCGGGAGAGATTTGGGCAGGCAGACCTGGGCAGGAGGGAAGCTATTTTAGTGCAGGAGCGTCCCAGCAAAATGTTGAATCCAAGGGCAGAGGAGCCAGTAGCTCGTCTGGAAGCAGGCGCTTCGGGCTCGCGCACAGCATCGCCTGCAGAATTTAGTGCCGCGCTGTGCCATCGGCGCCGCTTACAGAGCCGCCGCCGCCACAATAAACCAACGCCACTTTCATCACCCAGAAAGTAGCAACAGATGCTACTTTTATTACCCAGGCATAAGAGCCACCAGCAAGCTCTCTCGTAAAACAGTCCTGCAGCATCCTACCTGGGAGAAAACCCAGGACTCCCTTCCTAGTAACACGGTCTGGATGGTGCAAGCACCACTGACCCATCGAGGAGGGTCCTTGGGGGGTCATCTCGTCCAGCCACCCCTAGACCATCCTAGGTAAGTGTGTGTGTCACCTGGTCTGAAAAGTTTCAGGGCCAACCCTCACGCAACCGGAAGGGACATCAGGAGGTCACATCTAGTCCAACCCCTGCTCCAAGCAGGACCAGCCCCGACTACAGCATCCTTTGTCGAGCCGGGTCTCCAAAACCTCCAAGGATGGAGAGTCCAGCACCTCTGGGGAGCCTGTCCCAGTGCTTCACCACCCTCCCCATGAGAAGGTTTTTTGTAGTATCTCACCACAATGTCCCTAGCTGCAACCTGCGTTGGCTTCTCTCTTCCCCCGTAAGCGGTCAATGCACCCACCGTAGCAAATCCTACTTGTCCGATTCCATCACGTTGCCACCCATCCCCATCAGGATCAACACCCCGCATTATTACGAGGCATTAAGGCAGTGACTCCAGACCTCCAGTGAGAGCCGCGAGCCCCGGGGCAGAGTCTGCACACCCAGAGCTCCCCCGTCCCCAGGAGCTTTCGCCCCAGGGGGAAAGGATGCGGCAGGAAACAAAAGCACGGAGAGACAAAGTGATGCGATCGAGGTCGCCAAGCAGACCAGTGGCAGAGCGAACAGGATGCCAGCGTCCCAAATCCCACTCCAGTCCCTGCCCGCTGGGCCACACAACCCCGACGTGTGACTCTGACAGCTGGGGGTGGGGGGTTCAAGTGTCTCGCCTCAGGGAAACCCGCGCCCTACCCCCAGTGCCTAAGTCCTGTTAAAAACCAGCGCACCTAAACCACTTCTGACAACAGGACCCAAAACCTCCAATGACCAGACACCGAGACAGGGACACAGGAGACCCGGGGGCTGCTCCCAGCTGCACCGCTGACCGGTCCCCACATTTTCCTTCCTACCAGAGGCCAGTTTCCTTTGCCCTTAGGTGGCCAGGGTTCCTTGCACACGTGCACCCTCTCCCGAAGGTGCTTTGGGAGCAGCGGGTGCCCATCGCCGACGCAGCGGGGTGGCTTGACCCACTCGGCGTTTGCTTCCACGGGGTTTTTCTGGGGTTGCCGGCCGACAGAGATGCATGCCCGCCGCTTCCAAGCGGAGCCGACGGGAAGAAAATCCTCAGCCTAATTCTCTGCTCTCGTGCCCTTCCACCCGGCTGCCGTCAGCACAACCTCCTCGTGCAACCTGGCTGGGCTGCACGTCCTGAGCATCCTCTCGAGAGCAGCTTCCCCTCCAGCCCAGGGCCCGTCGGCAGCTTCAGCAGCTCACGATCGAGACCTCCCGAGGTCCCTTCCCACTCATCTCTGCGATTATACAACAACAGCTCAGGAGTCGCAAGGAGGAGGCAGGTTTGACCCGGTTTGCTGAGCAAAGCTCCTGGCTAGACTGGCAACCGCTCATCCTACAAATGCAGGCCTTTATTCAGAGGAAAAAAAGCATCACTCCACAGAGCAAGGTACAAATTGGTTTAACCAGACATTTACTGAGCCCTCCAGTGAATTAGATCACTAAGGGACAAGTTTCTCTGGGAGAGCAGCCAATAAAAGTTATTATATCCCCATAAGCAGGCCTCTTTTTCTTTCACTCCCAAGTAAAAACGCTGCTTCTAATAGATCCCTGGGGCTGGGAAAGAAAGATCGCTCTTCCCGACAGCCCCGGTAAGGATGACATCCCCTGGCACTGCCGAGAGCGCCCCAAATACTCCGCGTCAACCCAACTCCTACCTGCTCCGCTCGGGCGGGGGGACCCGGCGCTTGGCTCTCCAAAGAGAAACCCCGTCGATGGCCAAAAGGAGGAAGTGGGCCACGGTCCTCGAAGGGCTCGCAGCACGTGGTAGGGAAGTCGAAAGGAGGAGAACGCTGGACTAGCATCTAACGCACCTAAGAGGCAGAACAGCCCCACGACTGCATCCTGCGACGTGCGGGGGAACATGCAGCTCACCCTGCTCGGGGGAAAGGAGGTTGCAGGAGAGGAGCTGGCCTGAACCCTTTCCATGCACTCTCAGGTCACTCCAAAAGGTGCTTCCCAAGATTTTTCATTTCAGGGAGGAGGACGACTTCTTTCATAGAGCCGACTCGTAGCACGAAGTAGAAGTCCAGTTTGAGGTCAGCTAAGCAGCCTAATGCTCTGGCGGAAAGGGGCCACGTCTCTGCAGTGTCACCGTCACATCCGCGTGGCGGGACGAGCGCTGTTCTGTGGGCCCGAGTTTGATCAGGGTTGCCACAGTCTCGTTCTGCAAACTCCAGATGCACCATCTGTGCATCGAGCGACTGCAGCAGCTGTGCGCGGTTCGGATCCGATTTAGGACCTTCCACTTTATTTCGTGGACGGTCAAAACCAGGAGGCTTTATCGCTGGGTCAAAAAAATCAGATGCTTATTCTGAATGGTGGTTTCATCCCAGGCTTTCCTCCAAGCTGCTGCACTGTCCTGTCCTACACGGACTTGTACACACGTGCACAAAGATTTCTGGGAGACCAAGCGGCAAGCTGGGCGGTTCTTTAAATCTCTATGGATGGGGAGGTCTGGGTTGGCATGCACGCGGACAGGGACCGCTCTGTGTGTGGCTTTGTTGCGGCAAATCTCTGGAGGAGCAATAGCGGCCAGCACCGATAATGGTTGAATAGGAGGAAAACAATAAGGATAGTCCAACCCAGGCTGTGCACTAGTCACAGACCAGCTGCAAACACCCCGTCCTCAGGGCCTGCTAACACATGCGAATGTCCTGGAAGGCAGCATGTCTGGGGCACCACGATGGGCTCCTGGCTGGTACAAACCAGCACAGCTCTGCTGGCTTTAATGGAACTATGCTAACTCATACCAGCCAAAGCCCCAGAAGGAAATTTGGGGGATACGGGACCTGAAGCGTGCTTGAAAGCAGCCCCCACCCCATGCAAGCACAGCAGAGGCGTATTGCAATCGGCAGCAGCGCACACCTGCAAATGCCGCAAGCGCCATCACGCTTGCCTATGCATGCGCTCCCATAACAAGGGAGGCGAGTTAATAGGCACAATCAAGGCAGGTCTCCCAGATGCATCACTCAAGCACAGCCGCGCAGTTGCCTGCGACCGGTCCTTGCCGGCCTCCGTTGGCGGGGAGCAAGCTGGCACTGGAGGGGCAATGCAGCACCAGGCACATCTGCAGTGGGTTTTGCGTGACCCTTGGAAGAGAAATCACTTGTCCTGTGGTTTCACACTCACATGGAGCAGTACTGAATAAAGCTGATGGGCAGGGTACAGGGGGGAACACATGCACGCACACACACACACACTAATAACCCAACACACACTAATGACCCAACTCACTGTGGGGAACTCCTTCCTTTGGGAGAATGGGAGCAGGGGGTTATGTCGATGCCTTGCTTAACACTCGACCACTACATGTCCCATATTTGAAGCTCTCTAGACACGTACCCGAGACAAACCGCCCGGAGGAACTTGAGTCTCCTTGCAAATTCCCTTGCGACTCCAAGCGCCGCCATAAACCTCTTGCCCGAACAAATCTGCCTCCCATCGGGTGACGCGAGGGGGCAGCACCATCGGATTCAGACCTAAACCAGACTCAAATCCTAGGGACTTACCATTTCTAGCAAGCGCAAGGGAAAGCCAGATTGCAGCGTGAAGGGCGTCACGTAGAGCAGGTGCTCGGCGGCCTCCCCTTTCTGCTTGCACAGTGGGGAGACGCTACTTGACGTGACCCGGGGCTCTCTCTCTCTCACCACCAGTCACCTACCTCGCCGATCCCTGTGCAAGTGTGCACAAGCCTGCAGCCAGGTGTTAGCAGGACCGTGCAGGTCAACACCGCTCCCACGCCACCATGCTGCCGCGCACCCCAAAAATTCCCATCCGCACCATCTCGCACAAGCAGAAGCAGGCAACTGTCGTGCCGGGAAGGCTGGTTTTCCCGGCACGCAATAAATGGTTACTTGATTGCTCAGATCTGCTTGGAGTCGTGCACAATGAAGGAAAGATGGCATGTGTCAAGCCCAGCATGATATAAGCATGGGGAAGAGGGAGCCCAGAACAAACAGAGCCCATCTAGTCTGGAGAGAGCTCTAAATCAGAAGCTTTAATAACATTTCCTTAGGCCTGACAGACTACAGTCCCAGGCAGATTAACTCCCGCGCTCTTCCCACACACTGTATCTGCGACAATAATTTAGACAGACAATTACAAGGCCAAAAAGAAGGGAAACTAATTCCACAATAATTACGATGGGTCATATTAAAAAAAAACAAACCAACCATCTGAGCGAGGGGACGCTGCGTCTCCTGGACTGACGCAGCAACGAGCCACCCTCCGAACACAGCGCTCCCCGGCTCCCAGCTTGCGTCTTTAATTACCCTGGCAGGTCTCCTCCATGCTCCACTCCAAACTGGTTCCAATGAACTGTGAAGACTATTAAATGCCCCAATTAATCATTTGGCATTTTAAAAGGTCATTTAATTTTGCTCTAAACAAGCAATGCAACCAGCGACCGCTTGAAAACCCAAGGAGGGGGAAGATGCTGATGGAGCAAGCCTGCTTCTCCAGCAGCGAATTAAGTTTTGGGTGTCAAAACAATAAAAAGCCGTGTCGCTGGGAGTGACAGGCCAGGCGCTGAGGAGCTGACTCATTTTTCATAGGAAGACTTGCAGGTCCTAAGCGCGGTTCATCACGGCTGCCTGACAAAGGCTGCTTTATGCCGAGGCATTCCTCTAGGGACAGTGTGACAAGAAGAGAGCTTTGCTTCCACGTGTAGAGACAGAGCCAAGCGAAAGCCATCCTCGAGCAGAACCCATGCACAATAAAGGAACGAGCTTGCCAACACATCCCTTGGGGCTCCGAGTCCGAGCCTTTACGAGAAGGATAGTCCAGTGGTTACGACGCTGACTCGGGCCTTGAGAGATCTGGGGTCGAGTCCCTGTCGGTAGCACGCATCCTTAGTCTCCTCTTCCGGCAGTTCCCCAGCTGCCAAATGCCATTAACAGCCCTGTCCAATCTCACCTGGGGGCATTTCTTAGCATAAATGCCTCAAAGACTGCGTACTCTTCAGCTGCTACAATAACGACAGCTGAATCCACACATCTGGATCAGCTGTCAAGCCGCACATCTGGAGAGGAACGTCAAAACTGGGGAGCTTCCCAGCACCAGAACAGCAGCTTGGGAGCCACTGCCTCCCCGCAAGAAGACTAGTTGCATTGCAAGGAGTCTCTCTGCTATTTAGAGGCCATGTGCAGGGCTCTCTCAGACCTCAGGTACAACATCTGAGACTCAAAAGGCATCCAAACAGCTCTTCCAAATATACAGTTGGTCCAAACACAGGCATCACAGAAAACCTGGGGCTCTCATTTGTCTCCTGGACCTACGACACTCTAACCCTAGTATTTCACACAGGCTGCACTGCACCAGGGAAGAAAGCAATGCCAGAAGAATGCAGACCAGTGCCGTTTGGCCCTCCCTTTGCTCCGCTTTCAAACACACGCCTGATGGGGAAAGTTCACTCCCTCCTCCTCCTCCTGAGAGTCAAATTGCTCCTTCTGCAGGATACTGCAGCAGCGCTG
>JAGPOW010002173.1:2275655-2301983 GCA_030014935.1 Caiman crocodilus | reverse complement strand
GTAGGCATGGCATCTAACTCGATGCCACAACCCGAGAAGGTGGCAAGGCTTGGCAAAGATCATCCTTCCAACTCAGCAAGGGGTCCAGAGGTTACAGGGCGGCAAAACTCAGCGCCGACTTCTCACGTTCCTGTTTTCAAGCAGACAGATGTTCCCGAGGGGTCCTTGCTGAGCTGGTCGTCGGAGTACATAACATCCCCTCCCTTGGTGCTGGTCGCAGCATCAGCCTAATACAGGAGAGCAGGAAGGCTGGCCAGGAGGGAGCAGATCAATAGCTGCAGATGCAAACTGCTTCTCATTGATGCTAAGAGAGCAGCTGCTACTATTCACAAGTGTTCAGACAAGCAACTTTCACCTGGCTCCTTTAGCAGCAAAGCCAGCGACGCTTGCCTCTGGAAGCATAATCACCGGAGAGAGGAATAGCTTTAAGCTGGTGCTTGAGAAGTAGTTGAAAAGGAAGCGACTTCTTACCACCGCGGCCATTCAGACAGACCTGGTCGGCACCCCGCCACACGCACCGGTTCTTAGGTGGAAGGACTGGCAAGGGAGCAGCTGGACCAGTTCTCTCCACTTACACGAGGAGGGAACTGTCCGGGGTTAGAAGCAAGGCACCTGGGTTGCAACATGAAGATGTCGAGGTAAGGGCCTTTCTCTGCAAGCAAGGGAATAGGTGAATCACACTCTGCTAATCGAGCCAACATGTGTTCCCGCACCAGTACGTATGAGTAATTCAAGGCTCACAGGAGGGTAGCACGCACAAGCAGACTCAGCAGTAAAGGGAGGCTCATGCATTTCCACCGTGCTGAGCAAACATATAGGTAGGTTCAGCTGGGAGGCCAGTATTATGCTCCTTAACCAGGCAGGGAAACTGAGGCTCAGGGGAGGTCTGCAATGCAATGCAATGCAATGCAATGCAATGCAGGAAGCCGTGGCAGCCTGGGTCCAGCATCAGCTAAGGCTGAAGCCTGGGGCACAAGAGCTGTGCTGCCAGAGGTCCCCTCCGCAGCTGAATTAAACTAACCTGGGCATTTGGCATCACCGCACTCATGGGATCTGCCCCTCGACCTGCCTGGCGGCAGGGGTCCAACGCTCCACAAGTCCAAAAGCAGCACGCAGGCCAGGCGCGCATTGCCTGAGCCTGAACAGGAGAAAAAGCTCAGTGTCGCTCCCTTTTCAGAGCCCGAAGCCGACTTCAAGACAAACGAGCAAGGCCACGGCTTCCTCTCCAAGGTCAGCCAGTGCACAGAGGAGCAGGCCCTTTCAGGCCACGCCGACAGCCTTGCTGGGACCAGCACAGTGGCACTTGCAGCATGCCAGGGAAAAAAAGACAAAGGTTTCAAAATCAAACCTTCCACCCCACCCAGACTGGGCTGAATTGAAGCAACCGATGCACTGCATCCATCAAACTGGTCACCGAGGCGGCTTCATTACAAGGAGAAGATTCCCTTTCCAGCTATGTGAAGGGAGGGGGAGCAAAAAAGCAAACAAACATTTGATTTTTTTTTTTTTTCGGGGACTACTGACCAGTCCCACGGCCACTGGTTTCCACCCTGCAGACAATGCACCTGAAGTGGTGCATCTTCATTTGCAAAAATAATGATGAATCAAATAGGCTGGGTACTGAGCTGGGGGGTTTTAGCCTGGAGAAGGGTGAAATTGAGACAGCTGCTATCCCAGACCCGAGGATTTAAGAAGAGTGAAGGGTTAGGCATGCATTGGTAAGTGCCACGGCAAAGGGGGCAAAGCGCACCCGCAGAACCCAGGGGGGGTTCCCGAAACTCTCTCAGGAGCATCGTCTCCTCATCACAGCCAAAGGCAGGATGGACCGGTCTGGGAAAGGAAGACAGCAGGTCTCAGGAAGGTTAAAAAAAATGAGAGCCAAAGGGAAATGTCCGACGCAAAAACCAGCTGCGAAGCTGTTCTTCGATGCTCAGGAAGGGAGAGCAAACACTTGCACGGCCCTGCCGCCGCCGTGCATGCAAGACGGCGCGCCTCGCGGCACCCCGCACGGTTAGACACTGTCCAGACAGCAAGGGAGTCGGGCTGTGACGGGGTTCGCAGGGAGCTCAGGTCTCCCAACGGGGTCGAATCGAAGGCTCGCTGGCGCGGGCTGCACCCACTCCCAGGGCTCCCGCACTGGGCAGGAGGGATCTCTCCAGCCTGCCAATCCCTACGTGTGACGAACGTTAAGACCGCTTGATTTCTGCCCTTCTTAGTGCTGCCAATCTGGCCTCTTTCACCAAGCTGCTACAACTCGGTTTTAAAAGCAGGGAAGCGAACAATAATGTCTCGCAAAGACTTCGGCTCCCCTTCCCCAGGCACGGGATGAAAATCGAGATGGAGATGACCGCAGCACCGGGTGGCCTGGCTTCCTGCAGATCAGAAGAATCGCCATCTCTTTGGGCTCCAGCTGCAAATGATTACAAGGAGGCTTCTTGCATCTCAGTCACCTGGGACCAAACCCTGGGCAGGCGGCTCCCAGCCCAGCTCCGCAGAATGACACCCATTTACACCTTTGCAGGCTCTTAATCCAACGGACGGAGCAACGTCGCCGGGATAAGTTATATAAAAGCATCTCATTTGCACCGAAGTAGTGGCATAGATAGCTGTCCTTCGCTGGAGGTGTATTAACAAACACCTTCCTGAGAAAGAGAATAACAGCACCAGTTTTTAATTATCGTATTAAAAAAAATGGAACCTGCAAAATTCATCCGGGGGCTAACACGAGAAGAAAATAACGTGGGTGGTAATAAGCCAGGGCCTGATCAGGCCCAGAGGCTCTCATTTCCGGCTTATTAAAAGGAAGAAATTGGTAATAATGCAGAGACTAGAAAGCAATGAGAAACCCCCCCCCGAGTAAGGCAGGAAAAAATTAAAAATGGAAAGCAATCTAATTCCCGGGTCTGCTGGCTACTTTCTGCTGTCACGAGGCGAATGCTTGAGATGCCGCAGACCCCAGAAATCGGGTGGGCAAGCATTTTAAAGAAGGCAAGAAGAGTCAGAAAGCAGCAAGCCAGCGGCTGCCGGGAAAACAGAAGCCACAAGTCCCGTCTTCCAGCAACGCGACCCGAGCTGCCCCTCTCGAGACTGCAGCGTAAAACGAAGACCTCGCGCCCAAAGGATCCCCTCCACGTCCCCAAGGAAGCAGACCGCATCTGGAGGGCAGATGAAAGGCAACGGGGCCCTTCTGACCGCTTCAGATAGGGGTGCAGGTGGAAAGAAAAGGGGAAAAAGAGAGAGAGAGAACATTATCTCTCCCAGCAGAACAAACCCAAAGTGGCAGCCACAAAGCAGCAAGCATGGAAGTCAAACCTCCCCTGACACCCGCGTCCCTGCAGGGCCCAAACATGCTTCTAAGGGCTTGGGAAACGCGCAGCCTCCTTCCATCCGAAACCCATCCTGGCAGAGAGATTCATTCCCGTAACGCAGCCCGCGCGGAGAACAAGCGTCTCATCAAGAGACTGAAAGGGCCTGTAACCGCTTGTGATGGATGATACTTCACTCAACTTTCTCTTGATCACCACCTTGAGAACAAATTTAAAGCAGAAACAATTTGATGCACTCGCCTGGAAGGGAATCAAAGCGATGGAGGTGGGTTGGGAAAAGCCGATCTCAACAGCGAGGATGCCTCACGATGCCTGTGCACGGGGGGATGTGGGACTTTTAAGCATCCTCCCCTGGGAGCTCAGCCCTCCGCCGCCAGAAACCTAGCCGCCAGACTAGCTCAGCCTCCCGCGCACGGACAAGGCGGAAAGGACCAAGCACGGAAACGCTCGGCAAACTACCTTTAAACACGTGTCCCGCACACCTGCCTTACTCAAACTGCTCAGCTGGGACCAGTTTATCCCCCTTGCCGGGGCACGTGTGCACGCGTGCCTCTCACAGGTGCGTGATGCCGTCTAAATCACAGTCGCTCCCCCTTCGTGCCGGGAGCTGCACGGAGGGAGCACCACGACCCCTACTGCAGAAACCTTTTGCTATTCTTCCGCGTATAAAATTGGCATCCGCTCCATGTTTGCACGCAGGGCCCGACTTCCGGCGACGACCCCGACAGCCGCCCAAGAGACAACAAGGTCGAGCCACGTTTTCTTCCACGCTCTGACGGGTCTGCAATAAAACAGCGGAAGAGGATGCACGGGAGCTATGAAACACGACAGCTCCTTATGAACAGCAATTACTTTAATGAGGCGCGTACTCCCGTACGCGAGTAGCGCCGCGCTGTCCAGTGCTTAGGTCTTTGCACTCGGTTAACAACCTCTTGGAAGCACTTGAAAGTAAGTCCCTCTTTGCACCGCACGGATTACAAATGAGTCCTGCTGGCACCAAGACGCAAACAAATGAAAGCGGAGGAACGGGTGAAGTGAGTCACGGCAGACCACGGCCTTCCGCTGGGGGTCTCGTCTCGCGCCTCGGCTCCGGTTAGGCTGAAATTAATGGGATCAGTTTTAGGAAGCCAGCAGTTCAGCCTGCACCTTTGCTCGTGGGTCCATTCGCGAATCCAACGGCCCTGGTTTCTTGCTCCGTTTTCAAATCGATCCCTCCTTGGCAGTGCTCGCACGCCAAAACGTTGCAGCGCCGGGCCGGACCCAAAAGCAGGAAGTCCGAGGCGTGTTAAAAGCCGCCTGGTATTTCCCTTGTCCAAACAGACTCGAGTAAAGTAAGCAAGCAGCGGGGAAAAAGGAGATAAACAGTTTTTTGGAACAAAACAAGTGCATGCAACATCTTTCTGAGCTACCAGCTCCTGCCTGCATTTTTCCACGCTTCGCTCAGGCTACAGCACCTCGCACGCGGATCGTGCTCCTCCGGCACGCCCAGGTGGGTTTGCACCAGGGTCCTTCTCTTCCAGGGTGACCCGAGAGCTGTCGTAAACCCACGGTTCGGGAGGCAGTGTGCACGAGGCAGGTACTGAGCATCTTACTGCAGCACCATACGGGGCACGGCTCGGACCGGCCCAGAGTACAGCCCAATGAAGCTCTGGTCCAACCACCTGGGTCAAAAGAAAGTCATAGGGGCAACCTACTCCCCGACTGCCGTTTTACACGGGGTTTCTTCCTTCTGGGCTTGCACTTCTACCTCCGTCTCCAGCAAACGGGACCGTCGAAGCAGCTGGAGCACACCCAGGACTGCCAGCGAGCTCCCCACGACATCCCCTGCCACGTGGCTGAAACAGCGGCTCTAATTGTCCAGCATCTGCCTGCTCCAGCCCCAATTCACCTCCCGCTAATTAAGAGGTGCAGCTTGGCCACTTCTTTCTTCTGAAGTGTTCCAGCAAGCGGAACCGGTTTTTAATCAAGAATAGAGCAAGAAAACTGTACTCCATTATTCATGCCAGTGCCTAACAGCACTCTTCGTATAATGAAGATAGAAAGCCTGATCCATTAGCTTACGGAGATTTAAGGGGCTTTGAGTGTTTCAGGTGCATCTTGTTTTGCATCTTAAATTCGAAGCTTGCCAACAGCAGAGAAGCAATAATTGGTGGGGACCCGATAAAGCGCCGTGCAGGGCCAGTTCCAGCCTGGTTGGCTGACAAAGGTTAGGTCAGGCTTGTCTATCACAAAATGTCTGCGCTTCTCGGAGAGGAGCCGCCCCCGCCGCGTGCACCCATCTCATGGTTCAATTATTCACAGATTCACAAAAGCAAGAATAAAGCCTGTGCAAATCGGAAGCAGGAATGGGAACAACCTCTGAACGCTTCAAAGAGCTGCCGAACAAAACACAAGCCAAAGGGAGGGTGCAGTATGCCGGAGGAGGAACAAGGGCCGAATGCTTTTACAAAGAAATCGGTGTGCAAGAAGTGACCTGTTTGCACGCACACTCTTGGGGTGGGCCAGCTGCACTTTGCAAACAGCCACCCTCACTGTACCCCCAACCCACGACCTGCATTTTCCTCGCTCTCCGGACTCCACCGCAATGCTCTGGCTCTTGCTCCCGGGCGCTTAGGCCTGCGCAGGTTGAGCCAGCAGGTGCCACAGAGCAGAGGAGTCCGTGAGCAGCACCATGCAAGCATCAGATTGATTTTACACTCGACAAAAGATTTGGAAAGGAAATGCCTTTTGCAGCCACAGGGCTGCTCTTCACAATTAAGGCAGAACCCCTGACGAGACAGATCAATGGAGCGAGCTGGCCCGTGGACTTAACTGGAAGCCAAACCTGCGTCAAGCTGCACAGAGCCCCACCAGCTCTGCAAACAAGCGGCCAGAAGAAAGGACCCAACAGTGCAAGGGGTGAAGAACTCCTACTTCTAGGAGAAAGCTTCGACAGCAGGCTCGCAAAGCCTGATCCTGGGAGGCGCTGAGCCTCCCGCACTCCTGAGGGTGCAACTAAACTGATATTGTGCATACACGGAGAATGCTGTGCACACACTGAGGGTGCAACTAAACTGATATTGTGCATACACGGAGAATGCTGTGCACACACGGAAGGTGCAACTAACCTGATGCAGTGCGCACACACTGAGGATGTAGTGCACACACTGAGGGTGCAACTAACTTGATGCAGTGCACACACTGAGAGTGCAGTGTACACACCAAGGGTGTAACCAGGCAGTTGTGCGGTAGTACAGGAAAGAGGGGTGGGTTCACTGAACTCTTTAGCAGTGCAATAAAGCCATCCCTCTTTCCCGTATTATCGCCCGCTTGCCCGGTCCCCAGTTAGAAGAGAAGATCCAAGTGAGATGGCATTGCTCTTCTATCTGCTAATTGCAAAGAAAGGAAAGGTCAGCCCGCCCGTTACTGAAAGCGCTTTGTTGACACTTTTGCTACATCAGCGTCTTGCGGGCAGCTTGGCTAACGTGGAGCTGGACAGGCAAAGCCCGCTGGTACAACGCAGCTGGCAGCAACGTAACAGATGAGACACCAGAGCTCTCATCTAATAACTAGAAGCAGAGAGGCCTAAGTGAATATTAAGAAAGCCTGGTAGCACTTTATCTGTAACTAATGTAATATTATTGCGGGTTCATTTTATTCCCTGCTAATTATAAGCCGCTTTGATAACTCATAACTCTTGCAAATTGCAAACAGCGGCCTTAATCACCTTTCTCTGTTGATTAGTTTTAAGAGGGGGCACAAGGAATAAATCATTATTTGTGTCATTACCTCAAGAAGGAGATTGCTGGGATGCCCAGCGCATTAACCCCTGGAGCATCACAGCCCTGGACATGGCTACAGCTGGGACGTTTTTTCCCCCAAGAGCAGAAGGTGGTTTGTAGGCAGCCAGGCTTCCCCAGCTTCAGGGCCAGGAGCAATTTCAGGATGCTTTAGCTACACCAGGAGAGGTCTGGGATGGAAGGAGCATGCTGGACCGCAGAGGCGATGTGACCAAGGAGGCATCACTCCCCTCCCTACAGACCAGAGAGACGTCAGCCTGGAAATGCAGGGAAACGAGCAAACCAATGGCCTCCAAATTACAAAATCATTCTCTGCGAGGAGCGAGGCTATTGGTGACAGATCACGGCCGTTGAATGCATACAGTGCACGAGTGGACAGACTTCCAGGCAGAGATCTTCTCTCCTTCCAGCCATCACCTTCCCACGGCAAACCACGGGCCACGAGCTGAGGCAAAGTCAAGTGCAGCATCCGCTCGTTAAGCCAGGAACAGGAAGGTCCTGGTGGGAAATGAGCATCTCCTGAAGGAAACAGAAATCCAGAGGGAAAAAGCAATCAGGACTCATGGCAGAGGTGATATCTTTTATTAGATCAACAAGATTTTTGCCAAAAAAAAAAAAAATCTTTAAATCGCAAGCTTTCAGGCACAAATACCTTTCATCAGGCATGCAGAGGAGTCATCCATCTATTGACTCCTTTGTGAAATCCCGTGAAACATGAACTTTTGTTTCTACCCAGGAGACCTTTTACAATCTTTTCTCCAATGCCTGAGGAAGGGGGTTTCTGCTCAAAAGCTTGCAATTAAAGAATCTGTTTTGCAAAAACCTTGTTGGTCCAATAAAAGATATCACCTCTACTAGGAGCCCCAATTGCTTTTTCCTCTAGACCAATACAGCTACAACCTGGACCCCAATCCAGAGGGAAGGCATTTACCTAAAAGAGTCAGAGAAGGACTTTGGGGTGCTCGGGTTCAGCACAGGGCTCAGGCTAGGGCCAAACCTGGATGAATTCAAGAAGAAACCTCAGTCAGCTCCAGCTCCCTTGCTGTAACAGCTGGATTCCCCGCACTCAAGTCCGCATGAGCAGATCCAGGTGCAGGCAGCCCTAAGTACCTGGCACAGCGGCATCGATCTGCAAACAGCACAGAGGATGACAAGGGAGAGAGAGAGCAAGAGAATTGATCCCAGGCTCCAAAAGCAATCAATGTTTTGCTTGCGTCTCCGGCCTGGCTCCTGCCTGTACCAGTCCTCTTGCTTGCACCTGAAATCAAAGTCCCCTGCCGGATCCCGCAGCCCCAGACATGCCCCGGGGAGCACCGGGCAGACACATTACCCAGCGTTTCGGCACCTGCTGCGAGTCAGACGTCTCCCTCTCAACAAAAAGGACAGAGACTGAAAGTCTCAGGAAGCTTCCAAGCCTTTTCTAGCAGGAAAGCAGCTCTGCCGCTCGCCTAGGTCCAATCTTCCTTGCAGAGGAGGTCATGCTTGAGCGTTATCACTCCTCTGCCCGGGACGTGCATGTCACATCAGCCCTGGCACAGAGAGAGGCTGACGCATCACACAAATTCTCCTGGCCTCTCGACGCCGAAATGCACCGTCCCGTTTAGGTGCACGGAAACCAGGCCTCCCTTGGAAAGGTTTCAGAGACCACATTGGGGTCACATTACGTACCTATACATTATAACAGGGGGTCGGGACTCAATGATCTATTGAGGTCCCTTCAGACCCTAACATTTACGAATCTATGAGCAGGTTGGTGCCGCTTCCAGGATGGTTGTCACTGAAGATATTAATCATGCCGCTCCCCTGAGAAACCAGCAGCAGGCAGCTTCATCACACGGGAACCCCCGCGTCTGCCCCTCCAACGAGCCCTTATGCCCAAGAAGCTCGGTCTCTCTGCTTCCTCGCTAGCTCAGACCCGTGCCCTTTTCCTGGATTTCTCCATGCCCGCTGCCACTGGCCCCGGCCCTGCCAGTCCGACAGAGCTCCCCGTTCACCTCCAGAGGCACGTAGCAAGACATCCGCCAACATCCCCAACAGGGAACTGTTTGCAAATAACTCGGGTGCAAGCGTCGAGAGAACCACGGCTCACCTAAAAGAGCAAGCGCTTCAGGGAGACGGGTCCAAGATGAAGGCAGCCGTATCCAGATTCAAAGAGCACAGCGCCCTGGAAGGGCTCCAGAGCCAGAGGGATTTAATGGGATTGCTCCTTTGGCTAAAGCAATATTGATATTAAGAACAGATGGGCATTTTTGTTGTTGCCAGGGCTGCTTCTGGGTCTCGTTCTCTCTAGGTGTGAGCCAAAATGCTTACAGCAGACAGGCAGGGAAAAGCAACTTGGTGCAACCTGGGGATGGTTCTGGACAGCCGGCTGAAGTCCCTACATGTGAACGTGCATCCACGGGAAAAAACTCCTAAAAATCTCAAAGCAAGCCCCCGGACTAGAGGTGCACCGATATATCGGATCGGCACCGATTAAAGAAAAATTTACATTATTGGTGATCGGCTTTTTTGCTGGTTGTAACCAATAATGTTCTCCAATAATTATGCCTCCTGGCCAGGGTCCCCGGATGCCTAGGTTCCCTCTTGCCCATGGGAGCAGGGCCCCCAGATGCCTGCATTTCCTCCCAGGGTGACCCTGGATATATTCCCATCCCCTCACTGGCACGCTGGGCTGGGCTGGAGAGGAGCAGCTGCCGCAGTGTTCCAGGCGCCAGTGCAGTGCGGTGCAGCGCGGACCGTGGGCTGGGTATAGGACGGATGCTGGAAAAGGCACCAAATGCCACAGACGGGACTGAGACGGGGCGGGACACGCCAAGCCACCCAGCCCGACGTGACTCAACCAGCAGGTAAAAAATAAATAAATAAAATCAGTTCCCGGATTGGTATCAGCCGACACGGCTAGTTAATAACCAGGTATCAGCCAAGAAAACCTTTATCAGTGCACCCCCACCCCAAAACCCTAATAGATCCTCTTCCCTTTTCAACACAGCCTGCCTAACAAATGCTAAATCCTTTTTATACGGTAAAGTCTAACGTTTAAAAAAAAAAAAAAAAAGTCATTATTAACCACTTAAAATCTCATCAGGAAGAGACGTGGAGTTTCCATGCCATCGAAGGCTTTCATCCTCAAAAGTTCAGACATACCAGGACAGGACAGGCAAGCGGCGCGTTTGGTTACACGAGGGAGGATTGCTCTGAGCAAAGTCTTCGAACGGGCGACGGAGACGCTGCTACCGATTTCTCTCCAGGCAGCAGAACAGATGCTCCTCTTGCCAAGGGAAGGACAGGCAAGAAATCACCCGATGGAAGCGAACTGTCGAACACGAGCAAATCCTTCAAATGGTTCCAGTCCGGCTGTACTCCTGCACCCCGGGGCACGACGATGACTTTGAGATAGCTAACAAGACCTATAACCCCTTTTATTCCAGGAGGACGCCCTGCGACTATCGGGGGTTATCGGTGCTTGCAGACATGCACCGATCAAAGTGCCGCCACGTCTCTCAAGAGCGCCGTTCTGCTCAGCGACACGCGGCGTAAAGGTCTGTAGCATCCATTTGGCACTATAACAACGGACCATTTTGGACCGTAACCGGTTGCAATAAACCTTTAAGCCTTCAGACGGTATTAAGGGGGAGCCTTTTCTCAGTGGGTCCATTAGAGTCCTCTGGTGACGAGCTCCCAGCCCATCACATACTTGTAACATAGCAACCTGCATTTTTACAGCCCTTTATGAAGCAAGGCTTTTTTCAGCATCCAGGTGAAGAAAGGAGAAGAACCAACAAAACCTCGATTAACGGCTCATTATTACGCAATATTTCCTGGTAATGATTGACTAAATAAGGAGATTAAATTAATGCAGAAGGGAGGGAGGAAAGGAGCAAAGACCGGACAGACTCTTACTCAACCGCGTGGTCCCATACACGTCCCCGATTAGGCAGAGACAAAGCAGATGTGCTAGCATCACTGCCATCAAATCCCATGAACCAAAAGTCAGGGTCGTGCTGAATCAGTGCGGAGATGGGATGTGTTTAGGTAAACCAGGTGTCTATTCTGTGGGCACAGCCTCTGCACAGAGTGGTTTCACCTCCTGGAAATGTGCATCCTCATATGCCACACACGCTCCTTTTGTACTGGCGCGGTGTCTGGGCACCAGTATAACAATGTGCAAACCTCCCTATTCTAGATGCAGCCCAAACCAGTGCTCAGCACACTGCTACAGGGATCTGGGCTGCTGGAAAAGCCAGCTTCCTATATATTCCTCCCAGATGCAAACCAGTAATGATTCAAACCAGAAATGGCTCATCATCCTGGCAAGGCAAGATTGGTTCCATGCTGGCAATCTGTTTGGTTTCCTCAAGCCAAGCTGGAAGCCCAAACAACAGGATTTGTGCCAATCCCCATTTCGAAAGGGCAAATGCTAGCATCAGCATCCCAGCTGACTGGGGACCTCGAATAACCGTGCTCCACGCGCCTACGCTCCTTGCAGCGTCTGGGTACAGCGTGCACTCTCGCAGTCGGGAAGGGTTTCTGTGCACCGTCTCTCTTTACCAAAAGCAAACACACAGTGCACAGAAGGGCTTTTAAACCCAAAGGGTTTTTAAACCGGAAAGCTTGATAAAAAGAAAGTGTCCAACTATCTGAGTTGGTCTAATAAAAGAGATCAGGCTTACCCAAAGAACCGTGTCTACCTAAAGGAGCTGCATTTCAATCTGGGCGAGCAATTCACATGCACAAACAGACACTGCCTTGCGATGCACTGTACGCAAAGCCATCTGTATTCACTGGTATTTCCTTTCCAGAGGGAGGCAAAAGTCCTCTCAGGGCTTTCCTTCCTGTTGAGAAAGAAACACTCAACCCTAAATGTAGCTCCAGGGGACAGTAACCCCACTTCACCTTACCCATGTCAGCTGGCCAACCCTAAACAGCCTCTCCCCCGCAGCAGCTTGACAGATCAGGTGGAAAAAGCCTGTCACCGCATCGCATAAGGACATTTCAACGTGGTTCTGTGATACCAAGGAAACAGGACTGCGAAGCGCTGCCTGGATTGAGTCCTCTTAACTTTCCAACCCTCTGAGATGCAGGAAGCAACTGGAAAAAGAGATTAGATCCTTTAAAAAAAATAAGACTACATTTTTAAGTAAACTTAATATTAAAAAATCAATCGCAGCTTTCACAGAGATGACTGCAAAAAAGCAACCCCCAGATGCCAAGCCCCAGACATAGTCACGCACTTTAAACCTGATGAAGTAAATGGAAGGAAACCTCTTACCACACATCAGGCTGCGAACGGAGCCACCGGAGGAAAGCGGGGCCAACGAGGACGCTGCACTGTTGCAGTTGCAAAAAACCAAACTGCCAACCCATAAAAATGGGGCCAACTAAACTTCAAAGGATTAAATGAAACGGAGCAGCCTGCTGCCTGTGCGAGGTGAAGACTGGGGCTAAAGGGGCTGAAAGAACTGAACTGACCCCGAGATCACATTCAGCACCTCGCCTGGGACTCGTCAGCCCACAGTCCTGCGGAGACCTCTTGCTCATGGAGTGGAGAGGCTCCTTTAATGGCCAGGATAGATCGTTTGCACTCTCAAGCATTTTGAGCATCTTTAAATGAGTTCACAGGATCACAGGAAAGTAGGAGTGGAAGGGACCTCATGAGATCAACTCAGCCAGCCCCTTGCTCGTGGCAGGATCACCTCCAACGAGACCAGCCCGGCCAAGCGCGTTTGTCCAACCTGCTCTTGGCGATGGAGAATCCCCAGCTTCTCTAGGCAGCCTGTCCCAATGGTTGAGCACCTGCGTAGGCAGAAATTTCCTCCTCATTTCCAACCTAAAACTTCCCTTGCTGCAGCTTTAGGTCATTGCTCCTAGTCCTGCCCCCTGCGGCCAAAGAGAACAGCCCATCTCCACCCTCTGTAATCACCCTGAAGCTGTTAAAAACAAGGGAGGCGAAGAGAGGACAAATCGGGAACACTGATTTAGTGATTCCAGCTGACCCTCTTTTGGAGGGGAGGAGAAAAGCAAAGGAGGAACTCAAAGGAGCTGGTGCATGTGCAAGTGTGTGTGTACACATGCATAGGGAAGGGCCCCATGTCACAAAGCAAGGCGAGCCTGGGGCAGAGTCGACATCTAGCCCAAACCTGCTACTAAAACCCAGCCCCGGGGAAAGGGCAACTCAGCACAGATGTATGTACGACAGCATCAGGCTAAGCCTTCTCCTAATGTTCTTGCTGCAAGGATTTCCTTGTCCAAGGCATCCCCTGCCCGTGACCGAAGTATCCTGTCCACTTCTAGGACTGCAGCTATGATTAACGAGCTGTTTAAGCTGCAAAGACTCATCAGGCAGGAGTCTTCCTGCAAGGCCCCCAGGTTGCCCCTGGAAAAAGCCCGGCCAGTCAGCAATACTGCACCCATGGGGTCACATTAAGCTGGTCTCTCTTCTCTATGCAAAACGCCCATCTACAACTCTCCTCTTCATTGCGTGGTGCAGACAGCGGAGGGTGCAACCTCACGGGCGGTTGAGATCTGAAGCTGCCACAATACGCAAGGAGGCATACTGCATTTCCCCTGCAAAGATATAACCTTCATCTTATCCCGCAGGCCAGGAGTCCACCCAAGACGAGAATACCTAGCCATACGTCAGAGAGATGTGGGAGCTTTGAGGATGGAGAGCAGTATTTAATTCAAAAAGCAATCAACATTTGGAATAAGTCATGCAGAGCAAAGGGGCACAGATTCTATTAAACATGGAGATGGGGAGCAGCAGAACAAGGGAAGTACTTGAACTAGTTTTTGATCAGCCCCCTCCACTGTGTAGCAGAGTCACTTTAGTGCCATTTAATTACCTTAAATTAAAAATGTGAGGATCCCATTAGTGATGCATGCAGGCACCTCGTGCCCACAACCTCTTGCAAACCAGGTGGCAAAGCAATGGTTCCTCTGACATCCATCGTCCTCCCTGCAGCTTCCTTGGTTGCATTTGAACATACCAAATGGCTGGGGGGCATCAGCTCAGCCCGGGGGGAGAGGGGCGGGGGGCGCAACATCAAACCAATTTCTGGCTGTTGAGGATCTTTCTTCTCCTTCCCCCTCCAGACATGCAGATGTTTTGCGCATCAGCCCACGAAAGAGCAACCCCAACAGCCGCAGCACCCAAGAGACACTAACTTCAATGCTTTAGGGCCGTCGCTCAGGAGCAGCGCTGGAGCCAGAAGGAAACAGTGGGGGTGGGGGGGAACATTTCCCCAGGACCGGCTCTTGCGTTCTCACTCAACGACTGCATAAAAGTATTGCTTTTGACTATGCTGGGAAATGCAATGCAACACGGGAAAGAGGAATACCTTCTGCCCCCTTCCCTGGCGATCAGCTGGCTCACTGGGAAAACAGGGCCAAGACTGCTCTTGGGGTTGTCAGCCACCCCACGACGTGCCAGAGGAATCCCAAGCTTAGGAGTTTGCTGCCGAGCCCTTTCTTCTTTCTCAAATGATTTTTGCTGCCAAAAAAGCACGGAGATACCTACAGAGATAAGCCCTTCCCGCTTGGGCGCAAGAGAAGGGTGCAGGGGGACACGACACAGACCAGTTTGAGGTGCCCCAGAAGACAACATATCTCTTGGAAAAGGAGCCCACTAATCCCATTTGATCTGATGACCATTTCCCACCTGCGCCACCTCCTCACATGCCATCACGCTACCTGGTCTGCATCACGAGGACCAAAAGCCAAGAGCTCTGAAGAAGGGGACTGCAGGAAGCACGTGGGCAATGCACAACGCAACCAGCCTCCCTCTTCTGCCCTAGAATAAGGATAAACCCTGCAGCGTGGCCCTTCCAAAGGGGGACACGTCTCTTGCCCAGACCTGAGGCTCAGCAATGCAAGGACAGACAGTGCTATTATTACAGGGAGGGCTGAGACAGCAATGGTTGTACATGCTCCAAAAATGCAGAAGATGGTATCTATTTACCTATATTTAAAGGACTGCCCATCTCTTTCCAGCTAGCATTCCCACTCATTGTCCCGTGACCATGATTTGTCTCAAACCCACTTGCTGCCTGAAGCCGTCCCTCTGCTCTGCCCTGGCAGCATCTCGAGTGTGATTAGGATGCTCCTGCCTTCCTCCTCCCCGGTACCTCCCTGCTCCTGACCAAATCCCAGCCGCTTTCCGAGCTCTTTAATTACTGATTCTTGGGTCTCTTCACCTTACAGCTTCTAGCGCCAACAAACTAATCATGCTTCCGGGTTCATTAAGGAGAGCTGCTGTGCTTCCTCTGCCTTCACTCTAGTAACTCAAAAAGGCGGCGGCGCCTGGAATAAATCAAGTCATTTCATTAATTTACTCTAAAGGGCTACAGGCTCCAATCCAGTCCCAACCATTCCAGCTGTGCCCAAGAGCACCCGCATTGCCTCCAGCACCTTCGCTGCAGGGATCACTTCCCTGCAAGGAGTTCGATGTCTAGCAGCGATGCCCAGGAATGCAACGAGCTGACGAAGGGGGACTTTGCTGTTGCATGCGATCCAGGGCATCACTTCTCTTGAACTCTAGGTTTTTTGGCTTTAGGTGCAACCATTTTTTGTAAATGGTTAACACATAGTAGCATACAGGCATCTATCAGTAAAGGTAGCAGATAAATCATATGCTGGAAGCAGCCACTTCTTTACCTAGCTAACTAACACCACGACCAAATACTAGTAGGAGAGACCGTGACTAAGTCAACGTCATTATAACTGCACGTGTTTTTTTTCCTGCCTTCCTTTCTCAGGTTGGGCAAGGAAACATCAAGGTCAGGGCCACATGCATTTACAGCCCATTTCACCTTCCGGGTAAGCAATGTGCTTGGGTTTAAACACGCATGCCGAATTCCTTCGTCAGCAGCGCTACCCGCGACGTGCTGCGCTCCACCATCGGCTCTGAGGATGGCTCTGGGCCTCCTCTTGCCCACACCAGCTTTATGTGTACTTGGGTAAAAAATGCCATCCGCTTTCATCAAGGTGCACCTCATTTGGCTGGGATGATGTAGCTGGGGCCCGTCCTGTTCTGAGCAGGGGCTGGCCCAGATGTGACCTCCTGAGCTCCCTTCCCACCCTCCTTGTCTGCGATGTACCCCAGTGCAAGTCAGAAGAACAGGACACATCGTCCGCACGCCTACTTTAAGAAGTTTCATCTTGGAATACAGGGGCAGGAAGGGAAAGGCAGAAAGGGGGAGGCGAGAATTAAAAATCTGGGGTTAAAATGGCCTATTTTATTTGAGATTTGTGAGCTTCAGCTCTAAACAAATGGGTGACCAAAGCATGTGCATGAACCAGCACAGCTGGTACTTCCCAAGGGGATACTGCTCTCCAGCCAGGTGTATTGTGACTTACTCGTGTCTCGTTCAGAGCCAGGCTTCAGATCCTTATTATAGGACCCGTCTTCTCTGTTAAATTAAAAAAAGGCAGCCTTATCCTCCCAGGACAACTAGCAGGCATCAGCCGTCCCACGGTAAACACGCAGGGAAGACCAAATGCCTGTAGTTTCGGTCTGGGGTAAGCTCATCGAGGCCAGGGGTATACAGCCAAAGGCCTTGTCATTACAGCAATCTGCTACCTTGGAAAAACGGCAGCTGGAGCAGGCAAGGCAAAGCCAAAAAGACTTACACTTCACATCATCAGAGACAACGAGGGTGGAAGGGACCTTGGGAGGTTGCATCGCGTCCAACCCCTGCTCCAAGCAGGACCAGCCCCAGCTCCATCATCCCAGACCAGGCTTTGTCTACCCGGGTCTTCAATACCTCCAAGGATGGAGAGTCCACCACTTGTCTGGGTCTCCTGGTCCAGTGCTTCTCACAGGGAGGGTGGTGAAAGCTTTTCCTATGGGGCAGAGCTCCCTGCCTCGTACGGGGTACTCGAGCAGCACCGTTCAACTCATCACACTAGCGACTGTGCCTGCACGATGAAAACGTGTGAAGACGCTTTACCATGACAGTAAGGTCTGAGCAGCAATTTTTAGGGTATTTACCCTCCTCCCAGTGCCCCTATAAAGGTAAGACCGTGCCATTATCCTCATGTGACAATAGGAAAGAGAGACCCCGATCTCGTATAAAAGTGCTTATTAACTCATGGAACCGCACAAAAGCTTTTTTCCCTTCGCAAAGCCCAAGCTAAGCGACACGCCTAAGGTGATGAAGGGAATTTGTGGCAAAGCAAATCTGCGTCTCCCAAGTGCCGGCCTGACGCTCTAAAACAAGAGACCCATCTTTCTTCCGCATCCTCGGCAACTCGGATAAGGAGGCACAAGCCCGGAGTGAGGGCGGGACCGACTTTAAAGCGCTCGCTGCCGAGTCTAAAAAGCAGCGTATAAAATATGCATGAATGATGGCTCTTTAGAACAAACCTTCAAAACCAACAGCATGTCAGGAGCCGGGATGATTCACGGTTTCCTTTGATAGCGAGCTGACACTCCGCTGAGTTTTCATCTCTCTCTATTTCCAGTGATCTACATAAAAGCAATCTTCCTTTCATTGACACGTTCACCACCCTTCTGCTTGCAATCTGACTCACTTTTGTCACTCTCGCTCTAATGGCAGGTTTAGGTTTCATGGCGGGCATGCCTTCATTTGGGCTGGGAACGCGCCTTTGAGTTTGCACGCAGCCTGGGATCAAAGGGAAGCTGGGGAACTGCTGACAGCGCTCCGCACGCCAGGGGACACACGGGGCCACATCCAGCTGCTCCAAATAAGCAGGCCAGTCCTCCAGGGGGGACGTGACCGCAGGCGGCTTAAACAGTCCCCTCCCCAGGGGAGGTTCTTTGCTACACACCCAGCTCAAAGCCCCTGGAAACCAGTGCAGAGGCTCCTGTTGACTTTACCAAGCTCAGAAGTGCCTAAGCAAGGCAGGAGCGTATGCAGGGTACGGACGTGGATTGCACCCGCTCCTCAGACCACAAATAGGGAAAGCAACCTTAGCGTGGGACCCCAAGCTGGCTTCAAGGAGTGGATGCACATGGCCTGGCAGCATCCCTAGCATCTGGCCCTTGGAGATGCACACATAGCCAGAGCAGGCACCAGAGTGCAAGCGCTGCAGCTGCCCCGCGCCCCGCCGGAGAGATGATTAGCTGCATTCTGCCCCGGATTCATGGAAACCATAAGCAGCACAAAGGGCTTTTTGCTCACGTCGTATTCCACCTCTGCAGGCAGAGAAAGCCACAGAGGTAAAGGGTGCCCAATCCCCCCAGAGTTAGCTGAACCTTCAACCCTACTTTTTACCTCAATCTGCTGCAGGCTGCAGAAGGTTTGTGCTTGAAGGAAGGATCCAGGCTGGAAAGCAAAACTCCAGCTAGGCAGGGATCGGAGCGGACTCCGACTTCCTAGTTTCCTTATCCTGCTTCTGGAGACGCTAAGCAGCACGGCCGCTCTTTGTTCACCCCGGAGAAGGGGAAACCAGAAGGAATCACACCACGGATGTGGGGCCAGAGTTCAGCCTCGCGCACACTGGAATATGAACAGGATCCCTCTTGCTAATTGTTTTCCGCTTTCCTTTTTTTCAGCTGCGAAGCTCCACGACACACGCACTTAGCTCAAGCTCAGCCTGGACGTACAGCACATCAAGATGCACTACAGTTACTAGCATCTCTCCATCTAAGCAGATCTAGCGATACAAAAAAAGGTCATGATGATATCTGTGATGCCAGTGACAGGACTATGACAAGTTTTCACTCCCTGACCCAGTTCTGAGGTTTAAAAAGTGCCATCATGGAAATGTGCTTAACAAGTGGTCTGGTCTTTCCCTGGATGTAGCAGCGGGAAGAGATGTGGGCTTGGGCCCTTCCTCGATTTATTCAGGAAACCAACACATGGCATAACACACGTGATTCATGGACATAAAGAACGAATGAGGAGAGCAAAGTAATATTTACTGATCCGCTCGACTGAGATGGTGCGTGGTAGGACGTTTTCTCTGCAAGCACCCCGGGCAATGCAATCTCAATAGGGATCTTCACTGGAGAAGAAACTGAGGCTTTTAAAGAGGTGTTGCCCCCAATTTACTTCCCATCCCCAGAGACTAAATGCTCTGGCCTGTACATGGCGCTCCTTTCCACCCATACAAGGGTTATGTTCAAGCCTGAGCCGTACTTACATGCAAGCTGAAGACCCCCTGCCTCTTGCGTGTGGGTGCAGACCTCAGGGCTCGAACACAGGTGGGTCTCTCTCTTCTCCCCCTGCCCAGAACAGACCATGCCTCCTCCTATTTGCTCACTGGTGGAAAAACAAGGTGCATCTACATGTGCACTTTAATGCACATCAGCCTATTTTAATGCACATTGAAACGTCACCTAAAAAAGTGCTCCCGAGCCAACGTGCATGAAAATAGGCTAGCGTGTGTTTTTTCTAGATTTAATGCACATTACCTGCAGTGGTTTAATGAACGTGTAGATGCATCAGCGAAGAGCAACTCAGCAGCGAGGACCTGGGAATGCAACCGGGTGCAAGTCCCCAGTGCTTGCGGATAGAGGCTGGAGCTCAGAAAGGGGTCGCAGCCCAAGGCAGACAGGAAGCCACGTCGCACAAGCGAATCTGGCACCAGCGGACACCTGTGTGCCCGCCTGCAGTCAGCAGCTAATGGCCCGATACTGCACAGAAAGCGCGCGCGCTGGCAGGAGCCCCGGCAAAGGCGGAGGTGCCTCAAGCTGGTCACTTCTGTTTCCACTTCGACGTTGTCCCAGAAGCAGGATGCAGCTGGTCACGCTGACCGCTCTGCCTCCGCCTGGATAACCCGGAGCAGGCTGCCCCCACGGCCCCCTCCAAGGTCACTTGCAGGACAAAGACGGTGCTGAGGTTCAAAAGTTCATTCCTGATCAGAGCGGAGCAACCCTTAAACCCGGGGCACGGTGCTGGGAGACAGCAGATCAGCTGCGGTCGCTGTTATGGGTTAGCAGGATTAGGTGAAGCCCAAATTACGACAGACGCCCCTGTGCTGTTCCTTCAAGCGTGCCGTCCGTGCCCACCCCGTGACACAGCCATCCATTTTCCACCCAACGTGCAATGTTTGCTCCTTGCGTCAGGGGCCTTATCTTACAAAATTGCCCGTGAAACGCTCGAGCCCAGTCATCACAGGCTATTTGCTCAGCGCCGGCTGGCAGCACCGCTTCTGTCCGCCCCCAGATTTCTCCAGCCCAAGTGCCGACCCTCCCCTTTCATATGAGGCTCATTTAATTCTGGAGGAACCGCGTTTCCTATCAACTCGGAGCCTTTTGAACTTAAAAAGCAGAAGATTCACATTAGATGGAAGAGTCCACAGAGACGCGCTCATTATAATCTTTGTGGTTATTCATTTCCTAAGGGGCAGCTGTCTTGATGCGCAACGGAGCCGGTTCGATCTGACGGAGTACCCTAGTCGGTCTCAAACCTCGGTCTCCAAAACCACCTTGGCAGGGGTTGCAGGCCTGGGCTGAAGACTTTAATAACCCAAGAAGCACAGATGCATGTGGAATGGGAAACTAATTAGGTCTTTCCAGGACCTGCAGCTGAACAGGAAACAGAGAATTAAAAATGGAAGCTGTTAATGGGCATATGCCTTGCAGGCATTCAGAATCGCACAAGAAAAAACTTCATCCCCATTACAGATGAATGCAAAGGCTGAACCCAGGTGAACCTTCACATCTTCTTGGAATAATTAACCCATCATTTCCAGCTGAACACAAGCCTCGCAAGAGAGTCCTATTAAGAGCCCTAGAGCTTAGCAATTTGTTTCTTAGGACAGCGTGCCTCTCTGTGAATTTGCTCTCGCATCAGGCAGGTCTCTTGAGCTGCATCACATCACCTGCGTACCAGCGCACGTCAGGGGTATATTGCGAACAGATCATCCAGTGACCCAAATACAAGCACCCAAACACAAGACCCGAGCAACTCCAGTGCTAATGAACAAGTCTCTTCCTGAGTCCCGAGATGCTTGCAATCACGTCTTAAGTTTCTAGTCGGTCTTAATTCTCTGTCCTGGTTGCAAAGATTGCTATAAGCAAGTTGTGAGCTGTTGCACGTGGGCACGTCTTGTGTCACATTTGGGACAACAGTAAAGATCACGCGTGGCTTTCTCCTGACACTGAAGATGCCATCGTACTAGGACAAAGAACTGGTCTATCCTTCAAGCCCTTCTCTCCTTCTCCTTGAGAGCACAGCTTCGACTAATAGCTTGAGATTTACCCTTGAAATTCCTCTGCTCTGCGATTTCTTCCTAGAAATGTGAACTCACACACACACACGTTTTCCTGGGATGTTTTTCTGCCCAGATCGGTTGACGCTCGTTCTGACAAACTGGCATCCAGGACATATTCGCACGTTAATCCAGTTTTGACCTTGCTTTTGCAAGTCCTCCCAAATGCACACGTCCCCGACTCTGTACTTGTTGGCTGAAGTGTATGGAAAAACATCACAGTGTAAACCGAATATCCAACCGGCTCAAGGACTTCATGCTCCCAGGAGGGAGGCATCAAGGCAAAATGCCTTGGAAAGGTTCGAGAAACTGCTTGGAAGATGAAAAGCAACGTGACTGTCAAATATTATTGCATTCCAGGGAGGTTAACTGAGCCCCTGCCTGCGCAGACAAACACGCTTTCCTCTCGTGCCATACCCCGTATCTTGCATCTTTGGCCTGCTGCTCTTGCTCTGGCTAATTAAAATCGTTATGCAATTTCAATTTACAGCTTGAGAGATGCCAGGAGCAGGTCGGAAAGGCACACGAGCAGCCTGGCGATTCAAAATTGCCTTGACAATGTTCCAGAAAGCAAAAGAAAGACGGATGCCTGGGTCTGTGCCTCTGCTCTCCCCCCATCCTCTGATCTCCTGCTCGAGCAAACAGCTCTAAAATAAACAGCAAGGGTGGTCTGCCATTCAGAAACGGCCGTATTGATTTACCCCGTACTCTGTGCCTATGCTGACAAAGAAAATTCAGTCCGCTGGGATTCGCATGATGGACTTAGAGCCGTGTCTCGCCAAAGCCCTTTCCCCTACAATCATGTTTTATGCTGGAAAACATTGACAGGCTCTTAGATCTCCCCGAGTAATGGCACGTCGGCTCCCACGCAGCATTGGAAATGAACTTCTGGCTGTCCTTTAAGATCGTGCACACACACCCAAAGCCTCTTTCAGGCCCTGCCAATTGGTTCGTTCTTCTTTGGAGGCAGCGCGGGTCCATCGCTGTCCAACCCTCCCCCGGCCACTCCCGAGCGATGGCATCCTCACGCTGCAGAATGGATGGGAACGAGCAAAACCCCGGAAAAAATATGGGCACCAAGAAATCTTGCCGTGGGCTGACGACGCAGTGACGTCGGGCGCTGCCTTTGCAGAGGGCATCGCCCTTTTAGGAAGCTGGAGACACGCTGAGTTTTAACACACAGAGAGAAGAGTAATAGCACAGCAAGACCCAAAGGTAGAGGAATCAAATAGATTAAGCCTTGTTATCCTGTTAGTCATCCCCTTCCCTCTGCACACACAGAGCACGTTACATCCTCAGGGGCTGGGAAGAACCACGGAGCAAACAGGAGGCAGATGCACCCAGGCACACACTGTGTACTCTAGCTGTGGGTGGGGAGACGCACACCACTCGCCAGGCTCTTTTTGCAAGGCTTGGTCTTTCATTAAAGCAACTCTTTCTCTTCTCACCCTCCCTTTCAGCCCCTTTCCCCCACCCAGAGCCAGGAGCCTTTGCTAGTAAGGGCGTTTAACTCTACACGCCATTCAAGGCAAGGAGCCTGGAAAGGATAAGGAAGCCGGGTGCACCACGTTGGGTGCAAGCTGCATGGAGAGCACGGCCCGCTCGAAAGGCCTCCTTCCGCTTTGAGCTGCGCACATCAAGAGGAGACGGAGAGGGAACTCGGCTGCTTTGCACCGGCGCTGATGGGAAGAAAAGAGATAGCTGATAGTACAAGGCTTTTTGATCCAAGAGGAAGAGGCTCGCAAGCTCTCCGAGCAGGAACCTGAATGTAGACAGGTTCCCACTACACCTATGGAAAGTGCAACCAATTAGCCACCGGTTGCACTTGCAACCAATTAGCCCTTTCAATCAGCCTCTGGGCCCAGGCAGCAAAGCAAATCGGGCTGCAGTTGCTCCGGGTTTACAGGTCGGCTCTTTGGGGACACACCATAGTTGGTCCAAAGAGCCGAGCCCAAACACCTGGGTGCAGGTCCCTGCCTCCGCTTCCTCCTGGAGAGCCCGGGACCCCCACTCCCACACCTGGCTACAGCTCCGAATTGCAGAGGCTCCCTCGGACTGCTGCACCACCTTGCTTTTAGCCCCTCTCACCCAAGTCCTCCCTTGCTCAGCCCAACCAAAACCGTATTTAGGCTACTGCCTTGGACTTCTTCCAGCCTGCAGCTGCCGTCGATGCTGGTGGGAGGCAAAGGATGAGAAAGACCGAGTGGCTGGTTCTCAGCCCGAAATTCCTATACGAATGCTGTGGTCAGTGCCTGGCAGGAACAGCAGCGGACAGCAGAGCAAAAGCCAGTTTTGGCCTGGGCCGAACATGTTGCTGCTCCTCTCCCGACCACTGCTGTGCCCCGAGTCCCTCCTGGCTGGAGCCAACGGCTCAACCCGCGACGAGCCTGGGGTTGGCAGGGCCATCCGTCCACCCCCTGCACGCGATGCACTATCCCCCAATCACCCCGGACAGCAGCCGATCCAGCTTTTCCCCACAAAAACCTCCAAGGAGGGAAATACACCCAGGTCACCGAGCAGCTCGTCCCACTGTCCTACGGCTCTCACAGGCCCTGGTTTTCCTGGAGTTTGGTGTAAATCAGCTTTGCTGCAGCTTGAGCCCATTGCCCCTGCCCCCCGCAGCAAGGCACAGCGACGTTCCTCTGTCGTCTTTCAACTACTGGAAAACTCCTATCATGTCCCCACTGCTTTCACCTCCCTCCCTTCAAATTAAACAGACCTGGGGCCTTCAACTTCCCCCCGCAAAGGCTGGCCTTTGTCACCTTCCAGCTTTCCCCTCCAGTGTCCTTACATACCGACCGCAAGCGCCTCGCTATAGACTCTCATTCCCAGTGACAAAGGAGTGGAGAAAACATTCGTTCAGCCTGAGGGCTATGGTTCAAAGATAGGGAAGCAGAACGGGAGCCCTGTGCCGCGAGGCTCTGACAGCTCTCCAATAAGTGCAATCGGAAAGCATTTCCATACATGGGTTTATTACTGGGAACATGAAAGAGATGGGAAAGCCACGAGACGTCTCCCCGGTTGGGTGCTGGGACAGCCTGCGGACGTGCACGGAGCTCGGGGGCGATTCTCTTCGCAAGGCTTGATGATGCTTTCGGGGCAGTCTGGTGCGCGCCGGCGTCCTGCCTACCAGCATATTTATCTAGCTCAGCGTCTCGGGTTGTTTTTTTCCCCCCTCAAAGCCAGTGTGGTTAGAATAACAATCAGAAACAGACACCTCTCCCTTTTCCCTGCTTCCCTGAACAGCCCCTATTATGCTTCGAGACAAAAACCCATCGCGCAGCGAAAACTGGGCCATCCGCCTGAAAGGCTTGTTGATTGCTGCTTCTGCAAAGAGAGAGAACATTAGAGCTGTTTGCTGACAGCAGGTGCTGCCTGGAGCCCTTCCAAAAGGGTCCCTGCTTGAAGGACGGCTGGTACGGGCCGGCGGACGGAGCATTGAAGCCGGACCTCAAATGGTTCTGCAAACCCTTCGGGTCACGGGTTGCTTCTCATGCGGGCAGGCGATTCCAGCTGGGCTTTTAGACACCGGCGCAATACAGATACCTGCATTTGGGGCTGCTTTCTCCACTCGCTCTTCTCCCTTCACAGACAAAACTTCCCCAAGGCAGGAAGCTAGGGAAACTGAGGCACAGAGCCTTGAAGCCAGTCAAACGCTGGCCTTTGCATTGTGGTCCCTAGCCCCATGCCCTCTCCATCTCTCTCATTAAAGGAAGTAAGCAGCAGTGATGGGCGCTGGCGGGGTGTTTGTTGTATAAAGAAGTTGGCTCGTAGAAGAACGTGGGATTCCTGGATGAGGAGCGATGGGCCCACATTAGCAAGAGAAGTCGGACGCTGCAATGAACTTCTTCACCTGGGAAAGCCAGCGCCCCACGGACAACGCGATGGGGAGGTGCTAGCCAAGACCAAGGCTAGCCTGGACCCCAAGGCACCTTCCTTCACCTGCCATCGCCATGCCCCTGGGTCTCCCTGCTCCCGCGAGAGCGGCTTTCACAGTCCGCTTGCAAGGCCGTCGCCCGCTGCGCTCGATGCAAACACAACCCAGAGTCTCTCACACTCCGCATTTCCTTATTAGTTGACAGCGAACATTTTAAAAGGCTCTCGAGTCGGAAACAGTTAAAGCTAAAAATCCAACGGATTAGATTTTTTCCCTTTGTGACGAACTTAATGACTTAAACTGTTCAGCATCATTAGCCAATTTGTCTCCAAGGATTTCAAAACCCCTACAAAGCTCCATTGTTGAGCAAATGCTTTCGTATGTATCATTAATAATCATACCCGTCCTCTTTGAACAGCCGGCAAATGAGCAAGCGAGAGAGAGAAATTCCTCCTCTCTCCATCAGCGGGGAAAAAAGAGACCACAGGCACCAAATCAAGAAGTCATTTGAAGTTTAGGCTGCCCGTTGCTATACACCAAAGCAGAGCGTCCAGCACGTCAAAGCACTGCCCTCTCCACATGAAGATCAGCCCATTAAAAAAATCCTTATTTTCACCTTGTCTCAGCAAAAACGCTTGTGTGTTAATACCACCCCCAAATTCCCACAGGCCTCTGGTCCATTAGCATCTTCATTGTGAAAGTGCACTGCTTTTTTTTCTTGGATCTTCTTTTCAAGCCAATCTGCAGGAGGGGTGCAGGGGGGGAATCAAAGATGGGATAGATTTAAAGTGAGCAAACAGTAGCTGGAGGTGATGGAGCGGCAGTCAGCAAAGCACTTGGTGGGAGAGAGGGGGACACGGACCCAAATGCACCCCTATGCAAGGTGGCTGCAGCCAACAGGTTCCCCAGGGAAGAAGCCAGCCTATGACACTTGTCAAGCAAAATATCCAAAACTGCAAGCATTTAACTGGGTCACTTTCAAGCTCCTTCTCTCACGTCCTCCACACCCCACGCAGTCTCTGCTACACCCGACTCTCCGCAAGAGAGGACGTGGGGCCATATCATCCCGTCCATCAGCTGGTCTTTGGATCAATCTTTGTTTGTACAGCACGTGGCACAGAACAAGGGGGCTCCCGGGGTTACCACAATGCAAATGCAGAGACCCCCA
>JAGPOW010002173.1:2230357-2252040 GCA_030014935.1 Caiman crocodilus | reverse complement strand
GTTATCGCCTGCATCCTTCATTAGCCGCTCTAACAAGCCAGATGTGGAGCATGGGGCCAGCTGGGAGAGGAAAGGGCTGGACAGAGGAGGACCGTGGGCATCTGAGGAGAGGCCAGGGGCAAACCTTGCACCCATCCCCATCCCTATCACAGTCTCCAGCAGGTTGGCATGCACCTCACCTCCGCCCACCTGCTTTATCCAATAACCCCAGCACATGGTGCGGGGCGGGGATGCGGCCTGAGTCACCTGGCTCTGCCTTTCCCTATTGCAGCAGAGGCACACGTCTCTCTTGAGCAACCCAGGAGCGAGGGAACAGGCACAGCAAACAGTTTGCAAGCAGCTCGCTCGGGGCAAGAGAAGGACGGGGAAGAGGAGCCTGGCACCAGGCGCCAGATCCTGTGGTGGGAAGGTAAGGCAGCCGGCGCTGCCCATGCGTTTGGCTTGCTGAGTGTTTGTTTGGTGGGATGTGTGTGGTTTAGGCATGTGCCACGAGCAGCGCGAGCTCAGTGATTACCGCCCGGGTCTCATAAAAGCCCTGACAAGGGGACGGGCCCAGCGGTGTCTAAAAGGAGACTCCCCAAGCGACCAGCAAGGGAGCAAACAGGGCAAGCAGTTTGCAAGTCAGTTCACTGCCCGCCTCTTTGAAGGGGAGACTTTAAGGTCAGCTCTTTCTTTCAATCCAGAGCAGCTAACCTATGTATAAGTAGCTAGACTACATGCATAAAATGCAGCAGGGAGACCAGTGCTGAAGCCCCTTGCTGTCCCGACCCAGGAAGAGTGCACGAGGGAGTTTGCTTGCCCTTCCCTGCAAGCCTGGTGAGAGGCAGCGGGGAAAGGGGAACGTTTCGGGGCCAAGGAGCTGCAAACAGGTGAGTTCGCTAGGGAAGGTCTGCTTGCACGAGGGGCAGCGTGAGAGAGGCAGCAGATTAAGAGACCCAGAGAAATGGCTGGAGGACATTGCAATGCCAGAGCCACTGCCACTGCCAGCTCTTCCTCTGCTTGCACCTGGAGGGGTCTGTCCAGGCAGGACCGCTCGCGGTCAAGCTGGTGCTGGGGAGGTGGGATTCGGCTTCCTCAACCGCGGGATGTTGTTCCAAGAAGAAGGGTTGCTGGGAAGAGATGGGATCCCCCTGGCAAAGAGAGGGAAGAGCAACTTTGCGGACAGGCTCGCTTACCTAGCAAGGAGGGCTTTAAAGTAGGTTGGTCAAGGGATGGAGACTGAAGCCCTGGGAGGAGTGGGGGACCTGGAGGGAGCACGAGGAGGAGGGCTCGGCTCAAAGCATGGGACATGAAGGGGAACAAGAAGGGTTTCTACAAGTGTCGGGAGCAAGAAGAGGATCAGGGAAAGTGTTGGGTGCCTTACTGAGTGGGGAGGCAACCTTGCGACAGAGGATGCAGAAAAGGCTGAAGTGCTCAATGCCCTTTTTGCCTCAGTCTTCACAAGCAAGCTCAGCTCCCAGATGGCTGCCTCTTGGGGACTGAACAGCAGCCTTCACCTCCCTGCCGGGGGCTGCAAAGAGGATGGAGCTGGGCTGGTCTCAGTGGGGGCAGATGGCAGGACACGGAGCAATGGGCCCAAGCTGCTTGGGGAGGAGACGACCCGCCAACAATGGTGAAAGAACAGGCTGGGACCCATTTAGAACAGCTGGATGTGTACAAGTCCCTGGGGCCAGACGGGATGCACCCAAGGGTGCTGAGGGAGTTGGCTGATGGGACTGCAGTGACGCTAGCCATCATCTCTGAAAACTCATGGAGATCAAGGACGGTCCTGGATGATTGGAAAAGGGCAAATCTAGTGCTCATATTTAAGAAAGAAAAAGAAGGATCCGGACCAGTCAGCCTCACCTCGGTCCCTGGAAAAATCATGGAGCAGATCCTCAAGGAATCCACTTCTAAGCACTTGGGGGAGAAGATTAGAAACAGTAAGGATTCACCAGGGGCGAGTCAAGACTGACCAACCTGAGTGACCTCTGCGATGAGATGACCGGACCTGTGGGTGTGGGGAGAGCAGTGGAGGCGACACACCTCGACTTCAGCAAGGCTTTTGGTACCACCTCCCACGGCATCCTTGCAGGCAAGCTACGGAAGTACCGGCTGGACGAATGGGCTGTGAGGTGGATAGAAACCTGGCTGGATCGTCAGGTTCAAAGGGTAGTAATCAATGGCTCGATGTCTGGTTGCTGGCATATGGGGCTGCACTGGTAGGAGTGTTGCCAGTAGGGCAAGGGAAGCGATTATTCCCCTCTATTCAGCACTGGGGAGGCCACATCTGGAGTCCTGTGTCCACTTTCGGGCCCCCCACGGCAGAAGGGATGTGGACACATTGGAGAGAGTCCAGGGGAGGGCAATGAAAATGAAGCGGGGGCTGGGGGGCAGGACTGGTGAGGAGAGGCCGAGGGAAATGGGCTGGTTTAATCTGCAGAAGAGAAGACCCAGGGGGATTGAATAGCAGCCGTCACCTCCCTGCCGGGGGCTGCAAAGAGGACGCAGCTGGGCTGGTCTCAGTGGGGGCAGATGGCAGAAGGAGCAATGGGCCCAAGCTGCAGCAAGGGAAGTTGAGGTTGAATATTAGGAAAACTTTGTCACGAGGAGGGTGGTGGCATCTCCATCCTTGGAGATTTGAAGACCCAGGTAGACAAAGCCTTGTCTGGGATGATGTAGTTGAGGTTGGAGTAGAGCAGGAGGTTGGTCTAGATGTGACCTCCTGACATCCCTTCAAGCCCTCGTTGTCCGTGATTCCCAGTGCCACTCACCAGTGCCCTCTAACCTTTCAGTGCTGGTGGGTGGATAAAGCACTTGGCACACCTCTAACTATTGCTGCTGACTCTCTCCCAACTGCCTGAACCTCTCAGGGCTGCAGAAGATTTCCCAGTAAGAACCAGTGGGGCCCCAGGACATGGTCTTGCCATGGGAGCACAGGACTGGGTCCTAGGAGGGAACTCACAGCTGCGTGCCAACTCCTCTGCGGGGGCCACAAGGCTTTGAAAAAGGCCAGCTTCACGGTAGCAGGTTTGCTTACAGGGACGCTGGCAGCTGCAAAGCCTGAGCCCATCCTCAGAGCAAGCTCCAGCCACTGCCTCTGGAGGCCAAAGTCCTCCACAAAGCCTGGATGCTCCTTTCCTGTTAATGGCCAGATAACTAGCAATCAATGCCGTGCATCTGGGCTAAGTGACAGCCGATTCGTGACAGCGAAGTGACAGGCAATGAGCGCTGGCCTGCCAGCAAAGCAGGGAGCTCTGGGTGCAGGTGCCCACACACGGGACCAGGACGGCAGCGTGCCAGGCATCCAGCGTGCCCAGGGCACGGAGCTGCAGCCGGGCCTTGAGCTTTGGACAGCTCTGCATTACCCCTGGCAGAAAGGGAGGGGGAGCAGGGACGTGGCGTCGGCACAGCGCACGCAAAGGGACTGCAAAGCAATTGGAAGTGTGCCTGGGAGCAATGCCAAGCTCCCCTCTGCCCAGGCCCTGGCTATTTGGAAACTTATTGGGCACCTCAGGGCTCCTTTAGCAGGGGCCAAGGGGCCGGAGTCAGGGGTCATCCTAGGGAAGAATCCAGACCAGGCTGCTCTGGGGTAACGAGGAGCCTGGCAAGGGAAGAAAGCCACCAAGGCTGCAAAAGGGGATGGGCGACCAGCAAAGAGGGGAGCGATTCCAGTCCTTAGCTGCATGTGGTTCATTACAGCAGCTATTCCCTCTCGAAGACATATGGCTCATTGACACAGCCTCTTTCACGCTGCCCCCGCCCCAGCACGCCGAGTGCAGCCCGCTAATCTCACAGCAATATCAACAGAGGTGTCGGGAGGAATCAGAGACACGAGCGAGCAGCAGAGAGGAGTGCCCCAGGAGATAGGGAGCCAGGCGCGGTGCCAGGCCCTGCAGCGAAGCAGGCTCTTGCATCCCGCACAGCGCTGCGTGCATGGAGCAAGAGGAGAAAAGTGCCCTTGCCTGCCTGGCTTTTGTTTCCTAATGCTTTCTGAACCCCACCAGCCAGCACGTCCCATGGAGAAGGCCCTGGACACAGCACTGGAGGCTGGCTTGAGCCGCGAGGGGCTGGGATGGACCCCGAGCGCCTTCTCGGAGGAGCTGCGAACATCTGTACACAGCGCACATCTGCACATGGCTGCGTTCCTGCCTATCTGCAGCCAGGAAGGGAGCACGGCTGCCACGTGCACAGCGGTGGTATCCCGCACGCCTTTGCATGGCTGCCGCACCACCTCCACCTGGAGATGCCTCCGCTCCCAGTCCCCTGGGCCCACGCTCAGGCCCCCGGGGAGAAGGATGGGGAGCTCAGTCCCCGAGCGCTGTTTACATTCCCCGCAGATGGCAGCAATCGCTCATGTGCTGGCGCGAGGCGCTCGGCCAGCATCCCCATCACCCGGGGGTGAGCAGGGCTGGCAGCCAGCACGGGGAGGAGAGAGCTCCGAGCAAAGGGGCTGCGAGCAGGGGATGGCTGTGGGGTGACAGGTTGCATGAGCCAGCTGACAAGGCTCCCAAGGGCGGCAGCAACAGCTTGGAGGAAGGAGGGAGAAGCCGGTATCACAGGCTGGGGCTGCAAGCCCGGTGAACCCAGCTCACAGGAGATGCACAGATCGCGGCATCCTCCAGAAGAAGAAATGCCCTGGACCTCAGAGTCACAGAAGAGCCCGGCTGGCGGGGCCTTGCAGAGGTCCCTGCTCGAGACAGAGCCATCCCCATCCAAACCATCCCATTGCCTGACCTGCTCCCAACACTACACAACAGCCCTGTCTGTCGCACAACCGCAAGGCCCATTGCTCCAAAACGCCCGAGCCCCCAGACCTGCTGCAGATAAAGCAGAAAGACGAGGGCCGGCTGTGTCCTACCACCGCAAGGACTGTTAAAATGCACTCAAGAGACCCAAGCAAGAAGCTGTGCCTGGAAGCAACCCGCCCCTCCTGCTGATCTGCCCGTGGGGTGAAAGTCCTTCCTGATCCCAAATGTGGGGATCGGGCTGAGCCTGAGCAGAGGCGTGCAAGCGCTGAATCGCGACTTCCCAAGCCTCTGAAGACTGGAAGATGCAAGGGAAGAGGAGCGGGGAATGGATCTGGCTGGACAGATCCTGCTTTACTGCCCTTCCTCTTAGCACCCGTGGCACCTCTTACACTCCTAGAAGCCAGCAGCTCTTCCCTCCACCGTGTGAGCATCCCTTGAACCAAATTAGCCTGGAAACCTGGAGGGCAGCCACTGCAGAGGGCCATCAAGGCAGCTGGTAGACGCCGGCAGCAAGCGGCTATTGCTGGACAGCTTTCTCCACCGCAGCCGCTGCTTGCAGCCCGCCTCCTCCAGCACGGCGGGGACTGGGAACCGAGTCCGAAGGCCTCATCCTGCTGGGAGCACGCATTCAGCAGACGGCCACTGAGCTTCCTTTGGCCGGGCTCTGCCAGCTTGAATAGGTTGCGGCAGCGCGCGGGGCGGAGAGGGAGGAACCGTGGGCTATTCGGGGTTTGACCGCAGGATACGAAAAGCGGCAATTTCCAGCCGTCTTCCCCAGGTGCCCCAACACGCGGGACTGTTCCCACGGCACATTGCACAGAGCCCAGCAGCCATGCAAAGGAGTGTGGGATACCCCACCCCCAGCAATGCTAAGTGTCTCCAGGGCGTGTCTACACGGGCATGTAAGCGCTCTTAAATTTAATGTGCAGTAGCTTCATGCTCATTAAGTGGGTTTAGGCAGGCGTCTACATGTGCAGGCATCGAAGTGCATTAACACTGTGTATGGATAGACCTGGGATTAAAGTTAATCCCTGATCAGTCCACACACACACCGCGTTAATGCACTTTAACGCACCTACACGTGAGTTAACGTGCTTTAGCTATTTGCACTTAAATTTGATACCTGCCCTTGGAAATGTAGGTGCAATTAGCCCCAAAGTCACCATTTTTAAAGCACATTAAAGGTGCCCACGTGTAGATGCATGCCCTAATGCACCCTCAAAGCATCTCGTGTAGATGCGCCCATGAAGGAGGAAACCCCCCCAGTAGAAACACGCAGCGCCGACGCCACAGCAGCTGGCTGCTCGGATGTGCCTATCCCGCGCTAGGTCAGGGAAAGCAGCGGCAGGGCAGAATGAGTCGAGGCCCTTTGCAAAATGGAGGCAAGCTCCAATTAGGAGCTCTCGGGTTGTGGGCTCTGTAATACGCCGGCTTCGGTCATCTCGGCATGGCCCTGTGATGATCCGGGCCTGTTTATTAAACTAACGAGCAACTGCAAAGCTTTCTCCATCCCAGCCAACAGCATAATTGACTTGCGACAGCCCTGCAAGCCTGCTGCCCGGCAAACACAATTATTTGTAAAATTGAACTGAAATAGGGGGATGCCATTCAAAGTAGCTTCAGTGAGAGCCGGAGCGGGCCCGTCTGCTAGCGAGGGATGGAGAGGAGAAGGCGAGCCGAGAGACAGAAAGGGCAGCGCAGGCACCGGGTGCCCACGAGAGATGAAGCGACACGTTCACCACGGTCTGCACCGCCCCTGCCCGAGCCATTAGGTTGCTCCTCCGGGGCAGGGGCGTAGAGCGGGGGACTCCCATCCTTCCCTGAAACAGTCTAATCAGATTGGGAGGAACCAGAACAGGCTGGGAACAAGGTGTCTGGAACAACTCGTCCCCTCGCCACGCTGCCGATCGGCCCCTGCTGCGGGCCTGGAGAGCGGTGGCTGAGAGAGATCTTGTGAAACCAGCGCCAGCCACGAAGGCAGATGCACCGAGCCCAGGTCAGTGCTGCCGCGTGCAAGGGGCACGTACGCCCAGGCCACGCAGCCTTGGTTTCCTTCCTCGGGCAGGGGTGGCCATGCAGCCAGTCCCCCAGGCCTACCAAGTCTCTGCTCCCAGGATCTCTTTTAATTATGCTTCGTTAACACAGACAATATCTCTCAGCACTTCTCTAAGAGACCACCCGGCTCAGCCGTAGTCTTGCACAGCCTCCACACCGATCCTCCTCCCCGGGCTCCCAGGCTTCTTGCATCAGCCTGACCCGGCGCCAGGAGAAAACCCCAAAGGGGCTGAGATCCAAGAGCCCTTCCAGGTGCCCCGTGGGCTGGGACGACACTTTGGGGGTGGGGGGCAGGTGAGAGACCTGCGACTTCAGCATCAAGAGCAGGGATGGGACCGTGCAGCGTTTGAAAGGGCAGAAGTGCATCGGTGCTAATGGCAATGCCACGGCTAGGTCCGAGGACTGTCCCTGCTCAGACGAACGGCTCAGGACAGGGCAAACGGCGAGCGGTGGCAGAGGTGGAGGATTTCCACGGCTCCGGCTGGAGGGGGAGCGGCTGAGAGAGCTTGGATCCACAGGGGCCCTACCTAGGTGGCTGCCCTTCTGCAGGGAAGAGCCGGGCAGGACCCCTGACCCAGGAGGATGGGGTCGGAGGAGGAGCGTGCTGGAGGCCTGGCCCAGAACCAGCTGTGAGGGTCAGATCCAGTCTGTCCCAGGGGCACGCATGCTGATGCCAAGGGAAACGGGGCGTGAAACGCCCAGCTACCAACCATTCAATGCCTCTAGGATTTTGCTTTGGACCCACCTCCGTCACCAAGGGGTGAAGACAATGGTAAAGAGCAGAGGTTAGGTGACTCTCCAGACCGACTTTTAAGTGGGCAGGTGGAAGGAAGGTTTCCACAGACTGTGCCGCTGCAACGGTCCCTCCACAAGCATTTGGATCTGGCTGCTTGCCTCCCCCGTGACAGAGCGGTCTGTACTCCAAGCAGCAAGGAGACAGCAAGAAGAACGAGCCGTTCTGCTCCCAGACAGCTTGGAGGCCATCTGCAGCCTCCTTCCACGTGTCCCCGGGACACGGGTTCAGATGTCTTCTCCTCCAGCTAGCCGGGAGAAAGCACGAAGACGCCGCACGCCCTGCACTGGGGCCCCAGACGTGCGTGCACCACGTTCCCAGCCCCCTTCCCGGAGCATGGACGGGGCACAGGTCACACGTCCTTGCTTTTCCAGGGGACTCTTAACAAAACGCTCCACCCAGAAGCCACAACCTGTCTTCCCCACGTTTCTTCCCCGCTGGTTTCACAGCCGTGGGGTGTGTGTAGGAACAGGATGGGTCTTTTTTTTATTTGCTTCAGAGCGTTTTTGCTTTTCTTTTCAAAGCTCACGTGACTTCTACGCTGCAGCAGGAACCACGTCAATTAACAGCCATGCCTTGCATTAGGTTAGGATCCAACCCCGAACCTCAGTGACACAGAAGATCACTGCGTGGGGGTCGAACGTGGCTACCTCATTTGCTTTTTCCTTGCTGCTAGCCAAGCAGCAGGCAGTTCCAGTAGTAGCTTGCTGGCGGGCTGGTTATTTGCTGCCCAGAGCTGCTGGAGGGATGAGAGAGAAATGGCAAAATTTCCTGCAAAAAAACGCACCTAACATTTGTGGTTGGCACGGCTCTGGCGCCTGCCGAAGCGGTTGGAGCACTGCAGAGAGTCTCTCCATGCCCTGGAGGCTGGCTAGGCATTAGGATCCTCCTTTTGGGCTGGCAGGTGGAGGGGCAGAGAAGTTCCCCAGACCCACGGCAGCGAGGCCCAGCGCTCTGCCAGGGTCTGGCTCCCAGCTCCACCCTGGGGTAGCATTCCCAAGGGGCAAAGCAGCAAGCATCGAGGGGGACCTCAGCTCGGCATGGTCTCGGCAGTCACACTGCATTTGCACAGGGCTGCAGAAGAGCCAAAGCCTTCATTTCACACAGCCGTGGTCTCCGAGCCCTGCCAAAGTGCTGGGCCCTGGATGCTACCCCCTCCTCGGCATGCCTGCTGCAGCAGGGTGCTGCCTCATTGGGCACCCCGCTTCCACCTACCCCACACAGCACGGGCCTATTCCCATTGCTCCTTTGCATGCCTGAAAGGATCAGTGCTCAGCTCTGCCTTCCCCACGGGGGCTCGGTCTCCACCGGAGCTAGGTTTGTGCCCGTCATGCAGGCTCTTAATGCCCCATGGGGACAGCTGCCCCCTGCCACCCACACACCTTGATTTGCTATTGACTTTTGTGCCATTTATGTCAGAGAAAACCTTTTTTCCACGCCCCACCGCCACCCCTTTCAGATTTATGAGGCTGCTACTGATTTTCCTGCCAGTCCTGGGGACCCGGTGCCCCCAGGTCTACCCCAGCAAGCACGTTTCTAATGGCAGATGGGACAGGCCAGCCCCTGCTCACGTTGATCGGGAGCACAGGCCTGGGGCTTTTTGTTCCAACCTGCTCTTAATTTCCTGCATGCTATTGTCTCTCCGATAAGTGATGGAGGGAGGTGGAGGAGCTGGTATTTAATTGCCTGCGAGATCTCAAACAAGCTAGAGCAGAGGTTATCTCCCCTAAACCCTGCTTTTTGGTCTTTCCACCCCACTTCCCTGCTCAAAGACGGGCTGCCACAGGCTGCCGAGCACACCGTGCCCTCCATGCCAGGGCTCTTTGCAAATGCTCCACTGCCTCCCGTCTCTCCCCAGGGAGATGAGAGCCCCCGGCGCTCATCCAGGGGCAGAGGGATGCTCAAGCAGAGGTGTGGGGAGCACCCCAAAGAGCTGCAACTGGCAAAGGAAGCCAATTCTAGCAACAGCCATTAGAGAGGGGCTCCTGGGTGGCAAGACCCCCTCTGCAAAGCTCTTGAAGCATCTGACTTCCAAGCCAAGATGTGCAAGGGGTCTGAATACCTCAAAGCAGCCAGTCTGGCCCCTTGCCCACCTTGCAGGAAGGGTTTGGATGGAGTTGGCCTTTTTCTCTCTGAGAGGCCTTGCTGGAGCCTGCGGGGCTGCAGGAAAAGCCGTGCCACGGCTAGGGGCTCCCCTCAGCTCCCCGGGGGGCATCCAAAGCACGGGGGGGCTAGGAGGAAGAGAGGGAGATACAACACCCTGCTTCTCTGCGGTCCAAAGACCAGATGAGGCTGTGTCACTCCTTCCTCTCCGGGGTCTTTGGAACCAAATGAGGCTGTGTCACCCCCTTCAGCTCTGGCGCTGTTGGGGCCGGATGAGTCTGTATTATCTCCTTTCTCTCTGCGGTCTTCAGGGCTGGACCCCCAAAGACCAGATGAGGCTGTCACCCCTTCCTCTCTGGGGTCTTCAGGGCAGATGAGGCTGTGTCACCCCTTTTCTCTCTGGGGCCACATTAATCTGTATTATCTCCTTTCTCTCTGGGGTCTTCAGGGCTGGACCCCAAAACCCAGATGAGGCTGTATCATCCCCTTCCTCTCTGGGTGTTTGGGGCAGATGAGGCTGTGTCACCCCCTTTCCCTCTGGGGTCTTTGGGGCCGGACCCCAAAGCCCAGGTGAGGCTGTGTCACCCCTTTCATCTCTGGGGTTGTTAGAGCCAGACGAGTGTATGTCATCTCCTTCCTCTCCGGGTTTTCGGGGCCAGATGAGGCTGTCACCCCTTCCTCTCCGGGGGGTGCTGGGGCTGGACGAGGCTGTGCCATCTCTTGGCCCCCGGGGGGTGCTGGGGCTGGACCCCAAAGTGGAGGTGAGGCGGGGTCACCCCTTCCCGCCCGGGTGGTGGGGCCGGGCCGGGGGGGCCGGCGGGGCGGCGCCGGGTGCGGAGCATCCTCGGAGGCGGCGCGTGCTCCCGGGCGGGCGCAGCCCCGCGCCTCCCCCGGCAGCCGGAGCCGGGAGGCGGCGCGGAGGCAGCGGCAGCGGCAGCGCGGCGCGGCGCGGCGCGGAGCGGAGCGCAGGGAGCAGGTGAGCGGGGCCGGAGCCCGGCGGGGGCGGCTACAGGTGTCGCGGGCAGCCGGGCGAGGGAGCAGTGCGGGGTCCCGCTGCCCCTTCGGCCGGCCCCGGCGGGACCCTTGCCCGCACCCCAGGCGGGGGAGGGCAGGTGGGGCTGGGCTGCGGAGAGGCGATGCCCCGGGCACCGGGTGCAGGTGGCAGGGGCCGAGGAGGGCAGGCGCTGGGTGTCTCCGGGTGCCTTGGGTGAGTCCGAAGCAGAGAAATGCCTGGGTGAGGCTGCCGGGTCCAGCCGTCCCTTGTTCGCCGGGCTGGATGCGAGGCGGAGGGTGGGAGCCAGCGCGGGGCTGAGCGTGCAAGCGCTCGCAGATGTGGGGAAGGGGCACGGGCTGGCGCAGGCTGCAGGGAAAGGGAAGCAGAGCCTGCAGGCGGCTGGGCGAGCTCTGCGAGGAGGAGCAGGGAGCAGGAAGGGACTCCTTTGTGCCCATGTTCTCCGCTTTCTAGACCGCCCAGCCCCTCGAGCCGGCGAGGATGAGCGCCCCTTTCCTCTGAGCCGTCTGCGCCCGGTCAGGACGGAGCCATGGACGGGGAGCCGGACCTGCCCAACATCACCCAGTTCTGGTACTCCTCGGCCTCGCCCTTCCACAACCTCTCCACCGAGACGCCCGCCAACGCCTCCCAGAACGTCACCCACAACCACTTCGACCTGACCAGCAACGCCGTCCTCACCCTCATCTACTTCGTGGTGTGCATCATCGGGCTCTGCGGCAACACCCTGGTGATCTATGTCATCCTCCGCTACGCCAAGATGAAGACCATCACCAATATCTACATCCTCAACCTGGCCATTGCCGACGAGCTCTTCATGCTGGGGCTGCCGTTCTTGGCCATGCAAGTGGCGCTGGTCCACTGGCCCTTTGGCAAAGCCATCTGCCGGGTCGTCATGACGGTGGACGGGATCAACCAATTCACCAGCATCTTCTGCCTCACCGTCATGAGCATCGACCGGTACCTGGCCGTGGTCCATCCCATCAAGTCTGCCAAGTGGAGGCGGCCTAGGACGGCCAAAATGATCAACGTGGCCGTGTGGGGGCTCTCTCTGTTGGTCATCATGCCCATCATGATCTACGCCGGGGTGCAGAGCAATCACGGGCGCAGCAGCTGCACCATTATCTGGCCGGACGAGTCCGGCGCATGGTACACAGGCTTCATCATCTACGCCTTCATCCTGGGCTTCCTAGTGCCCCTCACCATCATCTGCCTTTGCTACTTATTCATCATCATCAAGGTCAAGTCCTCCGGCATCCGAGTGGGCTCCTCCAAAAGGAAAAAGTCTGAGAAGAAAGTCACCCGGATGGTCTCCATTGTGGTCGCCGTCTTCATCTTCTGCTGGCTCCCCTTCTACATCTTCAACGTCTCCTCCGTCTCCGTCCTGATCGTGCCCACGCCCGCCCTCAAGGGCATGTTCGACTTCGTCGTGGTCCTCAGCTACGCCAACAGCTGTGCCAACCCCATCCTCTACGCCTTCCTGTCCGACAACTTCAAGAAGAGCTTTCAGAACGTCCTCTGCCTGGTGAAGGTCAGTGGCATGGACGATGCGGACAGGAGCGACAGCAAGCAGGATAAATCTAGGCTAAACGAGACCACGGAAACCCAAAGGACCCTCCTCAATGGGGATCTGCAGACCAGCATCTAAGGGGACTCTGGGATTGTCCTTCATCAGTGTTCCTCTCCTCCTCCTTAGGGCAGTAGCATGCGGCGAGTCAGGTCCAGAGCGCTTGACCTTTGCTCGGTCCCGGGGGTGGCGGTGTCACAACTCATGGGGAAGGGGGCAGGGTCCCGTACCCAGACGAACTGCTCAGCCGCAGGCAGGTTGGCTGTCGAGTCCCGAGAAGGATGTAGCTCAGATGACGCGCCGAGAGCCACCCCTTGGAAAAGCTCACATGCATGTGTGTGCATTTAAAGCAGGCAGTCCCAGGCCAAGCTCAGCCCTGCTGCCACTCCATCGATCCCTTTGGTGCGACCCACAGGGACGATGGCAGGGGTCCTGGCATGCAGGCTGTGTTCACACATAAGGAAACAGCGGGGCCGAGGCAGCCCTGTCCGGCAGGGCAGCATGGACACAGCCCGGGGTGCTCATGCTATGTGCTTGCACGCATCGGCATGCTCCATCCAACCCCGGCGTGTCTTACGCACAGACATTTCTGCCTGCATCTTTGCAACGCAGGGCATGCAGCTGGGGGCACTGAAGCTGGCTGAGAGCACCAGTGCACATCTTCGCAGCCAAACCCTCCGGTAGGGCATGGAAAACATGCAGGTCCTCCCCACGCCCCATATTCAAAGCTTTGCATTATTTGATCATTAAGCAGGTCCCCCGGCCCCATCGCGGCTTTCGGAGGCTGCCGGTGCGTTATTTAGTGGCATTCCTGCCACTAGGGAAGCAACAAAACTCAGATCACATCCAAAGAAAAACATCCCCGGCCCCGGCCAGGCAGCCAGGCACCTCCGCGTCCGCGTGTGCCCGGGCTTTCCCATCACTAGCTGCGGCTGGGCATCAGCTCGGGGCTGGCTCTCCCACCTCAGATCTCAGAGCAGCTGCTTTTCCCCTTTCTCCCTTCAAACTCGGCTGGCCAAAAAATGCTCCCTTCAATGCAAAATGTGCCCTTCTTCCCTGCCCCCTTAATGCTGATCTTGCCTGCAGGGCCTCATCACCTGGCCCGCAGGTCTGGGAATTTGGCTTCATGCTGCACATTTCCAGACGTGTGGGGATACCTGCAGGTGGGCTGGATGTGGCCTGGGAGCCAGGGAAAACACTGCTGCTTTAGAAAACAGGCTGGGGGAGAGTCAGTCCTGAGCTAGCTGGGGGAGGTTAGGTTCATTTCATAGCGGTTAGGGGCTGGAAGGGACCTTACAGATCATCGGGTCCAGCCCCGCTGCCCTTGGGGCTGGGGCAGACGACTTGAGAGTCCTCCCTGGTGATTTTCGTGGCCGCGGGTCCCAAAGCCATTGTCTGCCTGTCCTTTTCCTCTCCCGAGCAATGCACGTTGTTTGCTTTTCCCTACCAAGCTCACAGAGGGTGTGCCTAGCAGCTCGGGTCTTTGAGTCCTCGGCAGGAGGGGTTTGGAGATGCCTGGCTTGGGGGGTCTGCCGTGTCCACACGTTGCAAGCAGCTGGAGACTTGTTCTGCACAGCTGGCTGTTTTATCTGGGCATGGACATTGCCGATGCAGAGAAGATGGTTTTGAAGGACTGGATGAGGTGAGAGGGATGCTTGACAATTGCCTCGGAGACATGTCAGGGCAGGAGCTGAGCTTATTCTCATGTCAGCCTGTGCACAGCATACCCAGGACTGCCGGCGCTACAGAGGGGAGGAGGAGACAAACTCTGATAGGCAAAGGAGTCTCTGTAAATCCCCTAAAGGAAGGCACTCGGGTGCACGGAGGCCTTAGTGCCTCTCGTGGCGGGACGCCTTCTCCAGCCCGAGCGAGCTGGATGCCTAGCGCTGGTCCAGCCTGCATCCGCATCAGCATCTGCACAGTGCTGGGGTGGACCGGGTGTGAGCCAGCCCGGCAGCACTAGCCAGCATCGGTCTTGACTCGAGCCGCGGCCTTTGGGCCTGGCAGGTCTGCGTCCTGGGTTGGCAGGTTTGGGTCCCCCTGGTCCCGAGGCTTGGAGCAAAGCTCGCCTGGAAAAGCAGGACAGAGCAGAATTGGCTTTGGAAAGGCAGTCAGGGACGGCGGAGGTGGGGTCCGGTCTCACAGTGCCAAGATGGTATGGTGATAGGGATAAGCACATCAGCTGGAGGAGCAAGGGCTGCATGCCTCGGGCTAGGACAAGCGCCGATTTGGCTGCAAAGAAAAATGTACTGATGCTAATCTGCTCCGTGCCCCCGGCCTGCCCCCATGGGAGCAGCTGCAACGATTGGGAAACTTTAATCGGGAGATCTGGTGGGGGAGCGAGGGAAACTGAACAGAGATTTTTTTTCCCTTTTTGAAGTCCCAATTAGTCTCCAGCCATGTAGCCTGCAAGGTCCCTTGTGACCGGTGATTTTGGGAGAACGGGAAGCCCTGGGGACACAGCAATCCATGCTCTTGTAAGGAGAGACGTGGGGTCTGAATTTGGCCCCCCGCGCTTTGGGGCGCAGGCTCTGGAGCTGTAGCAGCAGCAGCGCCAGGGCTTTTAGGATGGAGACAACCAGGCGTACAGCCACTGCTGCCCCTGCTTGCCTTGCACTCGATGTAGTCAGAGGTATTCGGATAGGATTTGTTCCCTTGGTATCGAGGGCTAAAAACAGAGGTTGGATTTCTCCCAGGACAAAGCCTTTTAATCTCGGGGTCCTGCAGAAGAGAACCCTATCATCTCACGGGATGCAGCTGAATGAACACTTTGCCCTGGGACAATCCTGGCTAATGCGAATGCTGTTTTTAGCTGAGCAAATAGCGGAAACAGACGCACAGAGCGGTTATCCGCGCCCTACAGGAAGGGGGCCTCAAACTTAGGGCCACCCCATTCCTTGATAGCTGGCGGGGCCCTGCTGGGGCACCCCAAATTGGAGCAGCTGCTTTGGAAGCAATGCCCATGGCTTTGCCCAGAGTCGTGCCACACCTGGCCGCGGGGCTCCGTTTTTAAGCCAGCTGAGGCAGGGGTAGACGGCCTCAGAGCTGCATTTGGCAGATGTCTGCTGGCAAAACGATGTTTCTAACCAGGTTGTGGCTCAACTTTCCTCCCCCTGCGAGCCCTTCCCTGGTGTGCTGAGCACCTGCATGGGGCAGATTTGGACCCTCCGTTACACCATGGACTTTCCCAGCCACCCAGGGCAGAAAGCATATCATGGGCACTGACTTTCACAACAGTTTAATAGCAAAGACTACCCGCCCAAGCCCTCCGCTCGCATTTGGCTTGCGGGACAGGGCTCCCGCTCTCATGCTGGGCGGACAGCGAGGTCTGCCGCTGCCATAAGAGGAATTAAATATTAACGGAGGCTTTGTGAGAACAAAGAAGGATGCGTTAGGGATGCCCCGGGCATTAGAGACCTCCGGCAGGTCCCACACGAAAATGAGGTATTGCGGTCGCGAGTGCTGCCCCTGGAGCCCTTTACCAAGCCAAGGTTTAGACACCAGAGCTGCAGCACGGCGGGTTCAAGTGGCCTGATGCCAGGTGGGTGATAAAGCATGATTTGTATGGGAAAAAAGCCATGCCGGGGCAGGAGGGAGACAGAAGTCCCCATGCTTCAGCCCCTTGCCTCCGAGGAAGGGAGAGGAGCTGCCTGTACATCGCTCCCCGACACCTGTTGGCAGCTGTCCCCAGGCCTTGCTAATGGTATAGCCATGCTGGGACGCGGGAGCGGCGCCGTCTTCCCTTAAAATTGGGGGTTTGAATCAATTTGATGGCAGCAGACTCTCTGGTGAGCACTGGGAGCAGCTCGAGAGAAGCTTATTGCAGCAGAGCTGCCACAAGCTCCCAGCAGCCAGGCAGAGATAAGGCTCCGGGCACCGGAGGGCTGCAGCTCTCCATGCACCGGCTCGCGGGGGAGGCCGGGCCGGGAGTAAAGCAGGCCCAGCTGTCTCTTCCCTCTGCTGAGAGTGAAGCCCTTCACAAAGATAATTTTCTGCTTCTTTAGAAGATGCTGGGGAGGGGGTGAGGCTCTGCCCAGCACTCGGTCATTTATAGCCCAAGCTTTGCAAAGTTTGCTAGATTTTTCCCAGTATCTGAGCAAGCCCTTGGGCTGGCTTCCTGCACTTCTGGGGGAGAGGAGAGGGGGCTTAAAGAGCAACCCTCTGCATGCTGCAGACCCCCACCTCCCTCTGCCCGGTCCCCGCTTAGATGGTAGCTCCAGGGCACAGCTTGCTCTCGCCTCTGCGTGGGTCTGCGACCGGCACGGATGGGCAGAGGGCTGGGGCAGGAGCGGATGGAGACGGGCCGGCGCGCAGTGGCAGGGGAAACGCCACCCCCGTGCCGCGTGTCTGGTGTGGGGAAGCTCTCCGCTCTGCACTTGCTTACAGCCAGCGTAGAAAAACCACGGCCAAAGCGTGCTCTCCCTCGACGGAGCTCAAATGGCTTGGAGCAAGAGCAAGTGGCTTCCCCGCTTCCCCCGGGGGTCTTAGGGAGAGGATGGTGCTAAAATCATGGCCGAGCTCTTGGCTGTTTGGGTCTGGAAGGAACGGGTCCCTGTTTTCAGTGCTTTTAAAGGCCCCCATTTGCCCCACCTGTGCAAAGGCGGCGTGCGGCAGGTTCATTGTGCCGAGATGGCAAGTGCGTGTCGGGACCCGGAGGAGACTGCAGGTGTTTGGACCTCTGTAGGGTTAATTTAACCCCCGTCCCTGCCAGGGCTGCAAAAGCAGAGCACCATAAACCTCCGAGCGCCGCGGGGAAGTCACCCTTCACTGCAGGAGCCGGCGGGGGTACGATCCTACCATCCTCGCTCCACCAAGCAGGGTCCCGAGGCTTTGCATGCTGGACAGGATGGTGCGGAGGGCTGGCGCTAGGATGCCCGGGCAGCTTTGGGGGCTGGCGACGAGCACTGGACTTTCCCTGCACAGGGCCGTTGGGGCGGAGATCGCGGGCGTGCTGGCGTGAGCCTGCGGCCCCGTTTGTCCCCCGTGTCCGGAGCAAGGTGGTTTCATGCACAATCCTGCCAGGTGCTATCGCCCTCACCCCTGGGGCCGCAGCGCCGAAACCACCATCAGCAGATCTCTAGAGATGACAAGCAAGAGGCTCTTAGTGCTCACAGCCCAGAGGGCTTCTGCCCTGATCAGCCACCGATTACCGTCTCCACGTGACGGCGTAGGAGGAAAGATAACCTTGCAGATGAGTGCCTGCCCTGGCTCCCCCCTGATGGGGACCTTAAAGCCCTGGGCAAACAGCGCTTCATTTATCCACCTTGGAAGCGGAGGCAGGTCTCATCTGTACGTGACAGATGGGGAAGTCGGAGCCGGAGAGCGGCTAAGTGACTTACCCAATGCACGCAGCAACTCACTAGCGAGGACCCAGGCGTCCGACCCCCCGGCTCTGCACTTAAACGGTGTAACCCAGCAGGATTGGGAGCAGGCTGGAGGGGACAAGCTGGGAGAGGTGCCAGCCTGGGCCAGACATCCGAGCTCCCTGCCAGCTCTCCAGCGGGAGCACGGATGTGCCACGCCAGCCGCTGCGCAGAGCTCAGCAGCAAAGCAAGCGAGGATGCTGTGCTGGGGGCCGACGAGCCGACCTCCATACTGGAGGAAGGCCTCTCCGTGCCGCCTTTGCCCCAAAACCTGCCACCCATGGGCATGCCAGGACGTCCTGGCAGGCTTGCTCTGCTGCCGGTGCCTATCCCGAGCATCACCCCGCCCCTGCCCCAGCACAACCTCGAAGCAAGGCTGGAGGCTGAGCAGCGGTAGGAGCCAGGACTCCCCCGTGCTCCTGGTTCCCCGTCTGTGCAAAGCAGGCCGAGATCCGGGGGTGCAAGAGGCACAGCTAGCATTAGAGACGTTTGAAAAGGGGGCAGGCTGCATTCCCTGCCGCCTAGGCTCCCGTCTAGGCCGGACCCGGTGGAGGCATCCCTCCGCCGAGTTTGGGTGAAAGCATTGCAGCTGGTATCCATAGCAACCTTGCAGGGTACCCAAGGCTGCAGGAAGGCTCCGGAGCAGAGGGGACCGCCAGCTGCCCCCATCTTCCTCAGCCCCGCCGGACACGCGCCTCTGCGGGCACAGGTCAGCCCATGCCCTGCAGCTTCAGGGCAAAGAGATGGCATGGCCCATCTCCAGCCTGGTGCCATACAAACCTTTGTGACCCCAGTCCTGGCAAGGGAGGGGGATGTTATTTATCTCTGGGCTTCCCGTGGGGAAACCGAGGCTGGGACACGGCAGCTTGAGACAGCCCCAGGCTCCTGAGCTCAGGCTGCAACCAGACCTTGCCTTTATGCAGGGATAACCCTCTTGGTCCCAGGACAGAGTGCAATTGCACCGACAGCCACACGTTAGCCTGTGCAAACTACCCAAGTCCTGGCTAACGGGTAGCATCCATCCATCCCGGGTCCGCGCAGCTATCCTGGGACTGCCTCACTGCATCTACGGCAGAGCATTCAGCTGCTTGCTAACCCCCCATTAGAAGGGCAATGCGGGCACACGCCAATCCTGGGATATCTCTGTCCTGGGACAGACACAACTTATCCAGGGACAAAGGCAATGTCTGTTCCTACCTTGAGTGCAACGCGGTGGAGGTGCATGGGGGGGATCTTTCTGAGGACTAGCGCGTTGCAGGCGATGCACCGTCTCGGGCAGTACGGCGGGGCGGCCGGCCGGCCGGGGAGCGGAGCTGAGCGCCCTACGCTGGGTGCTCAGGCAGGGGAAGAGGGAGAAGCTGAGGCTGGAGGGATCTAGACCCAGGGCAGAAGGGTGGGTGAAAAGCAACCCCCTTCAAAGCAGCTGCAGGCTTCATCGCTGGGCCATACTCTGCATCCATCTTTACCCCGAGAGGGAGCTCCCATCTCCCCAGATCACTCCCCATTGCCGCTTGGCTCAAACCAGGCTCTGAAATGCACCCGTTGGCTCTCTGGCACAGCTGATGCCTTTAGCAGACGCCCTTGCACTTGGGATCTGAACCCGGAGCAGCTGGGCATTGCCCTTTTTTAAGGCACCCTGCTCTGTCAGCCAGTCTCTGCAAGGCTCCCCCCTCCCCGAAAGCGCCAGATGTGGGGCCGTCTCGCTCCTGCTACATCAGTGCTTTTCCCCTCCGCTCTGGATGAAAAAGGGCGCAGAGACAAAACTCTTGCTGGCTGCAGTTGCCGGCAGGTCCCATCCCTCTTGCTTTACACCTGTTCTCCGCTGCGTTTAACACACACGCGCGTGCAGCAACAAGACAGCGCGGTTGCAGCTTCAGGCGTGCATCCACATAACTTGAGACAGGAGAGAAATCGCACGTGCACGCGCGGCTCCCATTGGAAGGGTCTTTCCTTGCAAAAGGCTGAGGTTTTACAGGGAGGAAATGAAAAAAAAAAAAAAAAAAAAAAAAAAAAAAAATCGGGGGACGCGTGGAACAGCCCACGTGGGATTTGCCTTGCTCTAAGCCAAGTTGGGTCTCTCTTCCCCGCATGTGCCAAAAGGCAAAGCTGAGCCAGCTCCAGCTCCCAGGTAGCTCGCGGCCCACCTAGCTCCCGGCAGGTTAAATAACTGGAAAATTGAAACAGGTCTCAGATCAAGGCAGCACCCAAATTACCTCCGGCCCGGGGGATTGACCACGGGTAGCATGCACGCGCGAGACAGAAAAGGCCACAGCAAACGAGAGCCCAAGCAAAGCGGCCGCTCTGCAAGAGAGGAGGAATCGGCATTAGATCCGGGCCGTGGCCCCCGGGACAGCCGGGTGTTTGGGAGCAGCGGGCAGGCGGGCGCTATCCTGGCGCGTGGCCCCCAGGACCCGGCGCGCCCGCTTTGGCCCTTGCTTTGCCAGGCCTGTTGGATGGGAGCTCCTTGCCGGCCAGACGCCCCAAAGAGGAGAAAGAAGCGGTTCCCCCAAGGGCTTGGCTCTCCTGTCCGCTCCTCTGCTCTGCAGGATTAATTGCACTGACACCCGTAGGGGAAGGCTGGCTCGGCCCCCCGCCAAGGGCTTGATCCAAAGCAGCTTCCACTCACTGGGGAGAAGGGAGAGGAGAATCGGGCCCTACCTCCCCCGTCTTTTAACCGGAGTTGTCATTTTTCTACCCAAAAGGTGACACAACACCCCCGCCTTGCTCCTTCCCTCTCGCTCTTGGCTTCCCCGAGGCCGACCCTCTTCAGTGGATTCCAGTTGAACCAGTGTCAGGAAGATCAGGACCGAGCCCCCTGGCATTAGCTAGCCCTAAGGACAGTCAGGCCCCTGGTCTGAGCTTCCCGGGACCCCTTCCAAAAGGGGCAGAGACTCTGACCCACCCCCCAGCCCTTTGATCGCGCCCCAGCCCGGCGGCGCTGGAGACGGAGGCTGTACGTACAGCGCGGACCCACCGCGGGATTTTGGCTACTCCGACTCTCCCAACGACGCGTCGGCCTTTTGTACCCCCCGTGCTCGCCGGTGTACAAGACCCGCTGTGCATGTTCGGTATCGTGTGTGTGTGCGTGTGGCGGTCGGCCCCAGCCCTCGTGGGTCCTACGCGCCCGTGTTGCCCCACCGTCCTAGCAGGGGCGACCGGACTCCTCCGGGGATGGCAGGCTCCGCTCCTCCGCCGGCAGGTCACACGATGGCTGCGAAGACGGGCGGTGGAATAGCCCCGAAAGCCGCGATGACCCTCCTCGCCGGAGAAGATCTCCTGTTCCACTGCCCCCCGTGATCTATAATTTATGTTGTATATGCCGTGTGCGCGTCGCTTGTAACGTAAGACCGGTTGTATCTCCCCCGACTGTGAAACGCAAGAGATAAAGTCACTTTCTTTTATTGGCTCAATGCTTTTTTTCCCCCCCCCCCCCGCTCCCTCTTTGCAAACAGGCTGGTTAGAGCCGTCTCCCTGGAAAACTCGTGCTCTGCCAAGGGGGATCCCGGGCCGCAGCCGCCCCGTGCGCTCTGCATTGCTGAACGGGTCCAGGAGAATAAGCGACAAGCAAAGAGTGGCTGTGAAGATGCCCTAGACTGATGTTAGTTATTATTATTATTATTAGTTACTATTAGACACGTTATGGGGGAGTCATCCCCTGCTTCTTCTAGCCCACCTGCCCCTTGGGTGGGCTCAACTAGGGGTCTGGGGCAGTTGCTGCCGCGTGTTGGCTGAATCTAGCTCGGCAATGAAACCAGAAAGGGCAAGGACAGTAGTGCCAGATGGGGAAAGCAACACCTGCCCCGCTCGTCCTTACCCCCACCGGGTGCTAGACACAGGCGGAGGGCTGAGGGCAGCCCCGAGAGCAGGGTGGCATTTGCAAGGTGCTAGTGCAATCACTTCACCCAGCTGCCCCTCCGCACCCCCAGCTGCTGTTCTGCACCCTGCGATTACAGACCTCCTCACCCCTGTTGGGGAGGGCATCGCTCTCCAAGCAGTCCTATTGAAATCCACAGCATGATTTCAAAAGGAAGACACTACACAGCATAAAACAGCAGCATGGGGG
>JAGPOW010002173.1:2215855-2226115 GCA_030014935.1 Caiman crocodilus | reverse complement strand
AGCCCCTAGAGGGATGGCCCTGCTGAGGGGCATCTGCATGAGGGGACGTGGCACGGTGGGGACCACATGGCTCCATTAGGATAGGGTTGCCCCTCACAAATATGGCGGCTACCCCGTCAGCACGCAGGACTTTGCCCCTTAGTAAGATGGCGCCCAGCGAACCCTCCCAGGAAGTGTTCAATCTTTGCCCCCTCAAAATGGCGCCTACTCACCCCTCTCCCGGAAGTGCCGCTGCCCGTCACAAAGATGGCGCTGGCAACCACCACCATCACTTAGCGCCCCCCTCCACCCGGAAGTGCTGCGGCCCCTCGTTAAGATAGCGCCGAGCAACCCGGAAGCATTCTGCCCCTCAAAAAAGATGGCAGGCAGGGGACACGTCACGGGCCGAGAGCCGGCTGCTTCCGGGGGGCGACGGCGGCCGGCAAGGCCCGCGCGCTCAACATGGCGGCGGCGGAGGCGGCAGCGCTGTTCGAAGCGCACACCGCGGCCGAGCTGAGAGCCGTGGAGCGGCGGCTGCGCGCGGGCATCGAGCAGAAGCGCGAGGAGCTGCGGCAGATGGTGGGAGAGCGCTACCGCGACCTCATCGAGGCGGCCGACACCATCGCCGACATGCGCCTCAGCGCCGAGCGCCTCTTGGCCGCCGTCACGGGCCTGCAGCGCGGCAAGCCCGCCGGCCCCGCCCGCCCCTGCCCGGTCAGGAGGGGCAGAGCTATAAGGGGTGAAGCGGGAGGGGCAGGGGTGAGGCGCTGGCTGCCATTATGCTGACCCCCCCCCTCCCCCGGTCCGTGTCGCCCCCGCAGGCAGCGCCGGCCTCGCAGGAGCCCTTCTACGTCCTGGCGGCGCAGATCAAGCTGCTGCTGGAGGTGCCCGAGTGGATCTGGAGCGCCATGGAGGCCTCCCAGTACCTGCAGGCCACGCGGCTCTACCTGCTCTGCTGCCACCTGCACGGGCTGCTGCGGCTCGACGCCTCCGGCTCCCGCTACAGCCCCGTCCTCGCGCGCTTCCCCATCCTGGTGCGGCAGGTGGCGGCCGCCACCCACTTCAGGTAGGTAAGCCGCCAGCCCGGCCAGCGGCTTCTTCCGCAAAGCGTTTCGCTGCTCGCACCCTGGCACCTGCCTCGTGCGTTTTCCCCGTTAGATCCACCATCCTGCACGAAAGCAAGACGCTGCTGAGAAGCCACACCGTGTCGGACCAGGCGGTCGCCGAGGCCTTGTGCTCCGTCATGCTGCTGGAGGACAGTTCTCCGCGCCAGGCCCTGGCAGAGTTCCTGCTGGCCAGGAAGTCGGCTGTTCAGCAGCTTCTGAACCAGCCCCATCACGGTCAGTACAACTGCCTGCTTCTTCACCGCTCTTACAGGGCACAGACATTTGCGCGCCCGTCTCGAAAAGGGAGCAGAAACCGAGAGCGAGGGTTTGACCACCGCTGTTCTCCCCAGGAGTTTTGTTGCAGCGGATCAGGACTCGCAGCTCGTTACATCTCCCTCGGTCATTTCAGACAGTGAGGGACCAGAGCAAACAGGGCTCCTTGCTCGCTGTTTGCTCTGGTCTTGCAGACTGGCTTTCCTTTACTCGCGTGCTGCATTGGCGACGCTGCTCAGTTGCTTGTGGCCAGTCAGGTCCTCCTCTAATTATGGGAGGATCTGGATTTACCAAGCGGAGCACCATACGCCAGTTATCTCCACGGTAAAGGTTTCCCAGCAGCAACAAGGCACATCCCTCCATTATGCCAGCCTTGTCCTCGTCTCTGTTACATGACGGTCTTGCTGGTGCTTTTGCTGAAAGTCCTCTCTTTACAGGGGCTGGTATAAAAGCTCAGGTGTGTTCATTGGTGGAGCTGCTGGCCACAACCCTTTATCAAGCTCACGCCCTCTTTTACACGCTGCCTGAGGGGACACCCCCCGACCCATCCCTGACCTGTGGCTTACTCTTCTCAACACTGGAGACCATCACGGGTCAGCACCCGGCAGGTGAGCTGCCTGGTCAGCACCGAGCTGTGGCTGGGCTTCCTAGTATTGATACTGCAAAGGACCAAATAGTCCACATTGGCCTGATCCAGCCTCATCCTGCACAATTTTTCCAGGAAAAGGCAAAGTTTTGAATGAGGAGATGAAGCTGGGCAGCTGGTTCAAACACCTGCCAAGGTCCATAGTGGAGTTCCAGCCAGCCCTGCGGACCCTGGCACACCCCATCAGCCAGGACTACCTGAGAGAGACGCTTCAGCAGTGGATCAACATGTGAGTGCACAGAGGGAGCTTTGATTAAGGGATGGGATAGGACAGCACCCATTGCATCAATCTCTAATGAGAGGGGGGAGGCTCTTGGACACTGCTGCCTCTAGAAGGGGAAAGCACGCTCCTGAACCTAGGCAGCTCCATGGTACCCTGTAACATGGGTGAGCAGTGAAGCAGACTCTGCCCCTTCCTCCTCCTGTCACACACACAGCAGTTCCCTGTACTGCTTGGTGATCTGGTTCCTTCAGCACTGCAGTAGCCAGAGGCTCTTAATCAGAGAAGAAAGCCCTTGTGGGCCCTACCTGTAGCCTTCCTTCAGGGTCCAGCACCTCCTTCCTCTCCAGTGTCCTCCCAGGCACTGAGGGAAAGACAGCAAGGCATGCCTTATAAAGACTCGGGCCCCACCCCTTACCCAGAATGCTTTGCCAAGAGCACCATGACAGCCATACCTCCCTGCCCTCTGTTCAGTGGCTTATTCTGCCCCTTGCGACTCCTGCCTCTGGAACCCCTGCAGGTGTAAGCAGCTACAGCCGGAGTGAAGCCTGAGGTCTCCTTTGCCCAGCCTACTCCTGGCAACTTCCCCCAATTTCTCCCTGCCCAACAGACACGGCTTACTCCCCAGAGACCAGCTCCCTCGAGGGCCCCATCAGCTCTGGGCTAGGGAGAAGGAGCAGTTAGCATATATGCGCTGTTTGTGCGGGGTTTTAGCCCAGGATTGTCACAGTGCTGGACTTTGTGATGCATGAGCTGGGATCCTTTCAAGGCAGCATGTGATGTTGCATCCTCAAGACAGCAAGTTTAACCTGGCAGGGATGCAGCTGGCTGCACTGGTATGAGGGGAACGTTCCTGAGTTGTTCCCAGCCCTGTGGGTGCCCCACTCATAAAACTTCTGCCTGGGCAGGAAGGATCCTAGGATCCTCATGCAGGCCTGCCTATAAGCACAGCGTGCGCTGTGGCTGCCACACCTTGAGCCTGTGGCACTGAAGTGAACCATTGCCTTCAGGTGTAATGACGATATCAAGTCCGGGGTCTCCAGCCTGCTGGTCTACGTGAAAACCCTGAAAGGCCTGGCCGGCATCCGCGATGCCGTGTGGGAGCTGCTGACCAGCGAGTCCCTGAGCCAGAACTGGGAGGCAGTGTGCCACCGGCTGCTGGATAAGCCTGTCTCCTTCTGGGAGGGTCTGCTGCAGCAGCTCTTCTTGGACCGACTGCAGGTGAGGCACAGCTCGTGGCTTGGTCAGGCTGGTTCCAGCAACTTGAAATGGATGTCAGTTGTCTGTTGCCCAGCCTGGCAGTCCCATGTCCAGGCATGGGGTGGCTGAGACCACCCAAAGAAGTGCAGTTTGCACAACTGCTTTCCTTGCCACGCTTAGAGGGGAGATGGCTTCATCCTCCAGCATCCTACCATAGCTTTGAAGTGGTTGACATTCAGTCCAGGGCCTGAGTAAAGCACCGTGCTCGCTCACTCTCTCTTTCAGACCCTGATGAAGGAAGGATTCGACTCGATCTCAAGCAGCTCAAAGCAGCTTCTCATCCTGGCCCTGCAGGAGCTGGAGGTCAAGTCCAGCTCCTCCGCCCCCAGCAAGCACGTGCAGTTTGAACACAACATGGCCCTGTTCCTGTGGTCTGAGAGCCCCAGTGACTTGCCCCCAGATGCTGCGTGGGTCAACGTGGCAAACCGCAGCCCGTTTGCCAAGAGCGGCTTGTCCATGAAGGCCCAGGCCCTGACCCCCTGCGTGCAGAGCTTCTGCTCTGCTTTGGACACCAAAATGAAGGCAAAGTTGGATGACCTCCAGTTCTACCTCCCCACAGACACCTCCACTTCCAAGGAGGCACTGAGCTTGCAGGCCAGAACCTCAGCCTTCGACCGCTATGCTGATGCGGGCACCGTAGAAGAGCTGCTCCGCGATCACTGCGTTGCCTGCATCCGCCACATGCTGGGCTGTATCCGGGAAGAGCTGCAGGGTGCTGCTGACCAGCTGGACGGCTGTGCTGACCCCTTGGGCGATGCCAAGCTCAACGCTGTTCTCTTCATGGCAAGGCTTTGCCAGTCGCTGGGTGAGCTGTGCCCTCACCTGAAGCAGTGTGTTCTAGGGAGAGCAGGGAACCCTGAGATTGTGTCACGGGAGCCCCGGGCTGCAAAGAAGCTGGGGAAAGGGAAAGCCCAGGAGACGGATCCCAGGCAGGCCACATGGCAGGAAGTGCGGGAGCAGCTGCTTCAACAGAGCCTGTCGGCATATCGGATCTGGAGCTCAGCAGTTACGAAGGTGAGTAGCTGGGGTTCTCAGTCACTGCTTCCTGGAGTGGCTTCTGGTTCACTCACAGCCAGCCGCGCTTCTGCTTGCAGTCTCCCTGTCCTCTAATCGTGCTGCTACCAGCTATGGGGGCACCCAGGCAATTTCTGGGCAATGCCAGGCTTAGTTCGGACTCTGCTGCACTTAATCTTCCATAGCGAAGACCAGTGGAAAAAGCTGTGTCCAGCTTAGCCTCAGCAAATTTACAAGGTGGAAAACATGCAGGTTCAGTGTTTCCCCAGATTGTCTGAGCCCTGGGACATGTTACCAAACCATTGGCTTTTCCCCAGTACACATCAGTGCTTCTGTCCCCTCCTAGGTCCTGGTTCAGCGTTTTGTCCAGACGTTGTTGTTGGATACGCCCGGCTCCATCTTAGCAATGGCCACCAGCTGGGATGAAATTGAAATCCAAGAGGAGACAGAGTCTGGGAGCAGCGTGACATCAAAGATCCGGCTCCCCGTGCAGGTGGGAAGAACGGCACCCTGGAAGCAAATGCAGGGAGGAGGACGGCTAGGAGCAGCAGTGACTCTTGTGTCAGGCAGTCATCAAACACATGTCACTGCAGGAGGGAGCATTGCAAGCCAGAGCTGGAACGTTAGCAGGGCAGGGACTGTCTTTAGCTGGTCCAGGAGCCCTTGTGTGCACAGCCACAAGCTAGATGGCTCTTGCTGAGGGGAGGCAGTGGTGCAGATGACTTTTCAGTTTCAGCATACACCAAAACGCAAGACCTGCAGAGCCCTGAGATGTGGTGTATGCAGGTTTGGGGGGGGTGTATTAGTACAGAAGCAGGTGGGAAGAGAAGGTCCAGTTGAAGCCAGAAGAGCAGCAGGGGATATAGAGGCAGAGAGAGTTGGCTGTGAGAGGGGAAAAAAATCACCCTGAACTGAAGGATTTGGTATTGAAGACACCTCTCACCTATGGTAGCATTTGCACGCTGTGCCAGAAGACCAGGAATATTTGTGGTTTTCATTGCTGTCTGTATCTTTAAACTAGACCTGCTGGTACGTTCAGTGCCTCCTCTTCAGCCTGTGCCAGGAGGTTAGTCGGGTGGGAGGTCACACCCTCCCGAAGGTCACGCTGCAGGAGCTGCTGAAGACCTGCCTGGCAGAAGTGCTGGCTGGCTACAAAAAGCTTTGTGAAAAGAAACAGGAGAAGGTATAACTCCATGGTTTCATCGCACCACCCAGCTCAGGCACCCATGGGCCAGTCCAGGGTTTTACTTGCAAATCCTTACTTCCTGCTGAGCAGGGAATAGCTGAAGAGCCAGACGTTCTGCTCGGGGAAGCACAGAAGATTTAGGCAGACTTTAAGGGGGAAAAACACAGGGGGATCCAGTGCTGTCCCTGCTCCCCTCCAACCCCTCAGGTCTGTCTGAGGCAGCCTAGTTGCCCACCCTAAAACCGCAGAGGCAGTGAGTGACGCTAGATCCTGTGCCAGAAGGGGAAGTTGCCGCTTGCAGTGACAGCCCTGGCTATATGCCTGGCAGGGAGACAGCGCTTTGCGAGGCCTTGCCTTCCCTCTGCCACTGTGCGTTGTGGGGGGTGGGGAGAGCATTTTAAACATGTTCCTCACATAAAAAGAGTGATTGTGAAAAGGTGCTGAAGCAGGCCCTTCTTGGCTGTCCCTTTGCAGAGAGAAGGTGCATTCCCACTGACCCAGAACAGGGCTCTGCAGCTGCTCTATGATCTCCGTTACTTAAATATCGTCCTAACTGCTAAGAGCGAGGAAGTGAAAACCAGCAGGGTCAGGCAAGATTCCAGGTGCGGGATATTCCCTGTGTTCAAGCGCAAGCAGCAGCGCTGCCGTTCGGGCTGCCTCCCAGGTACCTGCCTCAAACATACTCAGGCGAAGGAGCCAGTGAGAGGACTCCTTGAGAGGTGTCAACGCATCACACAGGAAGCCCTGTAGGATAGCAGAGTGGGCCTGGGGGTCTCTGCTAATACCCACAGGCTCTTCTGGGGGTGGAAAATGGGAGTAGCTCCTCTCCCCAGCATAACATTCACTTTTAAAAGGGAACACAGTGCAGTTAGATAATTCCCAACTCAATCTCTTGGTAACATTCAGAAAATGGTAATGGAATAGCTATAACCACTACTCCCATGTCTCTCCCACGGCAATAAAAGGGCCAAGGGAGTAAGAGCTGATTGAATGCAAGGGGGGGGGTTGTGTGCCAGAGTGAAGCAGAGAACTGCTTCTCTGACCTATAGCTTCTGCCAGGCTGGAATGGAGGCCTCTTGTTGGAGGTGGTTCTAGAGGGAGGGAGCAAGGGAACACGTTTGCATCTTGTCCTCCCTCTCACCTGCGTGCACTGAAGATGAAAACATGACCAGCATCTTTCTGATCTGCCTGCAGGGTTGAGAAGGTGACCGACTTCCTGGAAGGCCACATAGATCCCTTTGACTTGGACGTGTTCACCCCGCACTTAAACAGCAACCTTAACCGGCTGGTGCAACGAACTTCTGTAAGTTCAGGGAAAAGTCACTCTGCAGCAGGAAGTAAATGTTGCGTAACTGGTTTACTGCTCTTTTCTTGGCTGCCTAGTGCCAGAAGAGAGCGCTCTCAGCAGTGGGAGAGAGATTTAAAGCCTCCTGGAGATGAGAGCAGCTTGCAGAGAGAATTACATGATCATTCATGTAATCTCCTCTCAAGTCTGATTAAAGAGGAGTCACTAGAATCTGTGAAACACTTGGGTTAAGTGCTGCTAAAACTGTCCCAGAATTCTGCTGTTACAGTAGCAGGCAGCTCTGATGAAAGGCTGGGAATCTGAGGGTGAGGAGAGACATTTGGTACTCACTTTGCCTGGAAATTCAATTAATTAAGCACCTGGCTCAAAGCGTTTTGGCAGAAGGAAGAAGCAGCATGCCACAAAGACTTATTATGCAGAATACCCATGCATCGGCAGGCAAGGGTGTCTGTGCAATCCTGCACCACCAGAAAGAAAACAGAGCTGCTCTCTCCTGTCTTGTAGGTTCTGTTTGGCTTATTAACCGGGGCAGAGAATCAGTACACGAGTAGAAGCAGCACTCTGAGCTCCCAAGAGCCTCACAATATCTTGCCGCTGGCATCGAGCCAGATCAGGTAAGCTGCCGTACTACCGCCTACAGGTCCTAGCCGCCCTCTGGCACGATAACTGTCAGAACCCGTACTGCGCTACGGTCAACTGCATTTCCTTACCTGCTGCTTTCTCTCTAAGATTTGGACTCCTGCCTTTGAGCATGTCAAGCTCCCGAAGAGCTAAATCAGCTGCAAGAAACACGGAGAACAAGCCTCAGGTCAGTCAAGTAATTTGCCCTTACCTTGTGCTCTAGGCGTAACAAGGGCTGGGAAGCCACGTCAGCAGGGTTCCCAGACCCTGCATTCAGGAGTGAGCCAGTGGTTCTGGGGTGCCTATGGAGGAAAAATAGTTTGAGCGAGTATAAGTTAAAGAACCTACAGAGAGATACGACCAGGCAAGTGTAAATCCTCCTTGCTTCTACAGAACACCCCAGTGGGTCACTCTCCAAATGACTTGCTGAAAGCCAGCAGTGAGAGTGAGGCCTTGGGCAGAATACAAAGCATTTGGCAGCCTTGAGCTCAGACCTTGGGAGCAGTGGTTGGCTGTGGAGGTGCTGGAGATAGGTCAGGAGAACTGCTGTAAATTGGCTAATTTCACTCCCACCTCCCAGAAAGTTTCTAGCACCTGAGTTAGTTAGTTTGGGGAGAGCCAATTAGCGCACACTGCTGTCTGAGCTAAGCTTCTGCTGTTCCAGTCAGTGTGCACAGCGCTGGCTCTGGTCCCTCTGCAGCACACCTGGCAAGCAGACCACACACAGGCTGTGGGGCTTTGCAGAGGGTTGGAGACAGGCAGCTGGATCAAAGTACGAGTGCCAGGGCACGAGACTACAGGCACCCCCAGGGAGGTGTAGCAGAGACTCAACCAGATGAGAAACAAAGACAGTATGCAGGTCTGATTTGCTTGGAGCTGAAGGGAAGCTATGAGCGATGCATTAAACAACTGAACAATGCTAATTAATTCTAACTCCCTTCCAGTACGGTGCTGACCTGTAAGCTCCTGAAGAAGTCTTGCTTGGGTATTTAAGCCTGTGTGATTTCTGAGTGGCTTGCTTTTCCTGCCAAGGCTTTGTGGTGTGCAGTTACTCTTGTGAAGAGGAGCAGACAGCTACTGCATCAATACACATCCCCTGCACTTCAGTTGGGCGTAGCTGAGCTCCCACGCTGAGGGCTGAGAGCACTGTGGCATGCCAGGCTGCTAAGGGGCTTGGGAGTTGTAATGCACCGTTGCTACCAAGTCCACACTAAGCCAGTAGCCCATTCTGGCACTGTCCAGATGCCTCTCAGCTGAGACGCAAGGGCAAGCGCACAACTCTTGCATTCAATAAAGAGCAGCCGGTTTTGCAACAGCAGCGATGCCCAGAGGTGAACCATGCTTTAAAAAGAGGCATTTTTTTTTAACCACCTGCTGTTCAGGGACAGCAGGAGGCAGTGATTCTGTCCCTCTGCCTCTCCCAAGTGTTACTCTGAGTGAGCTGTGATGCACGTGTGGTTTCACATTAACCCCCTTTCTCAAAATTAGTGGCAGATACTTCCCCAACACTTGTGAGCCCAGCAAAGCACTTAAACAAAATAGGCCCAAAGAACTGTATCCAAATATTATTCAACCCTCCCTGCAGAAATGGCTAACGCCACCATTTTGTCTTGGAGCTGTGTGGTGTAAACTAAAGCAACATGCTTCTGCTACACAGGATGGCAGAAAATTGCACTTTTTGCCAGAAACTAGATGCCTCACTGTAGACTGTAGCGATCATGACTGTTCATTACAGCACATACAGGGCTTAATGGCATGAGTCGCACAGGGCGTGTGGCAGGATGAGAAGGGAGCAGCAGGGGCCTGAAGTTAATCAGCTGCTTCTCTCAGGTTAAGTTCTCGATCCTTCTGTTTGAGCTGTTTTCCATTTAACTGAGAGCTGTGTGGAGCCCCAGTCACCCCCTCTCCCTTCTGAAAACCAACAGGGTCCACCTGCTGCTGTTCTGAGAGCAGAAGAGGAGGCTTTCCGCCCAGGCTCCTTGTTCAAGCAGCTTGCCACAGAGGAGGAAGACGCTGCCACCCCCTCCCTCTTCAAGCTTGGCTGGCTATCCAGCATGACCAAGTGATCCAATAAAACGCTTCGTCCACTTGCTTCCACCCTCCTTTTTTTGATCCCACCCTTGATTCTGCATGCTTCGCTTACCTTTCTTTGTGGCATGTTGTTCTCCTGTCTGCCCCGGTCACAGTCGGGTACTCTGGTCTCTTCCTTGACCTGCTTCTAAGCTATGGATGTTGTGGTCTGACCACTGGAGTAGAGGACTACCCCAGTCAGTGCACATTTCCTTTACTACCTTGTTGTAGCAGAGGAAACCACCCAACCCAGCACTCTGGTTTATTTACAGCAACACGGTGTTGAGTTGGAAGTGACCCCTGTGCCCTTCAAATATTATCTCTAGATGAAGCCTGCTTTGGGTTCTACATCTTCCCAGTTCTGGTCTCACCTGCTGTGCCCTGGCAGTGCCTGTGAATGATCAAACAGGCTCAATCTTACCAGGGAAAGCCAGCTACTACTTGTCCTTACAGCTGACCCCACTGTCTGAAAGCATGTCCCTCTAACCCTTAAATGCCCAGACAAGTACACTGATGTCTGAAAAGAAGATATTTCACCATGGAAACTTATTTACTAGTTTATTGAAATTAAAAAAAAAA
>JAGPOW010002173.1:2201271-2215466 GCA_030014935.1 Caiman crocodilus | reverse complement strand
AAAAAAAAAACAACCCAAAAAAACAAACAAACAGAAGAGAGACTTATAAAACTGAAGATGAATGTTTTGTAAGAACTTTTACATAAAGCAACAAGTTGCTAACAAACAGATTAGGCAGTCAATTGGAATTGGACCATTATGCACTCCTATAATACAGATCTGGATTCCTCAGACTCAGCTCGACATGTCATTTGTACCCACCCCAAAAAGAATCCTATAAAAATTGCTTCAAAGCCCCTTTTGCATTGCAATAGTGCAGCAAACCACAAGTAAACAATTTCCTGTTAACCTGTTATTTCAAATATAGACTGAAAAGGCAACAGGCGTTTTGTGCAATTCCATTTTAACAAACTTGAAGTTGAAATATCAAATCTACACAGTGCTGTCCCTTCACAGAAGGCAAGGAACTGCTGCTTCATCATGTCGGCGGGCGCCCCCGGCTCTGTAAGCTATGAAAGTGTGCCTCCTTCAGGATCTGGTTGATGTGGAAGTAAGGACCTTGACTTAGTGCAGACTGCTCCTGAAGGGACTGAGAGGTGCCAGGGCTGGATCCTGCAATGATCTGGTTTAAGCTGCTTTCTGGACCGCTTGCTCTGTCAGGGCTGTGGATGCTACTGCTACTACAACTGCTGCTGCTGCCGCTATCGCTGCTGGAGGACTACGGAACAAAGACAAGGTTACATGCAGGTGATACTTAACACGGTTCTTCTATGCATATTTGTAAACGGATCACACGTCATCCAAAAGCTCCCGCCCACCAAGTTTCAAGGCTCAGGTGTTGACCGCTGAGCTGTTCGTGGAGGAACTCTGAACTACAAGACAGCATATTTGTGCAACAAGCACTTGGATGATGGTCGGTATGTGGAAGCACTTTAGAAAGCCAACAATGGGCAGGTTACTGTGGCCATTTCAGCGCAAATCAAAACCCACATAGTGCTTTGCAGCCTCACTTTCACCCCCTTACCCATGGGAAGCTTCATAACCTTTTGGCCTAAAAACTGGGGGGCGGAAAGGAGAGCCGTGATTCCAGTTAAGTTGTGTCAGTGCAGCGCGGCAAAAAGACTTGGAGTAGGCGACAAGAACTGTTAAAATAACGGCTTTCAGACTAAGGGTAGTGCACTGCCTGGTCAGTACTCTCGTTGAAGAGTGCAAGACGCAGGGAGCTTCCAAAGTGAGGCAAGGTGCCAAACAACACAATAAGATGCTTGTCTGCGTAGGGCGGTGAGCACCGCAACACCACACGGCATCCTTGCAGCACATTTCCACTTTGTATCGGCAAGGCAGATGTCAGGCTTTCTGCATCACAACACGCTCTGCACTGCAGTGAGAAAGGCTGACCCAGGGATTACACCACAATCTCAAGGACGCCAGAGTGCAAGCCACTGAAACAACTTCGCGTGCAACAGTGAGGGCTGAACTCATGATTTAGCTTGCACAAGACGACAGCGTCCCGCTGCCAGGGTTTAAGCATCTGCACGTTTTATAACAGGCACCACCGAAGCACTCGTCAGCCACTCATATTTAAGCTTATTTTCTGACGTTTCAAAGAGACATCAGGTGACTTCAGCTAAACTAGATTAAGGAGAGCTAGTAAGGCTTCGTCATTTGGGTTTTTTTAGCTGCAGTCAAATACTTCCTGTTGTGCTCTTCTCACGCAACATTTAGGACATTGCAGGATGTCACAGGGCCTTGAGAAAGTGACTAATTAATTAGCTAATGTGAATTCAAACTTGCAGGACAGCTAGCTCAAACAAATGGAGGATTATCAGTCACAAAAAATTTTCAAAGATCAATAAAACACTTTTTTTTCCCCTGAAGAGGCAGGAGGTTTTAACCACAAATATGCTCCTGGACATGGGAATATGTTACACTGACCAAATTAAATGAAGAGATGTTTGCAAGGCAAGTACAGCTCCCTCAAGCTTTGTTTTGATCATTGGCGATGCGTAGGGGTGCATGCAGGTACATGTGCATGCCCTGGAAGTGCCAGCTGCAAAACCAGAAGTGCTGGCAGAAGTTCACTTCTGGTTTTGCTGCTGGTGGTTCCAGGCCAGGCAGCCAGCCAGCCTCGGGGGACCAAACCCCCGTCAGCATCTGGTGCCCCCAACTCAGAAGGCACCAGCTGCCCAGGGCTTTGATTATGAGGCCATTTTTTATTTCCATGGGGAGCATCCATCATCTAGATGCCTGTCCCGGCAACCAGCCTTTGTAATAAATGCGTTTGTGGGGCAATTTCTTTAGAGTCGGCAACTGCAATTCAACAGTCACGACCAATAAGATACTAGGAGTCTGAGCCCTCAAAGGTCAAAGCTTCACTGCATCATCTTTGGAAAAACATCTACTGAAGAAAAGTGGCATCCATACAGTACAATTTGTGCCAAGCTCTGCAGCAGTGCCGGTCCATGAATTGCACATTGCACCAGAAGCCACTGACATGGGCCAGTCCAAATGAGAGGTGCTCAATCAAGCCATTTCAGAGCCTGCTATTGGACCGAGACCCAAAACACCAATTTATGCAGTACATCACCAAGGCCCCACTTAGAAGCATGTGGGATTTCATTTGTGCTCTTTACACACACCTTTATAAGTCCACCTGTAATAACAAGGAAGAAAACAAAAGCTGGGGGCTTGAGTCTGAAATCAGTGCGAGAACACTGACAAAGTTTGACTTGCCTGGGTAAGTCAGAAGCAAAATAAATGCACAAAAATCGTGTATGAGTGACTGGCTGCTCATGCTACTGGCACTATAGAGGAGACTGCCTGAGGAAGGGGCGTCCACTAAGGCATGTTTGCGCTAGCACCTCATTTTTTATAATGTACACAATTAAAATGCAACGTTGTTACACGGGGCAAATTACAGCAGCCTTGGAGAGAAACCCACCGCACAGGACACTTTGTTTCCTTTTAGTCTGGTTTCTTTACTGTTTTTCGTTACAGGCACCTTCTGCAAATGAAGGTAAAAACTAGTATCAGTAATTAGTCATCGCAGGAATTTCAAGCTGCAACAGAACTAACAGTTTAGAGCCACCAGCAGTATGAGGCTCACTTTCTACAGCCAAAAGCCTTCTCGTTCCAGCTGAGAGAGGAAAGTGCAGAAGAGATTGTGTCCTGGGACGCGTTTCCTGCTTCTAAGGCTGTTGACTATGAGATCCAAACAGATCTCATGCCACTTCTGCTCAGGTGCAAAAATTCACTTGGGAAACGTGAAGCCCTTTACTGTCCGTATCATACTGAGGGCCTGACCACTGTCTATTATAAAAAAAACCCTTTATAGATTAAACTCATAATTAGACTAACAACCCTTGAAGGTAGGTGTCTGCAACACTTAAATTTAAGCAAAGTTTTCAAAACAGAAGACAAGAAGCCACTTCAAAGCTTTAGCTTACTCTGCTCCTTCATTACGTAGCCTCAAACTTTGCTCGACTTAGACCCCAGACAGTGTCATTCAGTTTAAGACACTGCACTGAAGAGCTGCAGTGACTTCTGTCACCATGGTGCTACTTGTAGGGACCTGAGCAGAAGAGCCACATTCAGTATGAGAGCAGGCATCTGCTCCAACACAACTGTAACACACTCAGCTAGTGAGAAGTGATTTTCTGTCCTGACTTGGGCTAACTAATGACACTGGAGCCTGTGGAAACAGGGTTAAGCAAGAAAAGGTTATTTCAGGAAGGAAAAAATATTAGGCAAGGCAATGAAGCTCCCCATCCATCCCCAGGTAAAAGTTCTTAGCAGCTCTCCTTGCTGATTCTGTTGGTGGATAAAAGCTCCATCCAGCAATGCTGCAAAGATACTTATCAGCTGGCACCTTCTCAGATCTGCTACGGTTCTATGCAGATCCATGTATGCTGTAGCAGAGGGATACAAGACATTTGCATGCATGCGTTTGAAGATAGAATCAAAATTGTTAACTTATAAATGAACATTTACAGCAAAACCAACCACACCAAGCTCATGTCTTGGAAAAGGTGACTGCCAAAGTAGATCGAAAATGTGGTGAACATTCAATGTGTGGCTCCTATGTCAAGTCAACATGTCCCGGAGCTGCAGCACGGCCATTTCAAATGTACATTTATGGATGAAACTGCGTTGTTGGGGAGAGCAAGAACCCTGCAATGAGCAGAACTGATGGGTGCTGACAAGAATCCCAATTTTGGTGGCTGGAGGATCTAGACAAAATATCAAGCATGTTGCCTATGGTGTGGGGGAAGAGCTTAGCGGGGAAAAGACTGAAGATTTTTGGACTGAATCTAGCTCACGCAGGCAGTGACAGAAAAACTCCCCAATGCATGAGGGCTACTTAGAGTCACAAGTCAATACCCCATCTGTGAACTGTCACTAACAAACATTAATGCTGTATATAAAAAAGAATAATGCCACCTAAACACAACATGTAAATTACTGTCAAGTGCATAAAGCAAATATCCTACCATCCCCAACTATTATTTGTAATATTATAAGGCGTGACATTTTCAAACACATGGATTTTCAAGTTCATGGTCTGCCTTTAGAGAACTCAAACTCAACAACAGGATGCCTAAAAGACAGAAGAAAGTTATCTTTTAACCCAAGAAAGGGGAGGGGGGAGGGAAATCACAATTACTTATTTATAATTTCATTTTAATTATGCATTTACATTTACAATTCCTCTACACCTCCAATACCCTGAAGCTGGTCTAAAGTTCTGAGGGAGAGCTGCCTTGTTTCTGTACTTTGCAATTATGAAGCAGAGAGGTTACACACAGTCAGCAATTTCAAAACCGTATGAACAGCATATTCATGCACCATGGACAGAAGGATTTAACTATTTGGCATGGGAAGTTTTTAAAAAGCCTCCGGAAAAATATTGATTTAATCTCATCGTTTAGTTTCAGGGCACACTTGATTCAGTGATCAAAGATGAGAACAGCAAGAAGGAAAAGTAAAGTATGAAGAGTCAGCTCTTGCAAAAACTATATGCATCAGCAGCACTTACTGTGAAGTCTAGATCCTACAGGCACAAATAACACTGATGTGTTTAACTCTGTGCCCAGCAGGAACACTCTCCCCACTACAACATCAGCAAGATGAGATTCTACTTTTTCTGCACATCAATGCATTTTAATTTGTTAAAGACAGACTCTGGCAATGCAGGTGCATGCACAAAATGGTAGGCTCAGTGTTAGATTAAGCAATTTGATTTCACTGATGGCACAGCAGGCAGGAAAACCATCACCCAAGGGTCATGCCCATGCTTCCAACATGCAGGCAGTTCAGAGAATCAGCAGCTGCACAGAAAGGCTATTAGAGCATCCACTCACTCTACACATTTACTCAGTTGTTCCCATTTCTGTGAATTTACTAGTTGCCAAATCCAAATGTTAAGTGTCTAAATGACAAGTAAAGGCGTTTCAGAAGGTTTTTCCTGAAATTCTTAGTTTCAGTACTCTTAGTTTAATCCCTTGTTCCACACTAAATTCTTCCCCCTCCTGCCACAGATCTTGTTTAGCCATTAACTACTCTATACATGTCAAGTGATGTTTATAACCTGTTTGACCAGTGATTCAGAGTCAGACAGGAAGCAGCTGGTTTTGTGCTCCGCCCATTAAACCCCAGAACCAAAGGGCAATTTCATCCATAGCTGTACACAGTACCATGGTCTGCCACACGAGCCACTCATTTTCAGAGACTCCTCCATCTGTTTTTAGCAAGATGCCTCTCTGGAAGTGTGGGGGTTATGTGCATATATTGAAAAATCCTAATACAAAGCCACCTCATTTTAACATCCTGGAAGAAAAGGTCTGAAGGAATCTCCTCTTACACCTCTTATTTCTGAGTCTGCAGTAGATCACTGCATCAGTACAAACACCATCTTTTTCAGTGCTGGCAAGTACAAGGTAAGCAGCACCGGACACAAAGCACAGTTTGGAAATAAGGATTTTTCCCCAAATGTTTCAAAAGCAGAAAAATCAAGTCTCTATCCTTGCACGGCTCTTTCCATATGAGGATCAAGGAGTACAATAAAACTGACTCGGATATGATACAACCAATGATTGCAAGAAATCCGTGGAACTTTTTAATACATTTCAGCAAAGATTAGATCTCCAGTCTTAAATACCCTCGAGTTAAAAATCCCCTATTTTACAGGGAGGGACAACTAAGAACCTGGGAATTTAGGAGGTTATCCATCATCATCACACGCACGCACGCGCGCACCCAGCAGAGCCAGGAACAAAATCCAGAGAGCTCACAACTCTTGCATTAAAAAGGAGACTCTCAAGAGTAAAAACACTTAGCATCTCTATTGTACTCTGCAAACAGCAATCTAGCATTACTGCTTACTAATATTATCACTTAGTTACCAACATAACAGAGCTATTAGCACATGGAAGAGTGCTCATTAGTTTCTATTATCAATTCACTCAGTTAGTAACAAGTAAAGGAAGTCGGAAGCGTACACAGCCGGATGAAAGCAGCCACACGCTCCTGTAATCCGTTTATTATCTTTCTCGTTTTGCTATACTCAACTCAGTCCCAGGGGCAGGGAAAGTCTCTCTGCTGCCAGCACAACACGGTGGCTGCACAAGTAAGTGAACTATGGAATATCAGATATGTGAAAACATTCATTAAAGTAAAAGGTTACCAACTGAAATGGAAAACATGCTGATTTCCAAACTGTGGGAAGAAAATCCAGTACTTGAAACTCTTGAGCCCGGGCACAGTGTTGTGCCTCATGTCTGAGGTATTTGTACATATGAGCAAGTGATTTTTCCCCATAAGCAGAATTATGCACATGCCAATTATTCCTTCAGTTCCAGCTTCAGCAAAACCCTGAAGCAGACTGGGAAGCATCTCACCTCTGTATCCCAGGAGTCCTGAAGGACTGCGTTTCTGGTACTACGCTTAGTCTGTGGGATGTGGCCATCTTCTTCATTACCATTCCGCCTCCTTTTCCTGAGGAAAGGTATGGGGGGGAAGTTAAAAACTTGGCAGCCCATTCCCAACCTTACCTCATATATTGCCTCGTCTAAGCCGTGAGTCTTAAACTGAAGAACTGCAAATGATAAGTACCTACTGAATGCTTCAAAAACATAACCTCTGCTGTGGATTTACATTTTTTTTCCTGCAACTTAATCATTACATGAGGTTTCCAAGCTCTTTTTTTCCCCAAATTATTCCCAGGCTGACATTTTCAAAGCAATCTAGGAACTACAGATTCTTATTTTACTGTAAAGTTAGCAAGAAGCATGTACGTAAATACTCTAAACTCCTTTGAACATCTCAGCCATGCAAGTAAGCTGCTTAATACGTAAACTTTTCTAAAAATAACCCCGGGGATTTTGAATGACACCCGCCTGTCTAAGAAAAGCAGCAGGGAAGAAAACAGCAGTGACTGAGTCTTCAATAGGTACCCAATTAAGTTCATCTTGTTTATATGCAACCTGCAATCAAGACATCCATGTCGACTTCCTTTATCTTCTCAATCCTGACAGCATTTGAAGCCAGGTCAGAGGACAGCTATTTAAACTCCTAAAAGCATTATAATTAAGACCCTGAAAAAAAACATCATATGCAAAAGCCCAACCCTGTTAGCGCTTCACTGCTTTGGATGTCTCGGCCCCACTTTTGTGACATCAGTCCCGCTTCATGGGATTATCAAGACAAAACACAGAGGCAACTAATAGGCTTTTGAGAGGCAGACATCCCAACAAATTAGCAACATTTGAAGAGGAGCAGCATCCAGCTTCTCCCATCCCCGTTTGTTTGCTGATAGTTGCATCCAGAGGCTTGTCAGGATCCGCAGGCCAGGCAAAACCTAGGGCAAAGCTGCTCCAGCTGCCAAGAAGCAAAGCACCCTGCGTTCATGCCCAAGCACACCACCTTTACACGGGCACTGATCTGTACAAAGGATGGGAGCGCAGAACGGGTTGGGGTGGTAAGACCTGCCATGTACTGGGTCAGACCGTAGATCCGCCTTGCCGAGTCTCCTGCGCCACACCAGGCAGAGGCGGGAGGGTCTGAATAGCGTTTTCCACCCAACCAATCCTCTCTCACTTGCACCCTCCAGCATTTAAGGCCTAGGGAAGGTCCGATTCGGAGGCCGTGCCCCTCGATCAATAGCAGCCGATGCCCCTGTCCTCCAAGAGCATGCCCAAGCCGTCAGCTTCCCCCATATCTGGCAGCAACGAGGTCCACACTTTAACTACAGGCTGCATGAAAGAAAACTTCTTTTTGCTCGTTTTAAACTTGCTACCGACTCGTTTCAGTTTGTGCTGCCCCGTCCCTGTTTTGGTCTGGTGAGAGGGAGTCAATAATAAATCCCTGCTGACTCGCTCTTTGCCATTTACAAGCAACGCTTCTTTGGGCAGATGCGATATATTTTATTTCGCCAACTCAGGAGCTCGAAAACAGCTCTTGGCAAGTTTTTCATAGAATCCTAGAAGTGGGGTTGGAAGAGATCTTGTAGATCTCCAAGTCCGACCCCTGCCCGGGCAGGAGGGAAACTGGGCTCAGATGACCCCAGCCAGGTAGGCACTGAGCTGCTTCTTAAAGACCCCCAGGGTAGGAGCCAGCACCACTTCCCTTGGAAGCTGGTTCCAGGTTGTAGCCACCCGGGGAAGTAGTTTTTACAACTGTCTAATCTGAACCTATTCTCCAACAACTTGTGGCCGTTATTCCTTGTTATCCCAGGAGGCTCCAGGGGAAACAAGGTCTCCCCCAAACCCTGCTGGTCCCCTCCCCAGTGAGTTTATAGACGGTCACCATGTCCCCCCTCAGCCTTCTCTTGTGAAGGCTGAACAGGTTCAGGTCCCGTCGCCTCTCCTTGTAGAGTCTGCCCTGCTGTCCCTGGACCATGCAGGTGGCCTCCTCCAGACCCCCCCAATGCTGTCCACATCCCTCTTGAAGTGGAGTGCCCAGAACTGGACGCAGCACTCCAGCTGCAGCCTGACCAGTGTCGCGTAGAGGGGGAGGATCAGCTCCTTGGACCTGCTTGAGATGCACCTGCGGATGCATGACAAGGTGCGGTTAGCTCTGCCAACCGTGACCTCATATTGTCTGCCCATGTTCATCCTGGAGTCAATAATGACTCCCAGATCCCTCTCTGCCTCCGTGCTGCCAAGAAGGGAGTTTCCAGGACCTACCCAGGTCTTGCTGCAGTCTTTCCCTCCCTACCAGCATGCCCACCTCACCCCAAGTCTTGGTATCATCAGCATGTTTGAACAGGTTGGTTTTCACTCCGTCGTCCAAATGGCTGATGTGAAGGCACTAAGCCCGGCCCCTCCCCTGAGATGAGCAACCAGCCCCTCCCCCACCCCCGGCCCCGGCCCCGGCCCGGCTCTCACCGCTGTCGCGCTCCCCGCTCGCTGGTCAGCGGCTGCCGGCAGCTCATGGCGGGCGGGTGTCGGTGGAGGCCGGGGCGCGGCGGCGGCACTGAGGGGACAAATCCCCCTCACCTCACACCGCCGCTTCCGGCGTCTCCGCCTCCTGCGCAGGCGCACAAGGCGCTTCTCGGCCCCGCCCCTCCACTGCGCAGGCGCACTCAGCGTTCCGCGCTGCGCGCCCCTTCCTGCGCAAGCGCAAGGGCCGGCCCCGCCCTCCGACGGGCCGGCGAGCCGAGGCGCTCCGCTCATGTGCGCGTGCGCAGGAGATACTGTGCGTCTTTCCTCCCAGGGGTCTGGGGCTCGGGGCGCATGCGCCCAATCGTGACAATAAGTCTCTTGTGACCCGAAGTCCCTCCTGTAGGTGCCCGCAGCTTTGCCTGTTTGAACAATGCTGTTCGTAGTGAGGAGGGGACTCGCGGTATCCTCGCAGCCCCCTAGTCAGCCTGGTTACTGTGCTGCGGCATCAAATAGTGACGTTTCCCTAGCAGGCAATGCTGGAGTCACCCTGCTGCTAGGAAGGGCCCCTAGGGGCTCTTACAGGGCCGCCCTTCAACAACAGCTTTATGAAGCGCCGCTCGCAAGGACAGCCCTGCAACAACAGCTTTATTGATAGCTCTGCAGTGCAAACCACGCAAGCAGCCCCCGAACCCCAGCACACCCCCCCCTTGCAGCCCAGCCCGGGTCACCCTTGTGCGGCAGCAGGGCTGTGCTTCTCGGGGGTTGCACCCCTTTCCGGACAGGGTTCCCTGCACTCGCCCAAGCAGGCTCTGGGCTTGCAGAGCAGGCTGCGCCCTCTTCCATCCAGCCCCCAGCTCCTCCTTGCAACTAGGAAAAGCAAAGCGGAGGAGGGATAGTTCCTGCCTGCCCCCACCAGCCCTCTCCTGCTTTTTGGCATTGAGAAGCCTGGAAACGAAGGGCTGGAAATAGTATGTATACAAAAAAATACAACCCTTGGTTCCAAAATGATACCTTGTATTAAACCAATTGGGATATTGCAAGAAAATGGTCCTTTTCTGCAAAACTTTCAGGATCCGAGCCCATTCATCAGGCTCTGAGGAAAAGTATAGGTGAAAAGAAGTCCCCGTGGGTAGGAAATAAACTTCACTTGTTGCACAGAGGGAGCTGAAGAGGGAAGGCTGTCCCTTAGGGTCTGCGGGAGCGCCTTCACGAGCTGCGCTGAGCAGATCAGGGCACTTCCTTCCCCGGACGCGTCAGATGGCTGCAAATAGGGTTGCCAACATTGACTGAAGCTATTCCGGGAGATTTTTTGTCCCAAGATGTCATTACTTGTACTGCTCAACCCGTTCACCGTATCCATCTCCCGGGTTGCTTTCAATAGCCACCAGAAGATCGATGCCAACCCTTGCTGGAAGGGACCTCGAATGATCATCAAGGATCACATGGCAAAAATGTGCTGGTGGTACTTAAAGTTGTGCCGTTGTGAAGTGGCGGTGCGCAATCTGCCAGAGTTTGGGAGCCGCTGCATAGTTCATGGCTATTGCTCCTGGTCCTCCCTGCCCTGGAGCACCCTAGCCTCCCAGCTCCCGATATTCACCCCTTACATGCTTATAGACAGCCACCATGCCCCTCTCGGTCTTCTCTCCCCCAGGCTGAGCAGATCTCTTAGTCTTGGTCCTCCAGGCCCTTCATCATTCCTGTGGCCCTCCTCTGGACCCACGAGTCCAGCACTATAGCAGAAGGCAACAGCATGGGGGTTGCTCTCAGAGCCACCAGTTAAACAGTGCATGCTTATGAACATCTCTGCTTTCCCTGCCCTGCATTTTGCACGTTTCCCTGCATTTTGCATGTTGTGTTGTGCATGTGTCCATGCGCTACACAGTGCATGGCTCCAAACATCCAGCCCCTGGTGACTCCCCGGCCATCCCTGCTTTCCCTGCCCTGCATTTTGCACGTTTCCCTGCATTGTGCATGTGTCCACGTGCTACATAGTGCATGGCTCCGAACATCCCTGCTTTCCCTGCCCTGCATTTTGCCCGTTGCACTGTGGCTGCTTTGCCATGCAGAAGACCACGAAACAGCAGCAGGCTCTCCCTATGCCTGAAGAAGCGAGTCTGTGCCATCCGAGCACGGAACAACCGTCCCGACTACTTAGTCGGTTTAATAAAAGACATCGCTTTCTTTTTTCGCGTGCATCCCGAATTCCGAATCGAGGAGTCCGGCTCCCTTGAGAAGCCTGCGCGTGACCCCGCCGCCGGGAAAAGCGGGCAGAAAGGGGCTGGCAGAGGACCAAAGCCCCGCCCCAAATGCCTCGCTCGCACGAAGTCTCACGCCGGCAAAAGGTTTTGGCCCCGGGCCGAGCCGGGAGCACGTGACCGGCGGAGCCCGCACCCACAGCCGCGCGCACCGCCTCCGGGAAGTGACGTCAGAGCGCGTGGTGCCGTCGCTCCCTCCCCCGGGCTGCGTGCAGGTAGGGGCCGCCGGCTGCTTCCTGCTGGCGGGGGTCGAGCGCGGAGGGCGGTCGGGCTGCTTCCCCGCGCATCGCCGGAGCCATGGGCGCAGAGGGGCCGCGCGCCCGGGGGGGCGGATTTTGGCTTTTGCTTTATCTAAGGGCCTTCTGTGCCCTCCTTTCCTGCACCCGGGGGCACGAGCACGAGCACGCCACCGCCCTGCTCCCGGGCGCGCGGCCTTGACCCCCCCGCACAGCAGAGCGCGGCGCGGAGCAAGTGGGACAGCCCTCGACCCTGCAGCCGCCGCGGCGGGGCTCGCATCGGGGTTAACCTTATCCATCTCCCTCACTTCTGCCGGTATAGGCAGGCTCTCTCTCCCACGCCCAGTCCTGTACCTTTACCGTGATGGCCCTGTTCCCCACCCTCCCAAAAAGTGTTGACTTCCCTTTGCTAGCTAGTAATTTTCCCTTGCCGGCTATGCCCTGCCACTCAGTTCCTGGCTGGAAGAGAATTTGCCCTCCTCGTAGTTCCCGGCACAGCATGCCTTTTTGTTGCACCCCGTGCTATTAAGTAATATCCCTGTGTTTAAATTTGCCTCTCCAGGTAAAAAGATAGCAAAGGTCCCCGCAGGAATGGAGCTGTGCCCGTTCTGTAGAAAGCCTTTTAAGCGGCTGAAGATGCACCTGCCACGCTGCAAGATGGCAGGAGATGAGAGAGCTCCTTCAGACTCCAGAAAAGCACTGTCTGCTGACCTGGAAAAGGGGCATTCAGAGCCAGCTCAGCTTGTGTCCACCAAGAAAAAGAAAGGACAAAGCAAAGGCCAGGTAACGACTGCAGAGACTGACTCAAAACCAGAAAGTCAGAGAAAGCAGCTTGGTGCAGCAAAGAACAAAGCACACGACACACAAAAGCCCAAAAGCACTGCTGAAGGGAGAAAAACCAGTGACTTGCACACAGAAGAACCAGATAACAATACGGAGCAGCCAATTAAACGGACTTCAAAGAAGACCCAGAGAGAGAAGGGAAAGGAGATCCTCCAGCACGAGGACAAAGCACACATGAAGGCAGCGGGGAAGGTGCCTGTTAAGGCACAGGCTGCACAGGAGTTACTCCCGCCACAGAAAAGCAGAAGTAAAAAAGCGTCTGATCGCACGAGCTCAGCACCTGGCACGGGTCTGGAACTTGCTCCAGGGAGCCAGGACGCAAAGTCTGCTTTGGGATTTCCTGACGAGCCAGTCGAAGCCCTTGTGCCACAGAGAGGAGCCAAGGCAGAGCCTGCAGCCATCGATGAGGCTGTAGATGAGTTGAATGTCGTGACTGAGAAGCACCAGGTCAGAGCGCACAAAGGCCTGAAGAAATCCAGGCCGAGGGACATTAAAGCAACAAGCGTTCCTGAAGAGGAGCATGAGATGCAGAGCTGGTACGTGGACTTGATGGACCCAGGCTTCTCGGCAAGGCACGGAGAGGTCATTCTGGAAACCACGCACACCGAGACACTCATTTCCAAGGCTGCAGAGAACAACGCGCTGAGAAAAAAGAGAAAAGGCGATGGGTTTGCTGCACTTGAAACGCCCGTGCTGGATCCGCCTGTAGCGTCTGCACGCCAGGGCCGTCTCAGTGAGCTTGCTCAGCAGAGCGGAGACGAACATCTGACAAGAGTGAGGTGGGTCGATTTGCTCCATGACGTGGATCCAAAGGTCCACACCAGGAAGTCGCATCCGTCAGTCGCAGGTACTTTCCCAAATCACGGGGGAGAAACGCGCAACAACCACCTCTCCTGCATAGCGCAGCTCGTGAAGGACGAGCAGCAGCCTGCCCGCGTCTCCGATTCGCCGCCAAATACACCAGAATACACGAAGCTGGCTTGGAAACAGCACTTGGTCTCCAGCTCCCAACACCAACCCCTCCACCTGTCCCAGGTATCTGGCAATAGCAGGCTGGCAGGTGCCAGGGGGCTGGAGTGGTTTCCAGAACTGTATCCCAGTTATCACAGGCTGAACGCATTTCGGGGGAAGCCTCTGCAGTGGGACGTGGGGATTGTAAGAAGAGAGACAGCGTCTAGCTTCTCCAAAGGGCAGCGAGGTAAAGCAGGAGGCTTGCAGCTCTGCCTCCGACACTCCTTGCCTGGAGGTCTCTGGCGGCTCGGTTGTCCTGCAGGAGGGGGAGCGGGTACCGGTTTCTCACTGATGGACTTTCCTGTTGGGGGGGGCTCATTTCACCAACAACAGCATAGCTAGCTGCATAGGGCTGCTTCCCTTTTGCATGGGGTGTTTTTTCCCCATGTCCCCCAGATTGGGGCATTTCCTGGTCCAGACCTCCCCACCCCTGCAGATTACGCCTTTTTGTAACAAGCAAATGGGATATTGTTTAAACAAACAAACAAACAACCACCTCTTTACAACGAACAGTTTTATATTCCTGTTTA
>JAGPOW010002173.1:2180157-2196038 GCA_030014935.1 Caiman crocodilus | reverse complement strand
CACACACGCAGCCAGAAGGAGAGACGGCGGTCAGCAGAGCCCGGCAAGAACTAGGCTCGGGGCAGTGGCGGGCACCGATATCAAAAAGCAGAGAGACTGATCGTGGGGTTTGCAGCTTGGCTGCCTCCTCATTTCCCTCCCCCCCATGCCAATAACTCCAAATAGGCTCCAAGGGCACCACAGAGCAAGTATTATACCCATTTTACAGAGGGAAACCGAGGCATTGCCAAGCAGAGCAACCAGGAGCCCTGCCTCACTGCTCCTCTCGCTGCCCCCCCGGGTGGGCTTCACCGAGCACGAGGTATTCACCGTGTTTGCAGAACCCCTCGTCGTACCAAGGACAGTCCTTCGCCCTGGAAGCCGAGTCGAGGTGCAGGAAGGGGCACTCCTTGTTGCTGCACTCACCTGGGAGTGGCGTTGGGATATGCCTGGGGTCAGGAGGATTTCAAGGACAAGTGCAGGTGCATTGCACCGGTCCCCACGCTCCTCCACGCAGACGGAAGGGCAGCCCCATGGAAATGCCGGGCCTTCTCCGGGGGCTGCCGGCTCTCTCGGGGAGGGGGACAGCAGGTGGCGCCCGCTGCCCGTTCCCGGGCCCGTCGCAACCAGCAGCCCTCGGAGCAGGGCTCCAAAGAGGGGTGGGCTTGAGCGAAGCCCCCCTGCCCATTACCACCACACAGCAGATGCCCCCTATTCCCAGCAGGGCCCCAGCATCGCCCCCGTCCCCCGCTGCCGGCACGCACCGAACTTGGAGTAGAAGTAGCACTCGGGCATCTTGGTGACGTCGTACTCGTGCAGGAACTCGCAGTGGTCCCCCTTCTTGCAGAGCCCCCGCAGCCAATGCTTGCACACCACCGACTTCTCCCCGTGCGCGTGCCGGAAGGGGCACATCAGGCCTGGCCCGGGGGGGGGACGCCTGCTAGAGCCAGGGCCATGCTGCCAGGCCTGGGTGGCATCCAGGCTGCAGCTGGGGTCACCCAAATCCATGCCGCACTCAGGACTTGTGCAAGCTTAGGGGACCTGCCTGCGAGCTCAGCTCGAGACCCTTGCGGGGCACGGCTAGTGCATGCCCCCACCCCACACGTGGCCCCGGGGCTACTCACCCTTCCCACACAGTCCGCGGAGGAAGAACTCGCACACGGCTGCCCCCGACTCTGCGGGGAGAGAGGAGGTTGTGGGGGCACCGGCTGCTCGGTGGGATGGGGGAGCCCCGGCTTGCAGGGCACAGGCAAGCACGAGGCTCGCTGGCGTTACCCCAGTGCGAAAGCAGTAGTGAGCAGATGGCACGGACCCCCTCCCTGGGGTTACTCCAGTGGAGAGTTTGCCCCTGGAAGCACCGGGTGAAAATCCAGCTGGTGCACGGGGGTCTCCCGTTTGCACCCCCCAGTAAGTCGAACTTAGACTTGCACGGACCCAGCTCCCTGGCCCCCGGGGCAGCCGTGGAACTGCTGTGTCAGCGCTCAGACAGAGCGGAGCACGCAGCTTCGCCCCCAGGGAGATGGAGCCCCCTCCATGCACAAGAAGGACTGCAAGCAGCTGAGGTCCAGGCAGTGCAGGTCCCCAGCCCAGCCCGTGACTTACTGTCCATGCCCGGGAAGGGCAGCAGCAGGGCTCCTCGCTGCTGCATCACATCCATCTCCAACCTGAACGTGAGCTTCTCCACGCTGGCCACGAGCTCCTGCATCTCCCCAGCCTGGGACCTGCCCCTCTGCCCCAGCTGATGGAGGGATGAGACAGAGCCAGGTACCAGCAGCGGTGCGGAGAGGCAGCGGCTGGCTTCCCCCGCATCCCCCACTCCTCCCGAGCCCTTCTCAGCACCCCACGACCCAGGCTGAGTCCCAAGCTGGTCCAGGGAAGGAGCCAAGCCAGGCCAGGCTCCCAGCCCTCGCTCCAGGAGCAGGGGAGGGAAGGTGGAGCAGCCGGCCCCAGCGCAGAGAGCAGGAGCCTAGCATCTGCTCCCAATTTGCAGGCCTGATTGCAGCCCAGCTGGAGGGAAGCCGGGGGCCTGCACGCCCCGGCCCTGCTCCCTGCTCAGGCACCCACGGCTCCTTCAGGCCTGGCTGGCTTGGGATGCGGGAATCCTTTTGCTGCGGAAAGGTCGTTTGCAGCCGTGGAGCCACCCACGTCTGCATTGCGCGGAGGGTGAAGGGAGACCCTGCCCGGCCCCAGTGGGGACCCGTTTTGGCCACGACCGAGCCCTGCGGTGGTCTGGGCGCGTTGTAGCCTGGCTCAGACCCGATGCACCGGGGAGCGATGCAGAAGCCCTGCTCCCTGCCCAAATGCCCAGCTAGCAGCGAGCACGAAGATTTGACCCCTGCCCAGCTGGCCGCAGGGTGACCGAGGCGGCGCCGCATCCCAGCACGTGGACGAACGCTCCCACGACCCTGCTGCTGGGCGAGACGCGGCGGCGTGGGCATCTCCGCTGCCTCTCCACCGTCCCCAAGAGCAGAGTCCTCGTCGCCTCCTGCTCGGAGAGCCACGGCGCGTTTCCGCCCCGTCGGCTCGAGGCACGCGGGCGCTCTCGGACGGCCGGGCTAGAGCTGACAGGCGTCACCAAAGGAGCCGACGGCCGCTTGACGGGCGAGGGTGTCACGTGGCTGGCTCTCCCTGTGCCCCAAGCAGCGCGTCCACCCTCCTTCCTGCGCCGTGCGGCAGCCGTCGGGTTTAGCGCGCCTGTAGTGGCTAGGAGCCCTCTCCCCCTGCACAGGGCCAAGGATGCATGGACGGGGTGCACGGGCCAGCTGATACCAGCCCACGCTGCTGCATCCCCCAGCCCTGGCGTCCCTGGCGTGGCTGCCCTGGCGTCGGAGGCACGTTAAAGGATAACAAAGGGTGAACCTGCCGTGGAGCCAGGCCAGCCAGCTGCTGTTGTTCTTTCTTCCCCGCAACAATAGGCCAATGTCCTGCCCGCTGGGCCCTCATAGATCCAGCATTGTGCCCGGGGGCCTGGCACCCAGCAGGGCAGGCCTGGCCCCACTCCCTCTGCACCACGTCCACACTCGCCCGGCCAGGCCCCGGGCTTGCCCTGCGTGCAGGGGCTGTCCTCTGGCAGTGCCCCCGTGGGACATCCCTGGGTGATGGGCAGGGACCGAGTTCGGGGGTCTCAGCCCATGCCCGAGACGTGCATGCACCAAGTCAGTGGCGTTGCTGGCTGCAGAGCCAAGGCAAAAGGTTTCTGGCTCCCCCGGGGAATACGAGGCCATGCGAGCAGGAAGTGCCAAACTGGATGGCAGCCAGCGATGCAATTCCCAGGTCCCTGGAGGGGATAGCACCGGTGCAGCTGCAGCCCTTCTCCCAGCCAGGCCCTCCCTTGATGGAGATGGAGTCTCTCATTGCATGGGCCCAGCCCCATCCCCTACCCCTGCCAGGCCCGGGCCAGGACAGCTTAGAGGAACCGGTCAGACCAGCGGTGCCGGTCACCACCCAGGTCCAGCCCGCTCCAATCGCCGTGCAGCGACCCAGCTCTCCCCGTCCCAGCCGGGCACCGAGGCACAAACGCCGACGGACAGATAAGCTGTGGCCGCAGCACGCGAGGCTGATAAACAGCCCGGGAGGGCTGAGGGCTGGGAGCAGGCCACCGAGCCCGGAGCACAGGCGCAGCCTTGTGCAGAGGCCAGGCTTTGCTGAAAGAGCCCCTTTATGCACCACGGTCCAGCGCACGGCTGCAGCCGGCCGGCACGGCGCTCCGGGAGGGGAACGCGGCCACGGCCGGAGAAGTGGCAGTGCAGATAAAGCAATGCCCCTCGACAGACATCAGGCCAGGGCTGGAGCTATACCCCCTCCATCTCCAGAGAGCAGCACGATGCTGGAGGCCAGTGCCACAGGTGCCAGGTGCTCTGCAAGCCTAGCTGCTCTCAGCAATGCCCCGGCAGCCCAGGAAGGGGGGTGCTGGGTGCAATTCTGCATGCACCGTGCAGCCACCTGCCTGGGGCCAGGGCTACACCCCCACCTGCTCCCTCTGGCCCTACCCAGGGGAAGCCAGGCATCGCCCAGCCCAGGGGTTTTCCAGCTCTGACGCCAGGGCAGCCGGTCTGCCAGCTCACAGGCCTGAGGGCTCTGACTTGCAGGGCAGGAAGCTGCCTAGGGAAGTTGAGCCCTTCCTAGGCAGGCAGGCGGCATCAAGGCGCTGGAAGTTGCACAGTGGATTTCCACACACTTCACTTCCCCTCCGCGCACCCACAGCTGCAGGCAGAAGGGAGCTGGCCCAGGGCGCTGATCTCGGTGCAGGGATGACCCCATGGGACCTCATGTTCCCCGCTCCCAGGAGCCCCACCAGGCAAGACAGCAGCTCGCTTGCATTAACCCCCCCTGGCACTGGAGGCAGTGGGTACACACCGCTGGCATCGCCCACAGGACCCGACCCCCTGCATCAGGAGACAGGCTGATGGAGCAGGGGCTGGATTCAGACCACCCCAGGCATCGAGCAGAGGCAGCTGAGCTCTACGGAGTCACTACCGCCGAGTTTTATTCTTTCTGTTCAACATACACAGTAAAAAACAAACAAACAAGGACGTCCCTGGGCACGGGCCCCCGTCTCCTGCCCACCAGTGCCTGCCTTAGCCCTTGAAGCAGGGGGCACGGAGGCAAGGATCCAGCATAGTGTTTGAGAAAGGAACAACAATTAAATAGAAAGGCTCGTTAGTGTTTGTTGCTGCCCTGGGGCCGGGGCAGGAGCAGGTGCTCGCCTTCCTGGTCTGGGTGCCAAGGTCAGAGCCACGTGGCACAAGGGCTGGGCTTTGCCCATGGAGGGTGGAGCAGGGCACCCCTAGTCCCATGACCCAGCTAGTGTCCTGCACCCCTGCATGCCAGGCTCCCCTTGCTTGCAAGACAGATTCACCCTCTTGTGCTTTAAAAAACTTAAGAGCCCGAGCCCCTATTCCCCTCCCCTCCCATCTTCATCCCTGCTCCCTTCCTGCCGGGTCCGGCCCCGCACAGTGCAGCCACTCCGCGTATGCAGGTAGCATGCACGGCCCGAGGCACAGAGGGACCGGGGATGGGAGGGTTTGATTGCTGCAGAGGTGTTGGGGGCAGCAAGAAACCAGGCATCTGTGTGCACCTCTTCACCCAAGCTACCGGGGTTCCCTTCTCAGACCTGCCCCTGGAGCCACACGTGCCGTGACCCCGACAGACACAGGCAATGCTGAAGAGAGTCAGAGCCCCCAGCCCTAGCCCCAGGTGCAAGTGGTGAGGGGTCCTGGGGCACTGGCCAAATGAGCCCTCACGTCCCGGGGTTTGACCATCCTGTGTGCCCCCAGGGCTTCCCATGCCCAGTCTGTGCCATCTGCAACCTCCTCCCTGGTTATAAAAGGGGGGAAAAAAAACGAACATGACAAATACAACCAGAGATCAATAAAAACAGAGAGGGGGAAATTATACCCACATAGGCTAACGGGGCCTGGAACGTTACAGCTTGGTCCTGGTCATTCGGCACTATTGCTTTACATGGGCAGTGGATTCGGTTCATATGAAAGTCCAAATTTAAGAAAGAAAGGAGGAAAAGAAAAAGAGTCTTCACCCCTGGACGGATGTGCCAGAGGTTGCTTCTTGGGGTAGAATAGCAGTCTTTTCCAGAGAGGCGAGAGGACGCTCACGGCTCCTGGGGACGAACGGCTCAGCAGAACGAGGCACTCGGAGACGATCCGCCGTCCTTCCTTGCCCCCGGCAGCCTTGGGAGCTGCTCCGTGCCCTCCTCCTGGCCGCCGGGTCCGTGGGGGGCAGGGGCACGCGGGACAGGAGACGGCGGGGAAGGAAAGAGGGCTGGAGGAGTCGAGTCTTTCCCACTGCGGCTTGTTCCTACACGGTCCGTTTTAGGTTACCCCTTCTTGGGTTCGAGCGGGCGCGCACCCAAGCCCGCCCCGTCCTCCCCCGAGCCAGCCGCCTGCTGCTTCACACGCGGATCTCGTCCTCCTCCTCATCCATGAACGAGAACTCTCTGTCGGGCCGTTTCGGGGGCCCAGCCCGGGCGCCCTCGGGGACCCGCGGGCTGCGGGCACCGGGGACCGGGCTGCCTTCTTCCAGCGCCCCCGAAGCACAGCTGGAAACCGAGCTGCTGTCCCTGCGAGACGAACCGGGGCTGCAAGCCGCGGCCCTGCTCTCGTGCTGGCGGGCCGGCGCCGTCAGCGGGGAATCCGGCAGGGCTTTCCCTTCCTGGCCGAGCCGGAGGGCCTGGGGGGAGCCCGTGCCCCAGGGGGGCTCCTCGGCGCCGGAGTCTTCCTCCTGCTCCCACGGACCCTTGTCCATGATGCTCAGGACGTCGCCCAGCATGGAGGGCCCCAGGTCGATGTGGAAGGACAGGATGGACTCGGCGTGCTTCATGCCCGTGCTGTTCTTGGCCACCACGACCGGCAGCTCGGTGATGTCCCCGAAGTCCCGCTCGTCCAGGCCAGGGCTCTGGGGCCGGGCAGCTGCCCCGTTGGGATGCTGCTTCTCCTCCGGGGGCTTCTCCTCGAGGGGCTTCTTGACCGGGCTGGACGAGAGGCTTTTGGGCAGCTTCCCGGCGCTCTTGTCGGCCTCCTTCTCGTTGAGCTGCGGCAGGGACACGGCGTTCTTCACGAACAGCGCCGAGTCCCGCAGCGAGCCCAGCATGTCCCGCCGGTCCGTGCGCGTCACCGACTGCGACCGCTTGCTGCTGCGGAAGCGGCGGGACAGCAGGCCCGGCTTGGAGGCGCCCGGCTCCTCGGGGGGCTCGGGCTCCCCGGCCTTGCTGTTGAGGAAGGAGGTGTCGCCGAAGGCGTCCCCGGCCCTGCCGACGTGCATGGTGTGGCGGAAGTCACCCAGCGGCGCGCTGATCATCTCGGCCGTCAGGTCCACGCGCGAGCGGCGCTTGGAGTGGGCCGAGTTCGACACGAGCTGCTTCAGGATGGGCATCTTCCTGGTGGGGGGCGGCGGGCGCCGCGCCGAGCTCTCCGCCTGGGACCCCCTTGCAACCGGGCACCGGGATTTGGGCTGCACCTGGAGCGTGGAGGGAGCAGAGGAAGGTGGTTAGGACGCCCCACTCCGCCCAGGGCATCGAAACCAGCACGGAGGCAGGGATGGGACCCCGGAGGGGGCAGCTCCGGCCCCGCTCTGCCCTCCCTCCTGGAAGACCCCTGCGCACAGCCTCCACTTTGCAGACAGAGACTGCCCAGGGGCGTCCGGCCGCCAGCTTCCTGCCACGTCCCAGGGGGATGGCTGGGAAACCTCGAATGCACTCGCTCCCAGACACGCGCTCCTGCCCCATCCACAGGCTGCGAGCTGGGACACGATCCTGCCCCAGAGCTCTGGGACCCAGGCTCAGCCCCAGCTGCCACCACGTACCCCCTGCCCTGCAGAATTGGGGGCTCAGCTCCACGGAGCAGGGGGACACACCGACACAGCAGCAGGCGGGGGACGTGCTGGCCCCTTGCATTAGGAGTGAGGAAGTCTATTGCTATCCGTGCACAGCTGTGCAGGGAGATACAGCCCCCGTCCCCAGGGGTTGTGCAGCGCGGCCGAGCCCAGCTATGGGGCTGGGTCCTGCCTACCAAGATCCTTCAGGTGCCCTTGCCTGGCCTCCCTGGGAGGCAGGTTTCTCCTTTGCTTCCTGCCCTGAACAATAGCGCATTGTCGGCGGGACGTGGAGGAGACACCGCGCTCCCCGCAGACAACCAGGCTGTCAGGTGCTGGCGGGCACTGGGGATCCCAATGGGAGGCCGGGGCTTGCACTGCGCTCCCCAGCAGCGGGGGTCCCAGCTCTCAGCAACGCAAGGCTGCCGGTTCAGAGGCAGATCTGGGACCACCCCAGGCCCGTCCTGGCGAAGGATGAGCCGGCCAGAGAGGAGGATGCCGGCAGGAGTCTGCTGTGCAGGCCTGTGCAAGAATGGGACCGCTCTCCTCCACCAGCAAGGCAAGGCGCAGGGGCCGCATCCAAACCCCATGAAGCCCCCTGGGGAAAATGCTTGGGATTTTTATCCATTGCAGAAAGCAGTGAGGAGCAGATGCCAGGAGAAATTGGAAACAGATGGCAGGAAGCACGCATTTGGGGAGCGGGGCACGGCACCGAGCGCCACGGAGGACGTCCCGGTTGCCTCCGAGAGGAGGGAACGAGCCCAGGGGCAGCAGGGCGGGCAGAGACCCGGCTGGCAAGAAGGGCCTTGCCACCACCTCGGACACGGACTAGCTACAACCGCCGTTCCCAAGCCACGTCCACGGGCCACGCTGGCCCTGTAGCATTCCAGGCAGGGGTCAGCGGGGCAGGCGCCCGCTCTTTATTCAGGAGACTTGGAAGCCATCGATCCCTGGACGCTCGGGGTGGAGGCCAGGCCACGTGCAAAGGGGCTGAGCCGCCACCTCGGGCAGGACTGACCTGCAACCTCAGGCCCCGCTCTGCCCCTCCAGCTGGCAGGGATGTGCCCCCCACACTGCTGTTTGCATCCCTGGAAGTGATGGCATTGCAGCCCCGGCATGAGGAGACACTGGCAGGCAGAACAGCTGCATCTGCAGGAGCGGCCCGTCTCCCCAGAGAGAGCCCTGGCAGCTGGCAGGGCAGGGGCAGCTCGGCATACAGCTGCGGCCAGAGCTGCTGCCTCGGCAGGAGCTGGAAGGGGGCACAGGTGCAGAGGCAGGGACAAGCCTGAGCCGGTCCCGTGAGGCAGCATTGCTCAGGCACCCCTGCTTTCGAACGGGGTGGTTTTCATCCCTGTCCTCAGGCACCAGGGGAAGCTGGGCCCCCCGCACTGCCGTCCCAGGGCTGCCCATGCCATGCTGTGCCCAGGGTGCAGCCCCTGCCCCCCAGTCTTTCCTGAGCAGGTCAGCCCTGAGCTGCAAGGAGCTGGGGAAGATGCTGGGGCAAAGGGTGGGGGTTGCTTGCGGTGCAAGAGGATGACAGCCCCTTCCCAGGGAGAGTGCCCCGGCTCCTGGACCCCGAGCTGGGCCCTTGGAGGTCGTGTACATGGCTCCATCCCTAGCAGCTGCTGGTCTCCAGCTTCCCCAGACACCTCCGGAGACTGATCTCCTCCATCCTTCCGTGCCTGTGGTGCACACCCACCGGCCCTGGGGGAACGGGACATCCCGAACTCAGCAGTAGGCTGGTCCTTCCTGGATTGCAGACACAGAGTCTCCTGCCTCCCAGCCCAGCCCAGCCCAGCCCAGCTTGCAGGCACACAGCAGCTGATGGGCTTCAGCTGGCCAGAGCAGGCCTGCCTTGCTGTGTGGTTTTGCAGCTCCCTGCACCGCTCGGTCTCCAGTGCATCAACCACGGACCCCTGGCTCCCTGCTAGCTGTCCAGGACAGCCCTGCCCCAAGCCCAGAGCATGCCCCAAAAGCCCAGGAAAGCCTCCCAGCAGGCACCAAGCACCCATGGGGCCAGACTCCCAGTCCCCGCTCCTCCCCAGGGAAGGCTGCAGGGCCAAGAGCAGCCCCTCCAGGCACAACAGGCCCCTGACGTCTTCGGAGACGGAGGTTGTGCCAGCCTCTTCTCCAGGCCCAGGGACCCAGCATCAGGACCTCACCTCTAGGAGGGCACCCCGACTGGGGTGCTGCTGACACGGATGGATCCAAGCCGATCTCACGGACTAGCCTCCAGCACCCTTTCCTGGAGGGTGCAAAGTCCTGGTGGCTTGCCGTTTTTCCTCCCCGGCCCCGCCGCGCTCTACCCTGCCGCTCGACAGGGCAGCGCCTTGCTTCCACTCCCCAAGCGCTTGGCCCCGGACCTGCCTCCCGGGAGCAGATCAGTGGGAGCGGCCCGGACTTCCTGCTTTGCAATCGATCCCACCTCAAAGCCGGCAGCCCACAAGGCAGGGCTGTTCCAGCTGCCGCCTCCCAGACACGATCCCAGCCAGGTGCGTCAGCAGGGCTGGGGCATCCCACCTGCCCTTGGCGTCCTTCAGAAGGACACGGGGCGGGGGAAAAGCAACAGCAACAAACAAGCCAAAAACCAACCGGCTCCAAGCCATCCACCCACCCACTCCAGGCACTGCCCTGCCCCGCCACAGCCATCGCCTCTCAGCCTCAATCCGGTGCCGTTAGCCCCCTCCTACAAGTCAGCAAAAGGGCAGACGGGGGCTAAGTGACGCACCCAAGGGCCTCTGGGAAGTCGGTGGCAGAGGAGACTTGAACACGTTGCTCCCCAAACTGAAGGCATTGGGTCTAGATTTTAAAAGCCACGGATGGGGGCCTGCAGCACCCCCACCCCGAGTGCTCGAGGGCGAGGTTGGTACCCCGGACCCCTTGTTTCCAGACAGCGAGGTTAGATGCGCGGGCACGTTTCACCTGCCCTAGCCCCGAGCAGGGGTGAATGCCCCCCTGCAGCACCGGCGCTAGCCAGTCCCACCCCGCACGGGTGACGGCGATAAGGACACGGACTCAAAGCCAAGGCTCCTTCCATTCTTCCCCCGCTCCCCGCGTCTCCCCGAGCCCGGTTCTCAGGCAGGGAGATGGCCCGCGTGGCACATTCCCATTGCCCAGAGAAGCAAAAAGCTGTCCAGGCCTCTCTCTCAGCCTTCTGTTTCCTACAAAAGCCGAGGAGGAAGTCAGTGGCACACCAGTGATTGAGCCCAGCTGGGGACCTGGCCCCGGCGCCCAAAGAGGAAGGCGAGCTGGCTTCCAGAATCCCAGATCCTTGGACGTCCCTGGCCGAGAGGCCACAGGGGACGCAGCGCTACGGCTGGCGTGGAAGGGCTTCGCCAGCCAAAAACGTCTCCAGGAAAGCTCCTCTCCGACGCCAGGAGAGGGGCGAGGTCTCGGCGCCTGCTCCCCCCAGCTCCGGCACTGCTTTCCCCTCCTGCGACTGCTCAGCCCAGGCGAGCTGCTGCTTGCGGTGGACGGCAGCCTGGGAGGGGGGAAACCCGAAAGGGATTTTGGGGGCGAGAAGCAGCAGCTTCGATTTGGGTTTGGTTTTGTTTTTAAACTCTCCTGTCCTGTGATAGTTTGCTGGAGCAGAAAGCCAAGCCGGCCTCTGCCCGGAGGGGCCGGGGGAACAAAATAGCCCCTGTCTCTGCTCTCACTCGAAGAGAGCAGAGACTGATCCTGTGACACGCACGCCGCTGCTTTTAGCAGGGCAGGGAGGCAGGCCAGGCAGGCTTAAGAGCTGCCTCTCGTAACCCGAGATTTTAAAAAATTCATCAGGCAGCTGGCAGCCGGGAGAGCCGAGCACACGGCCCAGCCCCAGCCCCGGAGCGGGCGCCGAACTCCGGACCGAGGCTGGGCCGGCTCCCGAGATGCAATCAGCCGATCCATTTGTTCCACTCCCTCCCTTCCCCCTGCAGACTTTGCCCCCGGGTTGCTGGTCGCTGGGCCAGGGACCCTCTCCTGCGTGCCAGCCTGGCTACAAGGCACAAGGGCACTGGGCACAACAAGCTGCCCAAGGAGCAGAGCAACCACCCCGCACATGTCGGTGCAGCGGTTCAATCCCTGCGTGCTCAGGGTGCTGCAGAGCCAGCCTTCCCCCGTCCCCCAGCTTTACAGGAGGGGAAACTGAGGCCTGGACATACAAGAGCTGAGCAAACTCATGACAGATCGGCAACCCCAGGTCCGACAGCCCATGGGGACAAGGGAAGAGCGGCCCACTGACCTCACTGGGGGGCTAACGTGATGCACTAGCAACCTTCCTTCTTACCTGGGCACAGGGTGCTGTAATGCAGGAGGCTACCATACTGGCCTGGCCTGGCCTCCCTCTCCCCAGCTTTCTTGGGCATTCGGGTTCAGATGGCAGGGGGGCCATCCGACAGAGTCCCAGCATCATTGCAAACCCACGGATAACAGCAGGGCAGCACAAGCCTCGCCGGCCAGGGGCAGAGGCCCGGCTCTCTGCCATCAGGGCAGGAGCAAGAGAAAACTCAAGCAAAGGAGACCACGTTTCCCCCTTTCCCGGGGGCGCAGACATTGCAAGAAGCCAAGCAGCCGCTCCAAATGCGCCGACAAGGCTTTCCACAGCCGCCGCGGCACCAGTCGGGGAAAGCCAGATCCCTTCCCCGGAGCACGGAGGTCGCCGGGCTCGTCTTCCCCACGCGCGGCCGGTGGCACTCCCCGCCACAGGAGACCTCCAAAGCCAAGTGCTCAGCACAACTCCTGCCCGAGCAGAGGGCTCTGCCGAGACCGGGGCACGCAGCCACGGCCATGAACACGGACAACATAGCCCAGGGCTGAGATCAGAGCTGTAAATCTTCCTGCCTCAGGCTCCGAGCAGGGGCTCGAAGGAGAGATTTCCTGGGGAAAGGTTATCCCATACTGGGCTCTTGCGCTCCCCTGCCAAATAACCTATGCTGCCAGGAGCTGGGGCTGCCCAGACCCCTGAACCAGCCTGGTCGGGGAATCTTTTAGCCACGGGCAAGCGAGACATCGACAGCCAGACTCCTGCCAGCTCACTGCCCGCCCAGGCACGCACCTGCCGGGAGGTTCTGGGCCGCTCGTGGGCGATTCACGGCGGGTGACCTCAGTCCCTGCATGTGCCCAGGCAACGCCAGGAACAAAGGGGCTGGAATGCACCGGTCAGCACAAAGCGCAGAGGCTCCTGGCAGCGCGGCCCAGACACAATAACCTGCTATCAGGAGGGTGCTGCAGGCCTCAGCCCATTCCAGGGCTGGGCTCCTGCTGCCCCCACGTTCACAGAGCGCATCTTGCCCTGCGGCAGCACGGCCGCGAGGAGCCAGGACCCGGAGCAGCACACCCTCTGCGAGGCCTCGGGGCCCGCTAGCCGCTCCGGAGGGGGGTCCTAAGGGAAGCTACAAGACCGACTCCTTCCTGGCCCTCAGCTGCAGCATCCAAGTGGGGTCTGTGACCGAACAGCTCCCATCCTGGCGACCCCAGGCAAGTCCCTTGCTCCGCTGCATTCCGCTTCTCCCACTGCTAGAGCAGGGGCAAGGGTACCCGGCTCCCTGGCGAAGCCATTTGCCGTGTGGCACAGGACAGGCGGGAAGCGCTGGCAACCCGGGCTCCTGCCACCCCACTCGCACGGCGCAGGCAGACCTGGCCCACACCAGGCTGGGCTGAATGCCTCGTCCCAGCTCTCTGGAGCCTGGCAGAGCCCCAGCTCATGCATCTTCCCCTGTGAAGGTCAGTGCACTCACTCCATCCCCTTGGAAAGACGCTGATCCATTAGGTAGGGTGGAAACACCCCGACTCCAGAGTGAACCAGACCAGGCCCCTGGCACAGCTCCGCACACAGGCCCCTGACTCAGCACCACTCTACCCAGTAACACATCACGAAGATGCCAGCACAAAGCAGGGATGCTGCCAGATTCGACCCCCACAGCTGTGTCGAACATCCCCAGAAGCAGGGGGTACAAGGCACGCAGAAGAAAAGGGGTCGGAGCACTGCAGCCAGACACAGCTCAGCCCTGCTCCACCACAGATGCTTCAGAGGCACTGCCCGACGTCGCAGCAGCCTCCTAGCTAGGGGCTATGCTGGGGCACCGCGATGCTGCCCCTGGGAGACGGGTCCCGTTGGTGTCCCTCCTGCAAGCCGTTGGGCTTCCCAGCAGGGCCAGATGCCCAACGCAGGGTGCTGGGTGTCGTGCTGCAGCTGGAAGATAAAGCGCCCGCAGCCGCGCCAGGAGAAGGGGTGGGCTCCCCTGGGGCACCCACCAGCCAGCTTCCCGTGCGGCGTGTGGGGAAGCCCAGCGCCGGTCACACGCGGCTCGTCCTGCTGACACCAGGGCTCCAGGCTGCCACCCCAGCACGGGCAGGGCGGAGACGGAGCCCGATACCCCCAAAACCCAGATGTCCCCAGCCCGGGGCTGCCCCCACCCACTCCCCGGTGCTCCCCTGGGCAGGGCGGGAGCCTTGTCAGGCCTGGAGCAGTGGCAAAGCGGGGGTGCGGGGGGGGACCCCGGCAGGCAGCGAGCCCTGCCGCCCCCCAGCAAAACCAAGCCCCTGGGGCAGCCGCTTTCCGGGGGCTGCCCCGTGCCCAGCCCCCCGAGCCGGGCACTGCGCGTGGGGAGGGGGCACGCATCGCAGGGGGCGCGCGTGCAAGCAGAGCCCCCCCAAAACAGTCCCCCCGCCCACTGCAGTCCCAGGTGCAACTGCACCTCCACTCGCACGGGCAATGCCCCCGCAGCCGCACGCCCGCACGCCCGCCCGCACGCACCTGCTCGCAGCAGCCCCCCGCCGCCGCCGCCGCCGCTTTGTTCCCGGGGCGCCGCGCCGCACCGCGCCGCACCCCACCCGGGGCCGCCTCGCCCGCTCCGGCCCGCGCCCCGCCCGCGCCGCCACTTATGGGGCCGATGATGTCATGCCTCCGCCGCAGCCAATGGCGCGCGCTGACGTCACGGGGGCAGCCCCATTCAAAAATTCCGACGCCCGGCTGCGCTGCTGCGGGGTGAGGGGGGGTGCACCTAGCCCCCCACCGGGTCCCCGAGCAGTGGGGGCGACGAGCGGTGGGGTTCTGCTGCTGGGGAAAAGTTGCGGTGTAAATCCGGTGTAAGGCCCCGACGCAGTGCCAGGCTTGGCGCCCCCGGGGCCGGCAGAGCGCAGGCGGGCGGCGAGACGAGCCCTGCCCCGACCCCCAGCTTCTCCGTGCGGGGTGGTGTCACCCTGCGCCCCCAAGGCAGCAGCTTGCGCGGGGGCGCGCAACCCGGGCCGGGTGGGAAGCCCAGGTCTGCCCCAGCCCAAAGGCTGCCAGCTCCCAGCCCCGTGCTCAGCGTGGGCACAGCTTCACCCGCGGATGCTGGGAGCAGGGGGCCCCCGTTTGCACCCGCAGAGCGGCCAGCCGCGGGGGTAGAACGTGTGCTTTAAGGTTTTATTGCATGCGGGTGCCGGGCGGCGGGCGGCGGGCGAGAGGAGGGAGTGCCAGGCAAACAGGGCCGGCCTCCGATCTTGTTCTACTCCTTGTGCTGCGCCCTGGGTTTGAGCACCCGAGCCCTTTTCCAGGGGGGTGTAAAGAGCAAGGTACCCACCGCCGTTGGAAAGCTGTGGGATACAGGCATCTCCCTCCAGCTGCCTTGAAACACCGCTCCCCCCACCGTCCCAGCAAATCCTACCCCCATCTGGGAGCCCTGGTAACATTTTCCACCCCTCCAGTGCACAAAGGCTGGGTCTAGCCCATTACCCCCATTTTCCAGAAGGGGAAGCTGAGGCAGGGGCAAACTTAAGCGACTCCCCCAAGGTCAAATGCTGAGTCTGTGGCAGAGCCAGGACCCACCCTGATTCCTCAAGGCCCAGCCATTAGTCCCCACTGCCTCTCCAGCCCATGTCTGTGCACACGGGGAGCTCATTTTAAATGAAGCCGCACGCAGCTCCCAGCTAGCGCACGGGGGGACGCTGTCAGTGCAGAGCGTGCTCGGGTGCGACAGCCCAGTCAAGAGCAATTAAAATCAATGGCCCGGGCTGGGCTGGGCCGGGCTGGGCTGGTGGGGAGACGCGCGATGGGAGGCGAGGCTGGCGAGGAGCGTGTGCCCGATGCACTCGAAGTGCCGCCTGTCGGAGCCGGGTGACCCGAGCCAGCGAGGCTGTGCTGTAGCTCCAGGCTGGGCAGCATCCCGCGGTTGGGATCCATCTGTCCATCCCCAGCCTGGCAGCTCCGCTCCCTGCAGCCGGGTTCTCAGCTGGGGGGAGGGAAGCAAAACCCCCTCCCCAGCCTGTGGCTGGGCTCATTCCCTGCTTCTCAGAAGCCAATTTAAAAGCAGCAGCAAGGAAATAATTAAACCAGGCTGTGGAGAAAGGGCAAGAAAATGGGCCAGCCCATTCCCCTCACTCCTCTCAGCTCTAATTGAGCCTGCAAGACAATGGCCTGCCAGCCTGGCCTAATTAGTTATCTTCAGTGGCAGAGGAGACTCTTGAAAGGACAGCCTGACAGAGGTGGTTTGTCTGTCTCAGCCCCTCCGCTACGGGGCAGCCCAGACAAACCCGCTTGTTTGGATGCAGGACACAGGCCCTGCCAATCTACCCAGCCCTCCCGACTTCAGACTAACGTGGCTAATGACGTGTCC
>JAGPOW010002173.1:2163369-2176425 GCA_030014935.1 Caiman crocodilus | reverse complement strand
GCACTGCAAAGCAACCAAGGCAACCCCACAGCCTGCCCGGGAGCCCTCTCCAAGCACCCGGGGCTCGGGAAGGAGGAAGCGAGGCGGCAAGGAGAAGGTAGCAGCAGAACCGAACAGCAGCTACAGATGTGTTGCCATGGCAATTGCAGATGCTGCTGCAGCGCCCGCAATGGGGGCAGGGGACGATGGCCTGGCTTGCCTCTGCTGTCACTCGCTGCGGATTAGGAGGGGACGGTGCACCCCCCTGGACTGTATGCACGTTATCCAGGCATAATTGCTCATCCAGTGCTCCCGTCTCTCCTCCACCTTCACCTTCTCTTGGGTCCACGCCTGGAGGCTGAGCAGCACTTCTAGTCTGCGACTCTTCAGGCCGCGAGCCGGTCTTGCTGCTCCTCTCTGACCCCTTTCCAGCATCATCGCCTCCGGAGCTGGGCACGATGTCCCATCGCGAGCACACCTGGAGGCTGGACAAGCTCTTCCTATGCTCACCAGACCTCAGCTTCTGTTCAGGGTCAGGGCACTCAGGCTATTGCCCCCACCCCAAGGAGACCCACATCACACCCCGCTCCATCTCCCACCGCCTCCAAACTATCCCAGCAGGGATTTCCTCGGGTCCTCCCTACCTCCGACAAAGACCACGGGCAGCCCACGGCTACCTGGGACCCCTCTCATGACTCTTGCAGTTGCTGTCGGTCATTTGGTGGCTCATGTATGGTTTTTCTCACAACGGGGCTTTTCTTTGCCCATCTGAGCCTCGCGTGGGGCTGTCTGATGCTTTACTGAAGCTGAAATCCGTTCTGTCAGCACCACTCCTTCCATCCACCACACTTGCAAGCTCATCCAAAAGCCCATGCCCTGTTGGTCTAACAAGCCCAATTTTCCGTGAAATCCTGTCAATTGGCATTAATTGCGCTCCCCGCCTCGGCTGCAGCCACGTGCTGTCTTGCGGCTGCTTTCCGCCCACCCCCTCCTGCCCCGTAACTTAAAATCCACTTTGGTTCTGGAAGGGGAGTTTGACAGGTAATTAACTCCAAGATGTCACTCTGATTTCCTAGCCGGGTCTGAACTGCAGAGCAGAGCCGCGCTCGGGTGTTTCAGTGACGAGGGGAGGAACAGACCCGGACAGAAAGGCCATCCTGCAGGAGATGCATGCCCTCCCTCCTTCCCTCCCTCCTTATTGCCGTCCCGTCTCTGTCTGCAGCTCTGCAAAGCATGGAAGCAAAGCTGAGCGGGGCTTGAGTCAGGCCTCGCCGCCGGCCACGCTCCAAGATCCAGCCCGGCAGCCTCGGATCTACTACCCAGGAAAGATGGGGCAAGGTCTCCCACGGAGCATTACCCCGTGACCTGCAATGCAGGGGCAGCTAGGGCTGCATTAAACGGCAATGATGAAATCCCAGGCTCCGGGCACCGGCAAGGTGCTTTCCTTGGACTCTGAACCCACAGGACGGTTCAGTCCATGCCCTGAGCTCCCTGAACCGGCTCTCATGCAAAGACCCCAGCAGTGCCAGCGCCAGTGCCCGTGAGTTCATGGCTGGCACGTGCCGGGGGAGCAAGCGATGCTGGCAGAGCTCGGCGGGGGGAGGCTTTTCCTCCAGGACTCCCATCCAAGGGGCTGGGCCTTTGGGAACCAAATCATTGAAGAAGACTCATCTGTGAAAGGAGCTGAAGCAGAGCCTGGATCCTACAGGGTCTCTTTGCTCATGGACGATTCTCCCCACGTGCACCTTTTCGGGTAACTTCCCCATGCGTCTGCAGACACCTCCATTAAAACCATGGCTCCAGCTCACGCACCTGAGAGGGAGGCTCCAGACCTGCTCCTGGATATGAAAATCCCAGCACTGGAGGCATCTAGCACAGGCCTGGCTCCATCAAGCTAATAATTGCAAAGCCCCTCGCAGGGGCGGGAGGAGGGAAATCAAATGCCAAGCCACGTCCATCGCTTTGGATTCTTTATTAGAAAGGCCCCACGCGCCAGGTTCGGTCCCTCTGAACCGAATGATGCAGAGGATGTGCAAGCCAGGGCTGGGGGGCGACGCGTGTGGCTGTGTCACCGCCACGGCCCCGACTCCCCCCGCCAAGGGACGGGGAGGGAGGCCGTGCGGCCCCCAGCTCCTCGCGCTCCCTCTTGCCGGCCTGGCCCCGTTCTCCGCGGCCGCCCCCGGCTGACGAGTAGGCACTGCGTGTGTTTTGCTATGCTGAGAAACAACCGCCCGATGCACCGGCCCGGATACCCCCCGCCCCTCACACTCCCCCAAACCTGCACACTCAAAGGGAATAGAAAATGAAGGCTGCCACGGTCAGTCCGTCACCCCCACCCAGAGGCACGATCCTGTGGCGTGGCAGAGCCAGCGGTAGGTACTCGGCGTGGCTACCTCCCCTCCACCACCTGGGGCACGACTTGCCCCTCTCCCACCTTCTGGGAGCGGGGATGAAGGTGCTGATAAGCGATACCCGGAAATCGCCAGGTCAGGGGAGGCTCACTCCCGAATTCAAGTAAATCGATGTGGTTCTCATGTCCCGGGCCCCAGCTCCGCTCGCCCCGCTCCCCAGCCACGTCAGAAACCGCTGGGGAATGTCTCTGCGGTCCACGGCCATTGCCTTTCCCCCCCGGGAGAGGAGAGGAGAGGAGGTGGCGGAGAGGCCACCCTGGAAAAGCCGACTTTGCGCCGCTCCACGGGGCACCAGCAGCCACGGCCCCGGCCCACGGGGCAGCATAAGCCCCTAGGCATCGTTCCCTTCCAGGCGGGCTCCGTGGCAGCAAGGACCAGGCGCTGGCAGTAGCTGCTGGATGCCCAGGCACGTTTTCGGTGGTCAGAGTCCTGCCCGTCCCCGGAGCCGGCCACGCTGGTTGCCGTCGGGGCCCCCCCGGCATCACACACACACAGCTTTGGCCAGAAAGCCCAGGTGGGGGGAAAGTCACGGTGCTCCAGCACAGGGATGAGCAACCCCACCTGCGAGGAGCTGCCTGCCATCGCCACGCCGCTCTCCCCCATTCCTTGCCTTTACCCCTTGCCTGTGGCTGCCAGGGAGCTCCCCCCGCCGTGCTTGCCCGCGAACCTCCACGTAAGCTTTGGCAAAGGTCTTCGAAGAGCCCCGCGCGCCCCTTCGAAGCAGCAAAGCCGCGGGAGCAGGACGAGGGCTGCTTCTCCGCCCCACGGCTGGCCCTGGTCTCGCCGGCCCCGGCACTGAGCACGGGTGTGAAGTGGGGTTTGGTTTGGGGCGACCGTCCTGTCCTTTTCCTCTTTTGCTTTTCTTCTTTCTTGCAATATCAAACGAAGGATGAGAATCCGGCGATGGGGGCCCTGGAGCCGGGCGCCAGGCTGCTGGGGGGGCGGTACAGGGTGCTTTGCTGGCTGGGGGTGTTGACGGGCGTCTGTGGGGTTGGAGTCCTACTGGCTTTGGGCCGGAAGAGGCTGCCCTGCTGCGTGCTGTTGCTGTTGGACAGGGGGCAATGGTCGGGGTCTCCCGAGTCGCTCTCGGTGTAGCTGTACGCCTGGGCCCGTGAGATGCCCTTCTGCTGCCGGCGCCAGGAGTTGTAGTACGTGGGGTCACTGATGTAGTGGTTGACGAAGGAGTGGGCCTTCTGGGGGTTCGGATCCACCTCGTACTCGCTGTCGCTTCCCTGCGGGGACAGAGCCTGTGGTTACTGCCGGTGGGGATGGCACAGGTCTACAAACAGCGGTGCAAGCATCAGCCCGCAGCACGCGGCGAACTAGGTGCGTGCCGAAACCCCTTGAGAACGGCTGCCCGAAAGGGTCCGGAGCAGCGGGGAGGATGGGGAGCGGGAGCAGATCGAGCCACCGAAGCCAGGAGGAAAGACTTCAGGCTGCTTTTAACGGACTGGTGGAACTCACTGCTGCAGGGGGGCAGAGGAAAGCCGCTCGCCAAGCTTACAGGCAAGGTCTTTCCAAAAAGCATGGAGATTTTCCAGGCTCGTGGTCTCCAAGGAGGTGTGCACGGGTCTGGCAAATCCAGCCTGTCCTGGCGCGGGCAGCTTCTGGGGTCCACGGCTATCACACGTGCCCCTCCGACACATGCCCCTTGCGCCCTTGTCCCCGGGATCGCACAGCCCAACCGGCTGGGCGCAGGGAGAGCTTGGAAGTGCTTCCAGCACCTCCAGCTGCAGAGACAGGATGCGGGGCGAGGGGGCCGGGGGTCTGCTCCAGCGCAGACATCTCCAAATGCCTTTAATAGGGCTTAAAAACAAAGCAGAAGACCTGGGGCCTGGGAGAACAAGGGCCGTTTCTTCCCCACCCACCGCAGCCACTGGAACCAGATGGGCCCGTGGTCTTTCCAGCTCAGACACGGGCGGCTGCTCCGAGCCATGCGCAGCATCCTGGCCTCTCCGTCTGAGCCGGCGGCCCGGGGCTCAGCGCGGGGCCTGGGAACAGCTGGGGGGGCACTGTTTGTCTTTGAGGGCAGAGAAGAAGGAGGACGAGGGAGAACAGAGAGCTCGGGAGGCCGGCTTGGCTCGGGGCCCTCCTTTCAGTCCTCCCTCTGCCTGCCATAATTGAATTCAGCTTCCCCCTCCGCCGACAGCACAAAGGGCCCCATTCATGAGGCCGCGCGGCGCGGCCAGGAAAGCAATCAAGTGACAGCTTTCAGCTCTCGCAGCTCTTAACAGCTCCTCAAAGACACTCCACCGGCGATAATGGGAAGGGGAGTTGCACTTGGACGCGCGGCCAGTGCCATGGCAAAGGAAACGCTCGCCGGCCGGAGCGAGCAGGGAGGGGGCTGGGAATCTGCAGGGAGATGGGTCCGTGGCGCCCCTGCTCCGACGGCGGGCGGGCGGGCGAGCGAGCGGGGCTGCGGCCGGCGGTGCATGCGGTAGCAGAGGCTGCGGCACCAGGCGGGAGCCGGGATCGAATTCCCGGCGTCCTGGTGTGACCTGCCTGGCGAAGGCGGGGAGGAGCCAGGCTGGGGTCCACGTCCCTGCGTGCATTTAGCCTCTGGCAGCCCCCAGCCCAATTAAACCTGATCCCAGCCTGTGCTTCCCTCCCTCTCTCAGGCTCCTCCAGCCCAGGCCTCTCTCGAAAGAGCTGGAGACTCCTCTGTGCTCCCCCGAGCAAGGGGTCCCATCCAGCGTGGGGGAACGGCATCTTCCCTGCCTTGCCAGCAAGCTCCTGGCACACGGTGGCAGCACCAGCGGGCGCGGGCAGAAGGGCACGGAGCAGGGCCTTTGGGACCAGGGTGCCGGAGCTGCCCCCGGCTCACCTGAGAGTCCGAGATTTCGGAGGGCTTCTCGGTCAGGCTGCTGCTCTCGGCTGGGATGAGGTCGTTGTACTTGGCGACGTCCTCATCGGAGTAGTGCAGGCTGCCGGGGCTGGGCCGCGGCGGGGACCTCGGGAGAGATGCGTGCTCAGTGCCGCTCGGAGAGGGCCGCGGGGCGATGCCCTGGCCCTGCTCCTTGCCATGTGCCCAACACGGGGCCCAGCCTGTGCAGTGGGCTTGGGGGTAACAGCATTAGCAAGGCACCCGTACCCAGACCCCATGTCCTCAGGCTCAGAGATTCACAGCCTCCCCTTTGCTTGCTGGGACCTGCTTCACCCCCATCTCCGCTGATGCCCCCATGCACTGACTGCCCTGGTCTTCCAGGGTGCGGGACTCAGCTCCTGCCCCAGGAGGGAACGGAGGGGCCGAGGAGCAAGGACCCCCCGTGGCAGCCCCCCCCAGCAAACATGCAACCTGGAGCACAGAGAAGCCATTGTTCCTCCAGGCGTGGAGCGGATCCAGCTCCGCAGGCCTGACCTTGCCGGGATGAGACATGAATGCTAAGAGAGGACGCAAGGAGGAGAAGCTGGCAAGTCTTGGAGGCTCTTGGCTCTTTGTCTGCATGAGACGAGGGGGGGGTCTTGGCCTGCCCCACAGAAGGGACAGTGGCTTGGGAAGGGGGCAGGAAATAGCTGAGAAAGGCAACGGGGTCCAGAAAGGGTTCCCCCCAGCTGCGCTTTGGTAGAGACGGCACCGTGTCCGCTCCCAGCACCAGTGCAATGTTCGAACTCAGGGCCCTGGGATGACCGGTAGGTGCAGGGCAGCACGCACAGCTCAGGCCATGCTGCCCTCTTCTTCCCGGCCCCGGAGGGCAGGCCGGTACCTGGTGTAGATGCCGTTCTTCCTGCAGAAGGAGTTCTTGACCGAGAGACGCCGATTGTTGAGCTCCAGGGCAGGGAAGCTGCCCTCGTCCAGGCTCACCATCTCCCCGTGGCTCAGCGCGGCCGACTTGGGGTTGCTGCCTGGAGCCGGGGGAGGATGGGGTTGGAGGGACCAGCCGGCACGAGCCCTCCCCTGTCCCCATACAGGCTGCAGAGGCTGCCCCCTCCCTTGCTGCCCACCCAGCGAGCGTGTTTGTTGAGCAGAGCCCGGTGATTTATCCACCATCTGAGCCCTGGATGTGGCTAAGAAAACAGAGCTGCACTGTTTAATCCCAGTGACCTTTCCAGCCCCTGGCAATGGGCAAGGGGAGAAGCTGGCTGCTTCATCGGTAGCTCCAAGGGACACGAGGAAGTCCAGGGATGCATCTCATGCCCTCTCCCCAACGCGTGCCAGGGCTCTGGAGGGGCAGGGCAGAGCGCCAGGAGTCCTGCTCACTCACCGGAGTCCGACTTCTTGGCATACTTCTTGCTCTGCCCCCGGATGATGAGGACGAAGACCAGCAGGAGGATGAAGATGAGCCCGACCAAGGCAATGACCACCAGGAACCACCACTCCTCGTAGAAGGGGTTGGCTTTCTGAGCTGGAATAGCCGGGGGCACCGTGCGGGGAGGTCAGACTGGGATCCCCCACCCCACCCCAGGGCTTTCCCTAGTCAGCCGGTCCTGCTTTGGGGTGGGGGTTTCCCCCTGCCCAGATCACTTCTCCCCACACCTCCTCCCCAGGGGCCAGTCTGCAATGGACCTGCTTCAGCTGGGAAAGCGGTTTGGGAGTAAGGGGCATTGCAAAAGCTGTGCTGTGTGCCAAGCCAAGCCGGACCGGCAAAGGGGTAGGGGGTGTGGAGGGCAGGTGCCCCCAGCCAGGGGGGGCCCAGACGTCCTGCCCCCACAGCCCGGCGGGTACCTGACACGGCCGGGGAGGGCGCGCTGGGGGTGCCGTATCCGTAGTCGTTCACAGCGATGACACGGAAGTCGTAGCTGACGCCCTGCTTCAGGATGTCCAAGCTGAAGGTGTAGGAGGTCACCTCCTTCGGGATGTCCTTGATGAGGATGTCCCACAGCCCCTCATCTGGCAGGGAGGAAGGACACGGGGGTTGGCAGGGAGCAGGGGGTCAGACAGAGGCACCGGGGCTCAGACCAGCTTGGGCTGGGAGAGGGCATCTAACATCACAGCTGTCCCTTGGCACGGCACCCAGGCCCTTGATGTGTGCCCTCCTTCCCGCCAGTGCTCGTGGCAGCCAGGCCTCCCATGCCATGGCAGGGTGCTCCGTGCTATCGCCTCCTCGATGCCCCGGGCACCCGGGCAGGCAGCGGGATAGCGACGGAGGCACGCACCCAGGCACTGCGAGTGCAAGCCCCCGCGGCACAGATAGCTCCCAGCAGGGTGCTCGAACCAAGCCAGGTGCCCGCGCGGCTGCAAACACAGGCAAGGCTGCCTGGATCCAGCCACCATAAATCATAGCGGGGACAAGCCGGCCGCTGAGGCCTCATCTCCCTGGCGCAGCCCCCGCTGGCTGCAACCAAACCCGCGTTGGGCTCCGGCAGCCTCTGCCCTGCTTGACTCTTCAGCTGAACCTCCCCTCATTGTAGCACCGGCCTCTGTCCCCGTGTCCGGCGGAGGGATGCAGGCGGCAACAGGCAGCACAAAGGAGCTGGGGGGCACCAGCCCCCGGCCATCTGCTGTGCCCCCACACCCTCGTGCCGGGGCCTCGCGGAGCAGCCGTCTCCAGGTGTGCACCCTGCACCTGCCTCACTCTGTGCATGGGTCGCATCCATCTCCAGTGCTGGAGCCCGTGGCAGGCTCCTGGTGCCCGGCCCCTTTGCGGGCTGCACTGACCAGATGGGACCGCGCGTCCAGCCACCTGGGTCCATGCACAGAGCAGAGGCCTCCTACAAGGCAGCTTCCCATCCTGCACGCCGGGGTGGTTTCACCATGCCTCTGTGGCCTCGCTGGGCTGCGGTCACAACCCCGGACGTGAGGGAGGTGAAGGGCACGTGCGGTACCTGAGGGCCGGGCCTCTATGACGTATCTGGTGATGGGTCCCTTGCCGGGGTCCCCGCTGGACCAGTGGATGGTGATGGCTGAGCCATAGCGGGAGATGAAGGGCTCTCCCGGGGGCCCAGGGGCACCTGGAGAAGCAGAGCAGACACAAATGCCCTTCATACTGGTTTCCTCTCTTTGTAGTCTCACATACCCAGCCCCGACTTCCCCAGTCCCGTGACCCACTGGGGCCTGTGGGCAAGCTCTTTGCCTCTGGACAAGTTCTTGCAGGGACCTGGCATACCTTCGCCCGGCCCCGTGGTGATGTTGGCCTCAATCTCGGGCCCGTAGGCAAAGGTTTTTGCCCGGATCCGGAACCGGTAGGTGACACCTTCTGCCAGGTCCTTCACCTTCATCCACAGCGGGCTGCTCCCCTTCACATCCACCGTCACGATTTTGCTGACGCCTGCTGGGCAGAGCATGTGGGGACGTCATGGACAGGACCCCCGTGTGCCAGCGCCATGCTTCTGCCCTCCCCGCTGCCCCATGCTCTGGCCAGGAATATAGGGGCTGACTTGGTGCCTGGCTGCAGACCTCCAGACTGCAGGCTGACATGCCAGTCAACCTGCCATAGCAATGCATTGGGATGAACTGGTGCCCAGCTGGGGCTCTCCAGCTTATAGGCCAACCTGCCATAGGAATACCTGGGGTTGACCTGATTCCTATGGCCGGACTAGACTGAATGCACCTGATCTCATTTGGGGCCGGCCAGCACTGAGAAGGGAGACCGCCTGGGATTGCTGCGGGCAGCCCTCGACTTGGTTGGACCTGCCTATTTCTAAGGATGCCGTTTCGTCTCCTCTGCTCGCCCCCGCGCAGCGCTAGCTGGGTGGCTGGGCAGGGAGACGGTATCGGCATCGGGCAGCTCTGAGCCTGCAATGGATTATCGGGCCGGTTCCTGACCCTGGGCGTGGACGCAGCCCCGAAAGCCTGACACTGCTCTGGCAGCACCCCAAGCCCTGCTGAGCTGCAGGCAGGGAGCCCGGTTTGAAGGATCAAAGCGTCCTTTGCAGTGCAAGCTCAAAGGAGACAAGAGACCCCTGCTCCTGCCCCCCACCCCATGGCCTTGGCTGCTCTCCCAGCTCTCCTGGACCACCGCTGCCAGGCACAGGTGGCCGTGGCCAGCACTGAGTGGCCATTGTTCATGCCACTGTCCCTCTGGCCACTCCACAGGTGCCCTCTGCGCCTTTCCCAGGGTCCCAGGGCAGGCGGGACGGCAGAAGCTGCAGAGCCCCAGGCAGCTGTGCCCTGATCCCTCCACAGTGGCTGGGTGAGCAGGCAGGGGCCGTTCTATGCCACGATGGTTTGTCTTCCCATAGGGGCTGAAATAGTCTTCCCCGCAGCCCCGATGCTGGCGGCAGGGAGAGACTTGGGCAGAAAAGGCCGGGCTGTAAAAGCCTGAGGCTGGGCCTGGCTGTATCCCCGCTGTGCCAGCCTACCTGGCCATGTGCTTATTAAACTGGCCTCTGGGATACTCCCTGTCCCTGCAACCACTTCTGGGGAGGAACGCAGGGAGCTCGGAGCGAACGTGCTCATCCGGAGGGCGTGAGAAGGGCCCTGCACGGAGCTGGAAGCCCGGGGGGGCTGCACGAGGGGACATGACCAAGAGACCCCCATCTCGTGGTGAGTGCCACAGCAGTGGTTCAGCTTGCCCAGCGTGCCAGCTTGCACCCTAGTTTCCTCCTTCTCCACCACCCCACAGTGAACAGGTCTGCCCCAGCACCCCCCCCAGACCCTTACCGTCCACGGGCATGCAGGGCTCGTAGACCAGCCGGTAGCCCTCCAGGACGCCGTTGGGGAGCAGAGGCGGCTCCCAGGAGACATTCACTGAGGTGGTGGTCAGCTCGCTGAACCTGATGGCGCTGGGGGCGCTGGGCGCTGCAGGCAGAGAGCGGAGGGCTTGGCCGCAGGCTCAGCGCTCGTTCTCCACCCCGGGCCGAGAGCTACTCTGAGGGGGGGGCGAGGGCTGGGGAGCCAGGAACAGCTGCAAGCCCAGCTTCTGGTCAGCTTGGAAATCCCAGAAGAAAGGGAGGGTGGCATGGCGTGTGTGAATGCACGTATATGTGTGTATGCATGTGTGCACGTATGTGCACATCGGTGTGTACATGCACTGGTTTGTGCATGTATGTGCACACAAGTTCATATGTGTATGCGTGGGAGTGTGCACATGCACTGGTGTATGTGTGCATGTGTGCACAGGATGTGCACTTGTGCGTGCGCGCGCATGGGGTTGTGGCATGAATAGGTGTGCATGCACATGCGTGCACGTATGCATATCTGTGTGCACATGAGGATGTGCATATGTGTGCACAGAAGGGGTGTGTACATGAACAGGTGCGTGTGCACGTGTGGATGGGGGTGTGCGTGGACATGTATGCATGCGTGTGCATGCACGTATGGGTGTGAATGTGTGTGCTTGCATGGCTCTCCCTCTGCACTGGTGGGGTCCCGAACCCCGCGGCCGCATGCTGCTGAGGGGTGCTGGGAGGAGAGGATGCAGAGCACTCCCAGTTCCTCACAGCAGTGAAGGAGCCACGCAGGCCGGACCTCACCTCAGCTCCCAAACACGGCAGGGCAGACCCACGTGGCTGTTTCTTGTCGGGAGCCAACCAACGTCCCCAGAGCCAACCCCCACCCTGCCCTAGCCCCATGCCCTAAGGTGGCACTCCAGCCAGCTGGGTTCGTGCCTCCACTTCCCTTGCCAACAAGTGCCCTGCAAAGACACTTTGCACTGGTGGGTTGTTTTGCAGAAATGCTGCTTCCTGCCCGTGCTGCACGTCGCCGGGGGGGAGGAGGGGGATGAACAAAGCCAGCGGGCACCAAGGGCCCTAAGCCCGAGTGAAGATGGGCAGCTCGTGCTGGGGGAGCCACAGGGGACATCTGGGCAGCTCCAGCAACTCCGAGCGTGGCTGTAACCGCCTTCTATGCCATGCCTAGCGTGGTGCCGGGGTCTGGGTAGAGGATGCCAGCAGCTCCATGCACCACGGGCTAGGGAGACGGGGTCCGGTCTGCCCGGGGGTGGCATCTGAGGGGCTGACCCAAGCCCAGCCCTGGGGCTCTGCTCTGGGCAGGGCAGGGCAGGGCGGGCACCGGGGGAGCGGAGCAGAGAGAGCCGGGCAGCGGCAGGGAGCCGGGGAGAGGGGACGGCAGGCGCCAAGGGCCCACCTGCTTGCTGGGTCCGAGCCTTGGCCGGGGGGCTGCGGGGCCCGTCGCCGGCGGCGTTGAAGGCGGCCACGCTGACCAGGTACGCCGTGTAGCCCGTGAGGTTCTTCAACTTCACGCCGCTCTCGGGCAGGAACAGCGTCTTCACCCGCTCCGTCTCGTTCGCCCGCTGCGCCTCCCAGAAGTAGATCTGGGGGGACGGCGGGGCCGTGAGGCCTGGCGAGGGCAGGGCTCGAGCCCCGGTCCCACACGCCCCTGCTCACGGCCCTGCCACCGCCGCGGGGGGTCTGGACGGGGACGTTCCTCTTCACCGTCCCCAAAGCAGGCTCCTGCCCCCCGCTTTCGGCAGGGCGCGGACGCGACCGGCTGTGGGTTACCAGCATTCGTGCGGCCCCCGGTCCTGCAGCAGGGTCCCCACCCCTGCCCAGCGATGCCCCAGCTCTGCCACCCGGCAGGGAGCCCGGGGCAGTCTGAAGGGCAGCAGCACCCCCTGCTGCCGCATCGGGGAGTTGCACCCGGGACGCCGACCTGAGCGGTGCTGCAGCAGCTCAGGACGCCTTCCCCCTCCCGGCCCCAAGCCTCACACCCCATGCACCAGCCAGGGAGCCTGTGGCCAGCAACGTGGCTGGGGCAGGAGCCGGCACGGACAGGAGTCTGGTGTGCGGCTGACTGCCACCCCCATGCATGCCCCCCGCGTACCTTATAGCCCTGGATGTCGCCGTTCTGCGCCTCGGGAGGTGGCGGCTCCCAGGTGACGTCGAGCTGCGTGGCGGTGGCGGCTTGCACGGCCACGTTCTGCGGTGCCGCCGTGGGCACTAGGCAGAGGGGAGCGTGGCGCTATGGTGAGAGCAGCAGGCGCCGGTGGTGCCCCTGCCCCAGCCTGGCAGACCCGCACCGTCCCCGGGGGTCCCTTTGGCTGCTGCTGTGCACCAGCCACGGGCGCCCACGTGCCCCGTGATGGGAGAGGGGCTCCCTGCCGGGGAGCCAGGCTGCTATCTGGAGGGGCTGCTCCCTTTGCAGGGTGCCCCTGACCCATCCCCAGGGCCCGACTCACCCGCTTCGCCCACGAAGACCTCCTGGGGGGCACTGGGGGGCCCCTCGCCCACGGCGTTGTACACGCTCATGCGCAGCTCGTAGCGCCGGTGCTTGCTCAGGTCTGCAGAGGGTGAGAGGAGAGGACGGGGGTGCCAGGGAGGGGTTCAATGCACCCCTCAGTAACTCCAGGAAGAGGCAGACCCCAACTCCCCTGCCCACTTTCTAAGCCTCTCCCTTTCCCGCAAGACATGCTTAGTTCCTGGCTGCTCAGCTAGAAAAAAAGAAGGTGCCGACCACGAGGGAAATGCCATCTTAATGGGGCCTCCCGGCCCTGGCGGGCTCAGGCATGGGCACAAATGCTGACGGCAATACCATGCTTGTGACCCTCCCTCGGTCTGGGGGGCTCTGGCTGGGCCCCCAGCCTGGCAGGTGGGTGCATTCCCCCAAGAGCCTCCCCAGGCCCCGGGTGGGGGGAGAGGGGCATGCACGGGCCCCGGCAGATGCATGCACGGAGCAGAGGGACTTACTGTCCAGCTCGTACTGGGTGAGGCTGGCGTCGCTGAGGTTTCGCACGGCGTACACGGCTAAAGGGGAGCGGGGGGCAGGGGCGGGGGAGAGCAGACACCGAGGTTAGTGACACGCACGCAGACACGCCACGGAGCTGGGTCC
>JAGPOW010002173.1:2118508-2132204 GCA_030014935.1 Caiman crocodilus | reverse complement strand
GGGACCCTCCCTCCATGCTGTCCCAGCCCAGCGCTGTGCTGGGGAGAGGACAGGGCGTGAAAATCCCTGACCCCCCTGCACCTCCCAGGCAGCCCAGAGCTGCTCCCCAGGGTCCGCATGCCCTGGCAAGGCCACTCCTCTGGCCTCCTGCCACCCCCAACCACCCGCCCCGGTCTGGGGGTCGCGGTGCTCAATCTTCCCGGCATCCAAGTACCGCCGGAGCCGCGCGGCACGCAAAGAGATTAAAAAACAATAAAGAGCCAGCGCAGCCCTCCGCTATAATTACCCGCCTTTAGCCGCCAGCACAGGCAGGGGAGAGGGAGAGAGAGAGAGAGAGGCAGGGAAGGAAAGAAACCCACTAAAATTTTAATAGGAACCACTGCATTTAATTTAACGACACATTTTTTCAATTACCAGAATAATTGTTTTATTCATAAAACGAGTTTCAATAAAGAGGGTAATTTTCCTTTGTTTTTATTATTCATTTGTGTAACATATTCGAGGCGCGATTCCCCAGCGCCGAGGCAGCTTGGAGGAGAGGCGGCGTGCATCTGGATAAACAGGCAGCGTGTGCGTGCGTGCGTGTGTACACGTGTGCATACGCATGTGTGTGGGGGGTGGGGGGAGCTGGTGTGAGCTTGCACATGCACAGACCTGCCTGGGAGATAGAGGGTTAACCCTCATTTCAGTAGGCCCCAACCGGGCCCACGTAAATACAGCAGCCACGGCCACGAGTGCGGGTGCAACTGGGCTCGTGCACGTGCATTTACCCCTCCCAGCAAAGGGCCGGCCCCTTTGCTCCCTGCAGCGGCCGGGGTCCACGCCGCTCGCTAGGAGATGACCCAGCAGCCTGCACGCTCCCCACCTCCGTGCCTGCACATGGCCGGCCCTGCATTGCTCCACGCCATCCGTGTCCCAGAAGGCCCTATCTGACCCATTTCACAGCTAGGAAAAACTGAGGCCACCTGCCAGCATCCTAGATGCTGCGCCACCCCTTCTCTGGGGAGGCCGGGCCGGGCAGAAGGCTACAAGCACGACCCAGAGATATACACCCTCGTGCTTCAGGGCAGGGGCCCGCCAGCCACGGCACGGGGTCAGGAGGAACCTGTGCCACGTAGGCTGGCGATCCCAAAGCTCTCCACGGCAAGCCACGGGACTGCACACGGAGCCGGGATGCGGCAGGGCTGGGCGAATGGGAGGACGTCCACCCAGAGCAGCCTGGCCCCGCAGCAGACGGCTCCAAGCCAAGGTCAGCCCCGCCAAACGCCGGTGCCCAGAGACCCGGGCGGCTCCGGCGGCAGCGGGGAGATAAGGCGCGCACAAAGGCAGGGCCTGGAGCCCGTCCAGCCGCGTCCTTGCCCCGGGGCCGACGGAGCCGCGCGCAGCGGACGGCTTGTCGAGCGGTTAGGAGGCATGAATTTTTCAGCGGCTGTTGGGAAAAGTAATCGCCCCAATTAAAAGGCACGCGGCCCTGTGGGGTGGGGGGGTTCCCAGCCGCTCCGGCCTCATTTGTCACGGCGGTGTCAGGGCTGGCGCGCTGCCCCGCAACCCTAACTGGGTTATTTTAGACATGTGTCTCCTATTGATTTATTGAGTCTTCCGCAGCGATTTGCTGTCGGCCTCAAACTTGGGGGAAGACGGAGGAAGGGAGAGGAAAGGCAAGGAGGGGGAGGTGGGAGAAGGAAAGAAAAAAAACCCCCAAAAGCTCTTTCCTGGGAAATTTAAAGCGCCCCGCGTGGCACCCGAACCCACCGCCCTGATGCCCCGAGCTCCCCCGCGCAGCCCCCGCTGCCTCCCCGAGGCCTGTTATTGTGCCCCCAAGGAGCTCTTACACCACCACAGCCCCATCCACAGTGGCCACGTGGCCCCAGAGTTTGACCCCTAAATCCTGCCCTTCGGCAGCATCGTGCTGTGCCCGGCTGGCCCGAGCGATACGTGGCCAGCGAGCCACGGTGGGCAGGAGCCACTGCCTCGAGGCTTGGAGGGATGCTGCCGCACGCCACGGCCGCCAAGCCCAGGCAGGGCAGCCCAGCCGTGGCATGGGGTGAAAGTGGGCTGGGAAGGGAAGCAAAGGTGTGTCCCCGATGCCTTCCTCTCCCCCCATCCAGCGCGCTCGCACGAAACGCCCCAGGCCACGCTCTCACCTCGGCAAATATTTGCTGAAGACGGAGCCGTGGCTGGAGGGGAAGCGCTCGTCTCATTTCTATGCGTCTGTGTGAACGGGAACATGAAAGGCAAGAGCGCGGCAGTGCTGGCGCCCGGGCCCGTCGGGACCAGGCTTTACACAGAGCCGGGGCTTGGCGGTGGGGGATACACACGGGATCAAGCAACCTGCACACTGGCTCCGGGGGGGTTGCAACGAGGCTACCGGCACCCTTGTGCAGGGCCAGGGAAGGAGCACGGGGGGCTGCTCCCCCTTTGCATGGGAAGGGAGCAGGGCTGAAGTCTGGAGGGGCAGCTAATGCAGGCGGCGTGGGGGAGAGAAGGGGCAGCACCCCTCTCCAGGGTTAACTGACCCCAAGGCACAAGGAAGCCTCTGGCCCTCCTGGATCGGCTGGGGATGCCGGCCGGCCAGGTGCACTCGGGAGCTGGACACGCGGTGACCACGGCAGCCTGGGGCGGGGGGGCTTCTCTTGGGGTTCGTGTGCTGTTTGCAAAGGGGAAACTGAGGCCAGGTGTCTGCTGGGGGACCCTCCGCTGCCTGCAGAGCGACTGGCATCCTCCAGGATCAGGCCCAGCTCAGGGGCTGCAGGGCAAGGGTCATCCCCGTGCCCAGCCGGCAACGCCTAGAGGTCAGGAGGTGCTTCCCACCCCCAGCTCAGGGCTGGCGTGGGCCAAAGATGGAGGGCAGGAGGGGCGAAGGCTCCAGGCCTGCATGAAGCAGCCACCTCTGCCAGGCTAAGAGCTGGGGAGAGCAAACCGCCCCCGGGCATCCAGCCCCACTGCCTCCCCGCCGGACCCGGCACCGCGGCGTCTCTCGCAGCGAGTTCAAGTTCAGCCGGCTGAGCCGGAAACCCTGCCATGACCTTCAGCGCCGCCCTCCCCACCTGCATCCCGGGCTCTCTTGCATTAGCATCTTTATCGCGGCGCTGGCGCTGGCGCTGCAGGAGAGGCACGCGAGCCAGTGGAAGGGCAGAGCCCGCCGCGTGCTTGGCCGCCGAGGCCAGGACTGACGCAGCTCGGCACGGGCAATGCAACCGCGCGGCTGACCGTCTCCCCAAGCGCCCGCGGGCAGCTCCGGGATGGCGCGGCTCGGCCGCCCGTGAGCCGTAATCCGATGTCTGGGAATGACATTAAAAGGCACCATAAAAGCTTTAAGAGCAGCTCCAGCTGCAGCATCGTGGGCAGAGCCCGGCGCCTGGAAAGGCCTGGCAGGGGCGGGACTGGCGCCCTCCTCCCCTCGCCAGCCTTGCGTCGAGGGCCCTCATTAGCGCGTCTCTCGGCAGCTCCCCGCAGCGCTGGGACGGGGCCGAGGCGCTCGCGCCGTTCGCGTTGTCTTGATTGATCCCACTGGAACCAGCCCGGCGCTTCCCACAGCCTCCGCACAGCCCACACCGCTCCAGCATCCCCCACCCGCCCCGGTCCCGGTCCCGGTCCCGGTGCCAGCTCCACATGCCAGGCTTGGTGGGAGAGAGGGGTTTGCATGGAGGGTCTGCCTGGCTGGCTGGGGGCAGCTTTGGGGACTCGCTGCACCCCAAACAAGGGTAGGGCTGCGGCAGGTGACTGCCTGGGCGCAGGTCGGGGATGGAGCTGCCCCAGTGTGCCCAGTCCCCTGTCGCAGGCATGGCTGGGCCAGCCATTTCCCACTGCCCGTTGCCGACGGCCTCTCCACACCGGAGCTAATGGGCTCATCAATAAACCAGCATCCAGTGCCCAAACGCCTGTGGCTGCCTGCCCCGACTCTGGCTGGCGGAGCACGTAGGTGCATGCGAGCACACGCGTGCATGTGCATGTATGCATTTCCGATGGCTGCTGTTCCCCAGCCCCAGGCAAAGGGCACACAAAGCTCCCCGCAGGGCTCTGGCTGGAAAGGCCTGGCCTCGGGCATGCCCCCGACACCACAACCTGCTTAGCCCCCCAAAAAACCCAGGGGTGTTGCCGGCAGCATCCGTGCAGGTGGCAGGAGCGGAGGAGGGTCGGTGGCACTGCAGCACTGGCGCGGCGACCGCCACATCCGGCCTTCCCCTGTGCACACGTACAGCTCCGAGCACCCGGGGCCCCCGATCTCCAGTGGGGTTTGTCGGTGCCACCGCTGACTTCACCCGAGACCCTGGGCCCAGCCCGGCCTCCCGTCCAGCGCAGAGTGGGGTGCACGGAGGCCGAGCCCTGCCGGGCGCACCCACACCGCTCCCCGGCAAGAGGACGGCGGCACCGTCGCCAACCACCCTTCAGCGAATGCGACCCCGGCTCCTGCTCCCGAGGTTTGGGGGCAAACAAAAGAGGCAGATAATTGCGGCCGCGTCCATTCATCTTTGCAACTTACTTAGTTCCATTCTCTTCCCTCTCCTTCCCCCACCCACCGCCCTCCCCCCGCCGAGCCCGAGCGCTCGGAAACTCCTTCTGGCTATTAATTAAAAGCAACCTCTCTGTTATCATGAGTGTACTTGGCATAAATTAATAGCGGCCTTCTTAATCAAATCTTATCTCCTCTCCGAGCTCCCGATGCAAGGCGCGGGAGTTGGTATCTCAGCCCACCGGGCCGTGAAATTTAATTTCCAATGCTCCGCTAGGCTTGGTGCCCTCCTTTCCCAATGCCCCACACCCCCGACGTGCACACACCTTCTCCCCACCTGGTTCCCAGCCCGCTTGTCGATCAGCTTCGTCCCGAAAGCGTCCCCAAAGCGGCTGCTCTCCCCATTCCCGTGCTGCAGTGCTCTGGGGGGCTCTGCTTGCTCTGGGGCCCCTTCCCCACTCCATCCCGTGGACCAAGGCGCAGCTAGCGAGGGAGCCTGGCTGAGCTGAATGGGCAGCGAAGCCAGGAGGAGCCCGTCAGCTCCGTCTCTGCCCGGGCGAAAGGCAACGCCAGCAAGCCCAGGGGCACAGGACCTAAGTGAGCATCAGCCGCCTGGCAGGAAGATGCTGCCGGAGGCACGGAGCCTGGCACGCCCCCATCTCTGCGCGTGCACCCCGTGCACGGGCAAAGGGTGCCAGGGCTGGCCCGACTCGCAGCCAAGCACATCCTTTCAAGAGGACGCTGGGGAAGGCAGCTTTACAACCCCAGGCCCCATTCCCCACGGCACAGAGAGAAAAAAGCACTTGGCAAGGCCCAGCAAAGCCCCTCGCAGCGCTGTGAGACAACAGGGTTTAGGCACCCGATGCACCGCGGTCACGGAGCGACAGCTGGGAACGGGATGCCCGAACCCTCCCCTTTGGACCCCCGCCTGGCCCAGGCCCCGCCGCTCCTGCACCAGACGCCGTAGGCCCTACACAAGCAACGCTGCGCCGTGAGCTGTAAGCAGCAAGAAGAGGCTGCAAACCAAACCGGCGGGGACGCGGAGAAGCTTCGTCGGCGCTGCCGCCTGTCCCCGCCGGAGCCGGTACCTCTGACCCCCTTCTGCAAACCGGAGCAGCGCTCGTGGCCACCTCCGCCGGGCCGGCTGACGTGACGCGAGCGCGGCTGGCTTTGCCTGGGGCTCCCTCGCTAAGCACCAAGGTCACGGCCGAAGCGTGCCCGGGAGTTTGCAATCAGCCGCACGCTGCTGCGGGAGCGAGGCCGCTGGGGCGGGGGCCTTGGGCTCGGAGCTGCCAGGATACGGAGAGGTCTGCGCCGAGTGATTGCAGAGTGGCGTGAAGAGGCAGAACAATGCCGCGCTCCCATCACGGGGACCGCGGCAGCCTTTAAAAATAAACCCAGCTGCCCCCCCTCCAACTCTCTCCTGCTTGCTGCAGCCCGAACGAGCCAGGTCAGAGCCGATCCCTTGCTCTAAAGGCGCAGGGGCCGCTCCCGCTGCCAGGAGGGGTGGCACGGACGCCCGGCTGCCCAAGGGCAAATAGAGGCGGTTGGCAGCGCTACCCAGATTGTGGTGGCAACTGGCAGGGCAGAGGCTCCCGGGACCCACGGCTGCGCACGCCCTCCAGCTGCATTTCACACCTGCCCGGGGCGTTGCAACACGTCAAGGTCACAGCACAAACATGCCCTGCGCAACGCGCCCCCGGTTCATTCTCCGCAGCCAAATCGAGGAATAAATCCAAGCCGGCGGGAGGGATCGGCTCCGAGGCAGCCGCCCGGGCCAGCAGACCTGCCTCCGGTTTCTGCCGCTAGCTCCACTACGCCGAAGCAGCTCCGGCAGACCCCCCGCGCCCCGCAGCCATCTGCCGGTGCCAGCGCTCGGCAGGCTTACCTTGCCGGCTGAAATGGATCCGTCTCGAGCCTGACAGGCACACGCTGAGCCCCATCAAATGGAGATTTATCACAGCGTGGGAGCCCGCGGCTTTGCCAAGGTTGCGAGGCAGGGGGTCCCTGCAGCAAGGGCACGGCCACCCCTGGGCGAGCGGAGGGGCTCGGGACCCTCTGCCCTACCCTGACGTGCATGGTCCGAGCTGGGCGTGCTTCTGCCTGACCCGCTTTGCTTCGGGCATGCAATGGCTCTCAAGGTACCAGCAAGTGTCTGGGCCTGTATGGGTTGGAAGTGTTCCCGGACGGGACGCAGAGCAGGGTAGCTGAAGAAGAACGCCAGGATGAAGTGCAGCGAGTCTCCTTTCTGGAGCCTCTCCGGCCTCCGGTCTCCCAGGCACGAGCTGCTGCGTGGGTGTTAAATCCATCCGGGTGCACAGTGCCGTAGCTGCGGCCAGGCACTGCTTGGCCAGTCCGGAGGACGCAGGGAGCTAGCTGATGGGAGACCATCCTGATGCAGACACCAGCACAGTGACCCCTGTCCACAGCACACATGCACGTGAGGCTCAGGCTCTCCAGAGGGCAAGCCCAGTCAGTCGTGCACGCACAACACACCTATTTACACATGCACACACATATGCCATGTACATGCACGCATGTGTCCGAGCAAATGCGGTCCAGGAGCAGACAACAATGAACCCTTTAAAGGCAGTGCTGCCACATCCTCCGGAGAGCAGACAAGGGGCTGGCGGATGCAGGAACAAGTCGCACGTCTTGGCACCGCATCGGGGCACAGCACCAGGCAGGCCTGCCCCGAGGAGCCTGCAGGTGAAGCAGAGGAGGAAGGTCCCGGCCGGGTGATGCAAAGGCCATGCCAAGAGCCTGGGGCCAAGCTGGCGACCATGCCCCGATCTCCCACATCCCTGCAGGAGGGGGGAAGCCGGGTCCCCGAAACCTGGGGCAGCAGCACACGGCACCAAGGTCTGCCCAGCCCTGCTCCCAGTCACATGCCTGGCTTCGATCAGATTTGGGGTTTCGCACACGGCGTAATCCGATTGCAGGGGGTGTTAACCGGATTAGAGACGAGAGGCGTGCAGACAGACCTGAAGTGGCTGCTAAGCAGAGCGCAGGCCCCTGCACGACTGGGGACGGGATTGGCAGAGACGGACGGCCATCCTCGAGCCCTTGGGCAAGATGATGCTGCCGACGGACCCGTGGCTCGTTCGCCTCTGCATTGAGTCCTGGGTATCGGCGTCACGTTACGCTGGAGCCCAGCGTGGAGCCTCCGCCACACTACAGATATGCATCTGCTGCTGGTGCAGCTGCCTCTGGGGTGGCCCGGCCTGGAGCCATTGCACAGCCCCGGTGGAGCCGCCACGTGCCGGAGGCCGCCGGCCAACTCAGCTGTGCACAGGCAGTGGGTATCGATGTCAGCTCTCACTCTGGAAACATCAGTCCTTGCCCTAATGCCAGAGGGGGATCCCCGCCAGCTCTACCCGGCAGAAGGTCTATGACAGCATGGTCCCATATCCACAGGCAAGAGAGTGAAGATGCGCCACGACATCGCTGCGCACTTGCTCGGGCTGGCGCTGGAGACAAGGGAAGAACGGATGCCTGGAGGGGGAAAGCAGCTTCCCCTGCCACACCGCGGCACAGGGCTGGCTCCCGAGATCCCCGCGGCCCAGCAGGAACTCCCCATGGATCATGCGAGCTGCTGTCTGTGCCACAGCTCATCCATCTCCGCCAGGCAGGTGGGTCCCGCCGAGGTGCTTTATGGCCTTGAAGCCGGTCCAGGAGGATAAAACCATCAGCTGTGATTTATAGGAAGAGCCAGGAAAGCCGCGTTCCCCGGGCAGGTGGGCGGGGGAGTGGTGCGTGGCTCTCGGGGAGCAGCCCCGGCTGCTGCGAGCTGCACCCCCGAGCCCAGGCTTGGGTGAAGTCCCTTGGGTCGGGACGGGCACCAGCCACGGCCCCCTCCCCAATCAATCACTCGCTCCCTCCCTCCCAGGAGTCCAGGGCTGGGCTCTCCCGGTGCTGAACCCCAGAGTCCTGGAAGCTCAGCCCGGGCTGCCCAGGGCCCTGGCAGGGTCCCCGGGTCTCGCCTGGGGCACCGAGCCCTGCGGGTGCAGCCGGCCGGCGGGAACACACAAGAGACGCGCTCCCGGGAAAGGCGGGAGTTTTGGGGAGCGCGGGGGGGGGCACCGGGTTGCGGGATGCAGGGTTGTTATGGCAACCACGGAGGCAAGATGCGTCTGACAAGGAGGTCTGGGAGGTCGCCCAAGTACCAGCCGGAGCAGCATCTCTGCCCGGAGCCACAGCCCCAAGCCTGGCCCATCGCCTGCTCCAGGCGGCTGCTGGGGCTCCAGGCAGGACCCCCCTTCTCTGCTCTGCTCCCCCCAGCCCAGCACTGCCAAGTTTTCCTGCTTTGCAGGGTGCAAGGTGGGGGCAGCTGCAAGGTGCCAAGGACCCCCTGGCACTGCCCCGCTATGAGAAGGGGGGTTTGCCTACAAGCACTGGAGAGGGGGGTGCATGCAAGGCCAGACCCTGCACACAGCCCCCTATGTGGTCCCAGCCCCCAGCCACGTCCCTTTCCACGTGCTCCAGGCAGCCCTGCCAAGGAAGTCCAGCGGCCTTGGGGGGCACAGGGGCTGTGGGGCTTGCGATGCACTGGGGTTTGACCTTGCAAGCCCGGCAGTGAAAACCAGGGGTCAGGGTCTAGCAGGGCAGCGGGCTCTGGAGCCGATGCTGATGTGCATCCAGCGCCTGGCTCCATCATGGCCCCCTTCACAAATTGCCCCCTCTTTGCAAGCCCAGCCCAAGGTCTGGTGGGCACGGGGCTCGGCCGGGAGCAGAGCCGACGGCGCTGGGGGACGGGGGTGCTGCTCACACCCAGCTCCGGGGCTGGGATCAAGCTCTTGGTCCCCCTCTCGCCCCGAGACTGGCCTTTCGGGGCCCTTGAGCGCCCACCAAGGGATGCACCAGCTCGGCCTGGGACCGGGCGACCTCTGGGCCAGGCGACGGGAGCGCTGCGTGGCAGCAGTGCCGCATGTGCAACACGCCTGCGGGACCCACGTATGCAGCCCCAAGCAGGCGGGACGAAGCCCGGGTCCTGCCAGCCGGGGAGGGCGTGTGTCTGCAGGCCGGGCTCTTCCCGGCAAGAGGCAGGAACGCCAGCCCAAAGCCAGCTGCCGGCAGGGACCAGGCCAGGGTCGACGGCCCAACCCTGCGGGCCACGAGCCACATCCAGCCCAGCCGAGCAGGCGCCCTGGTCCCCCAGCCTGTGGCTCGTGGGTCCCGGGGGCCGCCCAAGCCCCCAAGGCAGGAGCCGGGCAGTGCCACCCCCACGGTCGTGCCCGGCCGGCGTGGCCCCTCGGCTGGGAGCTGCCGTTTCCCCGTCTCCGCGCCCGAGTTTATTCCATTTTATTTTTTGTTAATGAACTGCTGTTTCCATAACAAACGCTCCAGCTTCTCCCGGCCTCCAACCGCCCCGAGGCTGGATTGTTAACGAGGATTTTAATTTGTTAATTAAAAGCAGGATGCTTTCCTAACGAGCTTCCCTTCCGCCACCCGCCTCTCCGTGGACGAGGCGCGCCGGGGGCAGGCGGTGCATGCCCAGGGTGAGAAGCGCACTCGTGTCAGAGGGCAGAAGCCCTGGGCCCTTCGCCTGGCGCACAACGCCCGGTTTCTCCGAGGTGGGGCGAGCCGCTGTCCCTGCCAAGGGCAGGGAGGAGCCAGCTGGAGAGAGCCAGGCCCCAGCAGCGCCAGCGCTGGCTGCCGAACAGAGGCCCATTCAGCGCGGTGGGCTGTTGACACAGGCAGGGAACAGAGCGAGCATGTGTGCACAGGCCGGGGGAGCGTCTCTGCGGGCGGCAAGCCCCACGCCCAGCAAGAACCACCGGCCCAGGCTGCCACGGCGCCGGAAAAGCTCCCTGGACGGAGGACACGTGGCGCACACGCTTGCACACACGTGGAGCCTTTGTGTGCCCGCCCGCTATGGCCACTGCGTTCTCTGTTGGCACCGAGCGGGGGGGGGGCAAAGGGGGTTGCACAGGCTCTGCTACAAGCGTCCTGGAGGGCAGAGGGGTGTGCGTGTCTGTGTGTGTCCCTGACCATGTCTGCGCGTGTGCGTCTGTGTCCATATGTGCCCAGGTGTGCGTGTTTGTGCCCACATGTCCATATCTGTGTGTGTGTTGGTACATGGCCATGTCCACGTGTGTCTATCTGTGGCCATGTCCGTGTGTGGGTGTGTTCATCCCATGTGTCAGTGTGTGCCCATGTCCAAGTGTGTCAGCATATGCCCATCCATGCCCATGTGTGTAGGTGCACGTGTGCCCATGTCCGTGCACGTCCATGTCCATCTGTGAGTGTGTGTCCATCCGTGTCCGCGTGTGTGTGTGGGTGTGTGTGTGTGCCCGTCCATGCCCACATCTGCATCAGTAGGGCCTGCAGAGCAAGGGCAGAGGGGTCACCTGCGTGGGGCTCAGCGCTCGGGAGGGGGCTTCGCCTCCCACCTCCCCCCCAGTTTGAATCGAGAGGAGACCCCACTGCCCAGCCTCTCCTTGGCGGGGCTCAGCCCTGCCCCTGCCCCAGCCCCAGCCCCAGCCCCAGCCTGGATCTGGCCAGCAACAGCGCACAAAGACCAGGTCCCAGGCGGACAAGGGCCGGGGCGCCCAGGCCCCGGTGCCACTACATCTTCATTTGCCACCTACCAGCTGGCACAGCGCACCCTGGCCACCTCTCTCCCATTGCCCGCTGCTGCTGATAACCCGTGTTTTTGGCAAACCTGGGGGGTCTCGCTCTCCATCCATCAGCCCCGACACCCACAGGGGAGGAGAGAACCAGGGGAGCCGGCCTCCTGCTCTGGATTGACACCAGAGGTGGTTACTGCAACGCGGACGTCTCTCCGGCACCTGCTCGGCACATCCCCCATCACGCCTCGGGCCCCGAACGGGGCAGAAAAGCCAGGCAGGGCATGCAGCAAGCACTGCTTCCTGGCAGGGCAGAGGGGGAGCCTCCGGCACCGGATCCAGCTCTGTGAGGAAGCAACAAAGCAAACGAGACCTGGTATGTGCCGCAAGGGACTTTGGTGGGTACCAAATGGTGCCCCTCAGAGCCAGCTACCACCGGGCAGGTGCAAACCTGCAATGCAAGGGTCTGGGTTCAAGTGCCCTCGCTGCTCTGGCTCCTGCAGGAAAGCAGAGCCAAGGGGCAGCACAGCCTTGATCCGCTCGGGTCAGGGGACTGAAACCAGGACAGGTGTCAACTCCTGCTGCTTGCAAGAGCTCCTCCAGCCAAAAGTGCATCACGCCGTGGCCAGCAGCACCTGCACGGTGCCGCTCCCATGACAGAGCAGGGGCTTCCCAGGCACCGATGGGACCCCAACCGAAAAGATGTCCTCCAGCACACGCATACAGCAGCGGCTGAGCCTCTGCCTTACCAAGGACCCGCAGCCACTCTGCTTCTCCCAGGAACACAGCCCCATGGCCCCACTCCCACTACGGCCCCACTAGGCCCTGGCCAGCGCTGGCTTGATGCAAAGCCTGCGTGATGGAGCCGCGCCGCGCCTGCTGTGCCCCCAGCGCGGGGCTCGCCATCCTCGGGAAGCGATCTGCTCCCTCGCAGACCTTAAGAACCGCACGTGCTTTGCAAATCGCGCTGAAGGTGCAGGCTGCTCCCACCGCCTGCATCGCGGGAGCCAGCTATTGCCTTTGGGTACGGCTACTGCCCTCCATGCTGCCCGCTGCCAGAGGGGCACACGGCCAGGTCACCCCCCGACCGCAGGGCAGGGATAGAATGGGCTCCAGGGTGGGTCCGGCCCCCGCGGGCTCGCACATCTCTGCTGTGCATCTGCCAGCCGGGTGCAGCGAGACATGCCAGGGTAAGCTTACCAGCTCCCTCACCCCAGATTAGTAAAATTACTGAGCTCAGCTACACAGAGAGGGCGTCTCCCTGCCCGGCTCAGCCTCTGGGCCGGCAGCGCGGTGCCCTGTGATCCCTGTGTCCTGGGTGGTGGGGATGCAGGGGAGATGCTCGCAGGGATCTGGCTGCTCCCAGCGCCGTGGCTGGGCTGTGCCCCACACTGGGGTGGGGAGCAGAGGTGATCGGGGTGGTCTGGGACGCAGAAAGGGAGCTTCTCCCTGCCCTCCGGCAGCACAGGGCAGTTCTGCAGACCAGCGTCCCAGCGCCACGACTCTGCCACGTGGGGCGGGGATGCAGCGGGGCCTGCCGGAAGATGCCGGCTAACATGCATTTCCTTCCTGTAGGCCCAGCTCTCCTGTGACTAATGAACTGGACTCTCCGGGTACCCACAGGAAATACCAGAGACCCCAGCCCTGACCAACGAGCTCGGCTGCGGGCGAAGCAGGGGGAACACGAGTGAAGAGAGGGCACGCACGCTTCCACAGGGGTTCAGCAGGCGCTAGCCCCCCAGCACCTGTGCAAGGCAGGGGGCATCTCCATCCTCAAGGCCTGAGCCCGTGCATGCCCCGTGCGCTCAGGAGAGGCAACGGGGATGCTCCTGGCATGGGAAACTCCCTCTGCCCAAGCCTGCAGGCCCCCGCCCCCACTGCAGCCGGGACCTTATGGAAGAGACCCCCGAGACCACCTCATTTTTGCCTTCCTCGGCCTTCATCCCATGGTCAAGGGCAGACGCCCCTGCCCCTCAGCCCACCCCAGGTGGAAGCACTGCTCTTTCCCGTCGGCCCCTGGGGAGGGAATCTCCCAGCAGCCGAGCTCTGAATTAAACATGCAGCCTAATGAGTTGATGTTATTAGCGCGCGGATGCATTGAGAACTCATTATCCAAATAAACAGCAATTCATTTCGCCCGCCGCAGCGCCCTCCCCACCCCACGCACCCGCACCTCTGTAGCGCCGCAGCTGTAAATCAGCGCGGCGCGGCACCGGGGGCTGCCACCCTGCCCCCTCTCCATCTCTCCTCCACCACCGCTTACAAAAATCAATACGCGCTACAGGTCCCCTCTTGAAGTTAACTCCTCGCCGCAGCGTTGCTAAAGTAACCGAGCCCCGAGCCGCTCCGCGTTGCATCTGGGGCCTGCTCCCAGGCAGGGCGAGGGTTGTGGGGGGCTGTGGCCCGTGCCACGGGGCTCTGCCAGGCACCTCCGACGTGGCGCAGGAGGGGACGGGGTGTCCTGCCATCCCCCCTGCCCGGGAATTGCAAATATCCAGCGTGAATCCAAGACTTGGGGGCAGCTGGGGGGGTGTCCGGCTCCAGGGGGGAGATGCGGACCTGGCACAGGACCTGGGCAGCACGCTGCGACGGGAGCCGCCTGCCCCCAGCCCCGGCCTCTGTGTCCCGGGTGCAGCCTGTGCTCCGTGCAGCCTAATCCCATCAGGCTCCCCCG
>JAGPOW010002173.1:2107451-2118408 GCA_030014935.1 Caiman crocodilus | reverse complement strand
GCCGCTGCGTCAGCTGTTCGCAGGCATTCGGGGATGTGGGCTGCCGAAATCCGAGCTATTGTTTCCACCTCCGCCCGGGAGGCCAACCCCGGCCCCGGCGCTATTCACCCGGCCTGGCAGGGAGCAGCTCTCTCCGAAATCCCTGGGATCCAGCCCTCGCTGAGGCCCTGGGTTGGGGGTAGAAGCAACAGGGCAAGCCACAGGTCGCGGGGGCTTTGCAGGGACACGTGCTGCGCCCTTGAATGCGGCAGGCCCGTCCACCCTGCGGGCATGCGTTCTCCTAGCATCGCCCCAGGGCTGCGGCACGCGGTCTCGGGAGGACTCCGGTACAGGCAGAGCCATGCCCCCAGGCGTAAAAGCCCCTGGAACAAGCAATCGGGTCCTCCGAGGGCTGCTTTCACGGGTCAGCACAGCCCTCCAGCGGCATCGTGGCCACGTGGAGCGGGGAACAGACTGGGCAACGAAGGGTTCTGCTGCATCGCTCCCAGCCACGGGGGCAGCGGCGCGGGGCTGGGGAGAGACACGTGGGAGGCTCCGTGAAGTCAAGGGCAGGCATGAATAGAAACACTCAGCTGCCGTGCAGAGCTGTGAACGCTTCCCAGGCACCTCGTTAATCCTCCCAAGCAGCCCGGCCCGGCTGCCGCGAGCCGCACGGCTGCGGGAACCACACGCTGCGGGGTTAAGAAGCACTGACAGGGCCACGGGGGGAAGTCAGTGGCAGAGCTAGACGTGGACACCAGGAGGGTCACCCCTCTCCTGGCCTCGGCTGCTTGGGGTGCAGCAGCACGGGCAACGCACTGCTGCAGTCACAGCCCCCCGGGCACCCCCTCCAGCAAGGGCGGGGGGCGTTCGCAGCCCGCCACCAGCTCCTGCCGCCCGCGCCTTTCCAACGGGAGGCCGGAGCTGCTGGGAAAGGCATGCCAGGATGCTTGCCAGGCAGGGCCCGGGCTGCAGCAAGAGACCCAGCGGGGAACGGCCCCGGTGGGTGCAGAGTGCAGGAGGGGTCAGCCGCAGCCGGATGCAGCCCCGCGCTGCAGATCGATCCCTCTCAGGCAGGAGGAGGCCGGTTCCTGGAAGGGGAGCCGCAAACGAGGCGATCGAACCGGCAGCCATAAAAAGGAGCAGTTAATGCCCAGCACTTAGAGGAGATTAAACCCGGCTCTGGGTTTGCAGCCTCCCCCCTGCACCCCGGGCGAGGCAGGGACTGCCCCGAGCGCCTGCAGCCGCCGGGAGGGATCTGGGATGAGACGCGACCCTCCCACGCCGGCAAAACGTGGAGGCACAAATCCCTAGCAGAAAGGCCAGCCATTCCCATGGGGTGGCGGTGCAGATCCCAGGATGAGAGCCTCTTGCGTGGCCGGTGGTCCCTACACCTCCTTGCTGCTCGATTCAAAGGCAGCCCACCCGCTCCAGCTAGGACAGGCCACGATGCAGCTCATTGCCAGCCTCGGCAGTGCCACCACCACCCTGGCCTCGCGATGCCCGTCTCCATGCCCGAGGGCTGCTCCTCTCATGCCCGTGGCCGGGGCGTAGCAGCCTTGCCGGGGCCGGTGGCGTGGGCCAGTGCAAGACAACAGGTGCAGAGCTCCGGGGCTCCTTCCCACGGCTGGAGGGAAGAGGGGGCAGAACAGGCCGTCCTGGTCCAAGCTGCCTGGGCTTTAGGAAAAGATCAGACATCCCAGTGCCCGGTGCAAGCACCAGCCGGGCTCAGTGCTCCCTCCTGCATCTCAGACTCCCGCCACGCCGGAGCGGGCATGGAGCACCATCCGCACGCAAGAAACGTCAGCATCGATGGGCTTCACCACGGGCCCGGTGTCCACGGAGGTGGGCAGCCAGCCCCTCATCCCTGCCAGCTCCAAGCAAGATGCTGCAGGTGATGCAAAGAGAGATGCTGGTCACGGAGGCTCCCACGTGCAAACTCCAAAAAGCCAAAAATGCCACTTGCTCCAGCGATGCCCCGGTCCTAGGATCCACGCACCGGCCTCAGATGCCTGCATGTCGGGTCCCAGCTGCCCTGCACTGCTTGCACCCAGACGGCACGCTCCCCCTTGCCCCTTTTCTCCCGTGGGCAATGGGCACCTCTTTGGCCCCGGGCAGCCGGGACGGGGCCCGGCGTGGCTCTGCCACGTTCCTCTGGGCGGGCGCTCTCAAGGTTAGAGGCAGGAGGATGTTCTCAGGTAGTCACCTCACTGCGCCGCGCAAAAAAAGCAATTAGCTCTTGCAGCTAAAATTAGATCAATGACTTCCTGCCGCTAATGGTCGGAGCCGTCAAGGTTCCCTTCCCCCTCCCGCGAGGACCTCGGCATTTCCACGGAAGGGCTGGCGGTGATTTATGAGGCTCGAGCGCCGAGCGGGCGGAGGGTGGGCACGCGGGCTCAGCCCTCGCGGCGGCGGAGCACCGGGCCTGCCCCTGGCTTCACGCTGCTAGGCTCCTTCCTCACCACTCTGTGCCTCAGTTTCCCCTCCGCTGCACACGTGAGAGGGCTCCCCTGTCTTGCAGGGGGAAAGCAGGGCTCGGATGGAGTCCCAGGAGGGGATCCCTGAGGCTGGAGGAGTCTCCGAGGTTTAAACACGGAGAGTAAGACTCACTGGGGTGGAAGACTAACGAGGGCCTTGCCCCTTCCAAAAAGGCGCTCATGCCAATGCCGTGACTCATGCAGGAGGAGCCCCGTGGCTTCAGCTCCGCTGGGGAGAAGCGAACCCCCTCGCTGCCAGCCAAGGGCCCCCTCCTCCGGTCCTCTGCGCCACGAGCACCCACCCCCAGCTTCCCGGCGGCCTCCTCCCCCTCCGCCAGCTGGGGCTTTAGCTCCTGGCCCTGGCTCGCAGATCCGGAGAGGCTGGACGCGGGGCTGGCGCATTCCTGGGATGCCTGGAGGGAAGGCGAGACCCCAGGAAGTTTCCTAGCAAGGCTCTGGGGCAGATCCCAGGAGCAGCGGGGACACACTCCTCCAGCCCCCACCGCTGACCCCCATCCGTGCCCACGCCAGAGGCGAGCGTGCTCCCGTCCCAGTGCAGCTGGACCTCCCATGGGGTAGCGAGGTGCTTTCCTGGCACCCCGCGCCCCTCTCGCAGCGCCTGCCATGTGCACAAAAGGCAAAGCGAGGAGGGGGGAGCAGGGGAATGCAGCCCAGCTGCAGCTGCCACGGAGCCCCTTGCCCTTCGCCCCAGCCCCCTCCCCGCTCCCAGGCTCCGGTTACGGTTCCCAGGCAACTCCATCAGGCTCAGGGACGATGCACATTCCCCCAGGTCCCTGGGGAGGGGCTGGTGGGGGCAGGGGCTGCCCTAGCAGACAGGTGCGCCGGGGCCGGATCCTTCCAGGAGCAGGGGTCCGTGAGCCAGGGCTGCAGAGCAGCTTGCTGTCTCCTTCCCCCCCTACACACACACAAGGCAGCTCTCCCAGCCCCCTGGCATGGGCTGGGGGGATGCACACGGCTGCAAAGGCCCAACTGCCTTCATCCCTGCAGCCCTAGCTGGTGGCCGGCCTGCCTGGGGGCCCCCGGAGCCCGGGCAGTGCCAGGCTGGAGCAGCGTTCCCGGGGTCCCGCAGTGCCCCGGGGCCTCTCCTCCGCAGGAGCTCCGGGCGGGGGGTCCGGCGCAGTGCCCTGGGCAGCTTGGCGGCTGGTTTCTCTTCATTAGAGCAATCACATCAGCGCTGACAGTTGTCACGGTCCCGGCGCTGACCGCTTTCCACCAGTGACGCGCTACTCCATAATGAGCTCGGAGGGGAGCTAACGAGGGGGCTTCCCGCCACCCACTGCAGCGCCCTGCTCCTCCGGCAGCCCGGGGCGTTTGCCAGATGAGGGGGCCGGGGGCCAGCCCAGCACCAGCGGCTGCAGGACGTGGAGATTGCATGGCTTCAGATCCGGGCTGGCATGTGGGGCGTCTGCGAGACGAGGAGGGTCCTGGCCAGCGCTCAGCAAAGGCCTCCATGGACCTCGGTATTTTGGGGAGCTCCAGAGCATAGGGGCCAGATTTACCAGCCATTGATGTGAAGCACGCGGGAAGCCAGCCCAGAGCAGGACCAGCCGGACCGCACCGCAGGAGCATCCTGCCTGGCAGAGGGACCCAGCTTGCAAACAGACGACAGCCGGGGGACCACCCCCCGGCGCTTGGGCACCACAAATCCCGGCCCGCGATGCACCTGGCTGGTAGGGCCAGGCGGGAAGGCTGCACCATGCACGCGCCCCATCTCAAGAGCTATGGAGGGGCGAGCGTGGCCAGTCCCAGGGATTGCCCCTGCATAGCCAGGTGCCTCCACACAGCCCCCAGCACTCGCCCTGAGCCAGCCCCAAGCACCAGGCTGTGTTTCCTCTGCAGCTCCCTGCCCTTGCTCCCACCCCGGCCACTTCGCGCCCAGCTCGAAGCAGGCCCCGTGGGCACCCGTGCCCACCCCGAGCAGCTCTGCACAGGCCCTACGCACGTGCCAGGGCTGCCCGCACCAAAGCCGCCCGCAAGAGTCATTAACCGGCTGCATTACAGCAAATAATATTTCCTCCGCTTACGATTATCATATCATCAAAATTTCATTGCTGTTCCAGGCCACTAATGGCTTCCCAAGGAGCATCACATTTTAATCTTCCTGTTCTCCCCCACCTCCTCCCTCTCTAAAAGCCACTCTCCTTCCTGAGCCGCTGCGCGCACGGCAGCAACTAATGCACCAGCCGACCTTAAATAAAGAAGGCAGCGCGGCGCGGAGCGGGCAAGAGCTCTCCCTCGGCAGCGAGCCAGTACGGCGAGGTCTCGCAGCCCACGGACCAGGCTGTGCCTGCCGGGTTCCTCCAGCTCATCCCTCCCTCTGGCCCTGGGACCTCCTGGCTGCAGCAACTGCAAACCCGTCCCGTCCTTATCCACCTGCCAGGCTGCAGCCCAAGCCCCCCAGGTCCAGCCTGCAGGACAGCATTGCAGCCCAGGCCCCGCGTGCGGGCTCGGGTGGGAGGTTTCGGCCCCCAAACGCACGGCTTTGCAAGGGTAGCCAGCAGGTAGCTCAGCATCGCCTGTAATAAGCCTCTTTGGCTGGGGGAGCCCGTCTGCTACCCCGTCAAGCCTGTCTGGGCCCTTAAGCCCCCGGCCAGGCTGACTGCAGCCCTCCCAATCCCATTAGAGAAGCTGGAGGAGAGATTTCCCCGCCGGCGCAGAGAGGGGGGCTGCCCCTGGCCACCAAGGAGACCACCTTGCAGCGCAGCTGGTGGCCCCGACGGCAGGATCAGAATCAGTGCTGCTGCTGTCGCAGCCCCCCGGCACCTGGATTTCCATGCTTGGGCCATCACATCCCTGACTGATTAGCCTCACGCCATGTGCCGCATTCTGCTCCGGGTAATTATCAAGAGGCCCTAATCAATACGTTATTTTTCGCCGTAGGTAATTAATAATTACATGCTAGAGCCAGTCTGTAATTAAACCTTCACTCCTCCTCTCCCCAAAGCCGGGGCAGCTCTTGCTTTTCGTGGTGGCAGGTAACAAAACTTTTCACTCCCCTTCACGGCAGCGGTGATGGTGGCGGGCGGCACTGCCCGGGTTTCCCTCGTCCCCGCCGTCACCCCCTCCGCACCTCGGCGGCTCCTCTCCCCTTTCTCCCTTCCTTCTTCCCCCCATTCTTTGCTCCGCTCTCCCGATCGATCCGCCTTCCCGTAGCCAGCCGAATCAATAGCGCGGGTGCAAAAGCGCCCTGCTCGGCTCAGGTCTCTACAGGCATGTGCCGGGCCCCTTCACGGTGCACGGGGCTTCCCAAACTCGAGGGGCATCTGGGCAGCGAGAGCCCCCGATCCGACCTGCTGGACCTGGCTACGTCCTGGGGTTTGCTCCAGCGCTTCGGACAGGACCAATGCTTCTTCCCAGAGCACCAAAGACCTCCGGAAACGCAGAGCGGGTGCAGCAATGCTCTCTCCCCGCATGCCCCGGACCTCCGGCCCCGTGCACCGTGGAGGGAGCTGCCTCTATGTCCCCTCCCAGCTCCACCTGCCCCTGGTCCACGAGCCCTTCCCACGTCCACGTGCCAGGTTCCTCCAGCACTGCAACCCCAAACGCAGCATCGCCTACCTGCACCCAGGAGGTCTGTAATTCATCCCAGCATCTCGGCCCCAGGGACGGTGAGACCACAACGGATCCACTGCAGTCACAGAGACCCTGATGCCCTGCCCGAACTGCGTGCCAGTGAAGACACCCCGGCCCTTCGCAAGAGGCTGGTGATGCAGAGCACGGGTTTGATCCCTTGGGACGGTTGCACTCCCCCCCAACCCTGCAATAATAGCCCAGTACCTTGGACCCCAACCGAGAGCGCTTCCTGGGCATCGCAGCCACGTGATACCCCACAGGAGGACGAGCAGCTGCCGTACTCCCTGCAGCTCTCACCTTTGCAGCAGCGAACGAGGTCTGCAAAGCCTGAGGCCTCACGCAGCAAGCGGTGCCCTCCTCCTCCCCCAAAAACCCCTTTCACCGAGACAGAAAAGCCTTCCCAAGAAGCCAGATTTCACACTCGGTCTCAATGCAAACACCAGGAAAGTTCATCGTGCCGGGAACCCGTCCCAAAGCCAGAGAACAAACGGAGCAGCGGGGGACCCGTGAGAGACAGCTCCAAAGGCAAGGAGAAGAGAAACTCCGAGGGAGAGTGAATCAATCAAAGAGACCTTCACAGTCTCTGACACGGGGACTTCCTGCAGAATATACTGCTGGTTTATACGTTATGCTCTGAACTTAATTACTGAGGAATTATAGCACCGGGGAGGCAGGGGAAGGGGAGCACGGGGAGGGCTTTGGCTGCGCTCACCGCTGAGCCCAGCGGCTGTAAATTCAGAGGGAAATGACGCGAGATGCCCAGGAAATTGGCTGTGGGGAGGGCTCCACGCTCCTCCTTTGCCAGCCCTCGCCCCGTCCGCGAGCCAGGCCCGTATCAAGGGAGCCCGTGTCGGGGTCGGGGTCGATCCCCATGCACAAGACCTGCAGAAACACAAGCAAGCCTGCTCCAGGCACCGACACGCTCTGCACGCCTGGCCCACGTCAGACCCCCGTGCCCGGGCTGCCCACCTCCCGCCTGCTCATCCGCAGGCCCCACTCGGCCCTCGCCCAGCAAGGAGAGAGCCCGTGCCGCTATGATTTCGAAGCATTTTGCAGGCGCGGCTCCACCAAATAAAGTTGCGCCAGGCCGGAGGGGAGCCCAGGAGACCTGCAGAGTCCCAGCAGCCCGTATCGGCTGGCGCCGGCGAACGAAACACCGCACCTTAGAGAAACAGGCAACTATTTATACATCTCATTCAGATAATAAAGGCAGACGAAAATAGTCCGCACGGCACATAAGCATCCTGGAGGCGATTAGCTTATCGCAGGGTCTCGCGCTGCCCCGCAGCATCAGCTCGCTCTGTGCTGCCTTGAATCCCCTTTAAACTGCAGCTCTAATTTGCTCACATTACCGCAACCTACCACGCTGCCGTTCCAGTGCCGAGCCCCGGCAGGGAAGGGGAAGGCAGGCCGGAAGGGCAGACCGGCGGGCTGGGACACACCCTGGCATCTGGCATTTGCACAGTCAAAGCATGCGACTGTTCCAGCAACCGGTGGACAAGTCCCAACACCGGCTCTCTGCCTGGAGGGGCTGGAAAACTTCAGCCAGGGCAAACCTTGCACACACACCCGCGCACAAATGCACACGCACGCACGCGCGCCCACGGGGTTAATCTCAGCAAAAAGCAACGCGCGAGGAGCCAGGAATCCAACCGCCTAAAAAAAGCGATGCAGAGGCATTTACTATCCACCTACCTGGAGAGATTATGCAGCATTTTACTGCCAAACCCACCTGCCCCATTATATATATTTATAGCTCCGCTTCCCTCCCCTCTGCCCGCATCTCGGGGGTCCCTGGAAGGTTCAGCCTGTATCTGGGAGTGCAGATTTGGGGCAGATCCTTCTCTCCAGACCGAGTGCGGGGCTATTGCCCAGCCGGCAGCTCTGCCCACACCCTGGGCAAAAATAAATAAAGTTCAGCGCCGGGGCCACGGCGTTGCTCCTCTCTTCCCACCCCCTTCCCCGAGAACCATAATAAGCTTTTGGCTGGCCGAGTGCTCCTGCCTTCCCCATATAAATCTCTCCTGGCTGTATTGTTAATCTTGACAGGTCTGGAGATATACAGGAGAGAGGGAGTAAGGTGCTGGGGAGAGATACAAGCACTGTAAAAGCTGCTCCAGGCATTGAAAGCAGCTGTTTGGATAACTAACCAAATATTAGGGCAGCTTCCAGAAGGGCGCTAGATAAAAAACTTTGGAAGCAGGGAGCTCTGGTGGGAAGGGGGGTTGGAAAAAGGGGAGGAGGGGTGTTAATAGTGAAAGCCCCTTCCTTAATGCAAAGCCGGTGGCTTCTTCAGGTCCAGACTGGAAAAACACTAGCTCTCAGGGACATCTCTTCCCAATGGCTTCATTTTCTTTCCTTTTTTTAATCCCACGCTATCCACGTCCCCCCTCCAAAAAACCTCCAAACACAAGGGTTGGGCTGGAGACGCTGCTTCCCATGGAGGAGAATTACCCCTGTCCAGGTCACCGCCGACGCGCGCAAAAGCCGGGTGATTTTTTTCTCCGGCAGGGAAGGGGGCTGAAGGGTGCCAGGGACCAGGGCAGGCCTGGGACCGCTGGGGAAGGGGGCAGCTCTCCCCGCAACATGGCACGGCAGAGGCAACAAAGCCGGGGCCAGGAACTTGCCCACCTGTAACCAGCCAGAAACCCGGTGCAGCCTCCTTGCTCTGGGGACATGGGGGTCCCATCCTGCCGGGAGGCAGGCACAGGGCGCATGGCAGGAACGACGCCAGGACAGGATGGCATGGCAAGAAATGCCAGGGGTGGGGGCATGGCAGGAATCATGCTGGGGGCAGGATGGCATGGGGCAGGAATGATGCCAGGGCTGGGCGCATGGCAGGAATGATGCTGGGGGCAGGATGGCGTGGCAGGAATACCACTGAGGCCAGATGCATGGCAAGAATGATGCTGGGAGGGGATGGCATGGGGTAGGATGCATGGCAAGAATGATACCAGAGGCAGGATGCATAGCTGGAATAACGCCGGGGCAGGATGGCATGGGGTAGGATGCATAGCAGGAACGATCCTGGGCAGGATGGCACGGGGCAGGAACGATGCAGGGGCAGGAACGATGCAGGGGCAGGATGGCACGGGGCAGGATGAAGCGAGGCGCGGCGGGGTCCGAGCACATGTTGCTCCAGCCCAGCCCAGCCCAGCCCGGCTGCCACGTCCCGCCGCACAATGGCACGCTCGGAGCCGGGATCCCTTTGTGCTCGATCCCGGGCGCCCCGGGCTCCCCCCCGCCCCGGCTGCAAACTTCCCCGCGCCCGTGCCCCGGCCGTACCTTGCGCCCGGGCGCGCCGCAGGGCGAGGAGGGAGGCGAGGGCTGCGCCGAGCAGGATCCGCGCCGGCCCCATGGTCCCGGGAGCGGCGCCGGCGGAGGCAACTTCGCGGAGCGGCGGCGCGGTAATCCGTGCGAGGGAGGGGAGGGCCGGGCCGGGCCGGCTCCCCGCTCCGCCCGGCGCTGCCGCCCGCGCCGGGCTCCGCCGCCGAGTGAGGAGCGCAGCGGAGGAGCGGCGGGAGCGGAGCGGAGCGGAGCGCGGCGCCGCCGGGGCGGGAGCGGCGGAGGCGGAGGCGGCGGCGGCGGCGGCGCAGAGCGCTCCCCGGTGGCCGCCGCTTGGAAAGCGCCCGGAGCCGGCGGCGGCCGCCCGCGCCCCTTGCTCGGAGCGGCACACTGAGGCTGGCAGGGCGGGGCCCCCAAATACCCCGGGGCGCTGCGGATCACCCCCGGGGTCTTGGGATAACTCCTGCGCGCTGGGGATAACCCCTGGGGTCAGGGATATAACCCCAGAGGGTTGGGAGTGACTCCTGGGTGCTGAGGATAACTCCTGGGGGTTAGAGCTATAACCCTGGGGGGTTGGAGGTAACTTCTGGGCGCTGGGGATAACCCCTGGGGGTCAGGGATATAACCCTGGGGGGCGGGGGATCATTCTTGGGCACTGGGGATAATGGCCAGGAGCTGGGGATAACCAGTGGGGACTGGAGGTAACCCCTGGGAGCTAGGGAGGTAACCCCTGGAGGCTGGGGATAACTCCTGGGGGTCAGAGACATAACCCCAGGGGGCGGGGGATCATTCTTGGGCACTGGGGATAATGGCCGGGAGTTGGGGATAACCAGTGGGGACTGGAGGTAACCCCTGGAGGCTGGAGATGACTCCTGGGCAGTGGGGATAGCCTGTGGGGTTTGGGGAGATAACCCCTGGGAGCTAGGGAGGTGACTCCTGGGCACCGGAGATAGCCCATGGGGGCTGGGAACCTCTGTGGGGGAGAGGGGTGGTGGTGCAGCTGGGTTGTACAGCGCCTTGCACAGCAGAGCTGGATTCATGGGGGGCTCTGGGCAGGGCAAGGGAGCCGAGTGGAAAGGGGACCGGGAGCCCCGGCAGGGGCTGGAAGCCCGCCCCAATGATGGTAAATGTGGAGGAAGGGATGGTGTAAGCCTTCAACGTAATGGGAAGTGTGTGTGGGTGTGTAGGGGAGCATATGTGCGTGCATGTGTCTGGGTGTGTGTAAGGGACCGTACATACATGTGCGTGTCAAGGAAGACGAAACCCTTTTGTATAAACCCCCTTGTTGCCTGGATTGGAGAGGCAGCACGTGCCTGGCCCTGCAATAGCAGAATTGCCCATCAGATGGGACTAGAGAGGCCCAGCGTGGGTCTGGAAGGACGGACGCCCCGTGCTTAGCAAGCTCCCCTGAGAAACCAGGAGCTAATTCCTTTCTCTGGCACAGATTTTCTTGTGTGACCTTAGGTGAGTCACTTCATCCACATGCTTCGGCGTCCTCTGTGCTGCAGGGAACAACTGTGCCGCCTGCCCGCCGGGCCAGGGGCTGTGAGGAGAAACGAGGGGTGGGCTGCCAGGCCCCTACACCCCGCGGTGAGGCCCGGGCTAGAGCGAGAAAACCAAGG
>JAGPOW010002173.1:2085009-2107351 GCA_030014935.1 Caiman crocodilus | reverse complement strand
AAGCAGGAGAGGTTGCAGCACGGACAGTCCTAGACCACGAGGGCTGAGCAGCTCGTCGAGTCCTGCCTCCTGCTCCAAGCAGGGCATATCCAGGAAGACGTGAGCAAACCGAATTTCCCTGGGGGACACGCGCACGGAGAGAATCCTTTAAAACAAGGTTTATGAGCCGCCCGGGTAGTAAAAGTTGAAACGCGCGTGTAAAATTTTAACAGTGAGGAATAATAACCGGTATAGAGAGGGGTGTCGGTGGTGCATCTCGTGGGGCTGCCTGGGCCCGACACCACGCACCCCCACCACAGCTCAGCAAATTCCCCAGGGGCTCTTTAGCAGCGAGGACAGGACCACGAGGGGCTCCGATCCGGCCTCATGTCTCCAGGGGAGCCAGCAGAGGTGCATTAGCCCGGGAACAAGGGGGGGCCCATGCCTCACTTTCTGCCTGCCCACGGTCTGGATCGCGCGCCTCCTGCTTTGCAAGGCCAGGGCGTAGAAAACCTCTCCTGGGTTCAGAATCCGCCGCCCGCCCCTAGTGACTATGGGGATTTATTGCAATTCATCCCGCCGAGGAGCCAGCCCTTTGTTAGCGGTGTCTGCAGCACCCCCGTGGCCCAGGGCGGCCGGGCAGACCGGACCGCGTCCTGGTTTCGTAGCAAAGGCTTCGTGCTGCTGAGCACGCGCCCTCCTCCGTGACCCTGGAAGCAGCGGTCAGACGTCGGAGCGATGGAGCCCCTACTTTGAACAGCAGGAGAGACCGAGCCTGGAGTTAGCGGGGCAGGCTTTTGCCTCTCCCCAGTCCCACGAATGTGGAAGCAGCTCCCGAAATCCGAGGGAATGCCAGGCTTTTGAGGCAGGGGTCTCATTAGCCGCGCGGGGCCCACCAGCTCTCCGCAGGGCGGCAGGCCTGAACTATGCGAGCTATGTGAACTATGCGAGCTAGTTCTTCGTGCCTGGCAGCAGTAGCAGACTGTTATCCACTAGCAGGCAGATAGAGGCACACACTCTTCTCCCTTCCCACATACGCTCTGCCAAGTCTCCCTCTCTCCTTCTCATCTTGGGTGACCCCAAAACACCCCGCCACCCTTCGGCTCTGCCCCGCATCCTGCCTGCCCTACTAATGACATTTGACGTAGCTGATATTGCAGCATGTTGCGTGCGGATGCACACACCAACAGCATGCAACAGTTTCACCTGATTTAAAATGGGAACAGCCCTGCACAGGGGAGATGCGGGTGTTTCCAGGAGCCTCTTGCATATGTGGATTTTCCAGAGTTTCTTTTCCTGCCGCTAGAAATTGTCCCTGTGAAGCCACAGAAAAAGGCTCCGGACCCGGTCAAGCATATAAAGGGATCCATTTACTGTTCTTGCGCCCCGTAAGGTCCCGCCGGATCCCACGCTGGGGCTCCTGGGAGCAAACACACAAAGCAGCTTGGCTGGCGATGCAAGGCCTTCCTGGGCGTGGGGGGTGGAAAGAAAAGCAGCCCAGTCTAATGACTGGGTAGCTGTCACGTAACCCGTAATACCAGCCTGTGGGATGTGGTGGACCGGCTGACGAAGAGCTATTTGCAGGTCTCAACACTGTTATTTGGCCTCTTGCTTGAAGAGGGCGCATCAAAGGCAAACCCAAAAATACTTCCTTGGGCTTGAATTACATCTGCTTGGAGACCGAGGCCAGTTCCGGCAGAGAAAAAGGCTCCATCTGCGATGGAAACGCCCTCCCCTCCAAGGCCTTTGGGGTCTGCCTTGGCAGAGGGCAACGGGGCAATGGCAAGAGGCGTCCACCTCCAACTCCCGTCCTTTCCCCTCGGAAGGATAAGAGACAAGACCAAGGAGAACTTGAGCGAGGCCAGCCATGGGATGCTTCACTGCACCGTGATGGTGTCCGACGTCCAGGGAAAACACTGCCCAGCCATCAGCAAACCAAACTCCTTTCCCGGGTTGTCCGGTACCCAGCGGGGCTCCGTGACCAGCCAGGAGCACTCAGCACCCGGCAGTGCCATTTACTTGCCACTGGGCTCCCGCGGGTGGAAACTACTCCGCTGGAGCCCGTCGCTCCGTGCACTGCCCCTCCTCGACAGACCCTTTTCTGCCAGTCCGGGTTGGTCTGGGGCAGAGAAAGGGATATTGTCACTCTTTGCCCTGCACAAAGCCAAGCTGAGCAGGGCCTGGGCATGGGAAATGCCTTCCCGAAGAGCTCCCGGCGCAATTTGCCAAGGCCCTCAGCAGTGCGCTTTGATCTCAGGGCCCCCGGGGGCAAAAGTCAAGTCCAGTTAAGCTGAAATCACTCTGGCTCCTTCATTTATTCATTGCTCGGTTGGAAATATCCCCAGTGCTCGGATGCCTTTTGCAGCAGAGATGGATTAGGGCAGCACCAGCCAGAGGCCCAGCGAGGCAGGGGGGACGCGGGGAGCTCCTGCCCGGGGCAGAGGAAGGCTGGGGCATCTGTCGGGTGCGACCCCCGCCCCAGGCGCTGCACAAGGGCAGAACGCTTCGCAGAGAGCTGCAGAGCCAGGCAGTCTCCTAACGAAGACAGCGGGGTTGTTCTGGCTCTTCCAAGGGCGCTCACCGCAGCCCTAAGCTCCCAGCATGCTTCCCCCGCTCCACGGGGCGTCTCGGGGAATCACAGCCGGCACGGCCAGCCTCACACACCCAGCGGGCAGAAGCCAGATTGCCTTAGTCACAAGGTGGTTTTCAAGCCCCCGTCATCTTGCCCGTCTGCCCTCGGACTCCCGGCATCTCCCTCGAGCCGAGAGTCTCTCCGCAGCCGTGACAGATCGCAGGAGGCGATGAGATTCGGTGGCATCTCCGAATGGCCGGGTGGTGCGGGCCCTTCGGGGGGCAATTCTTCGCTGCTGTGGAAGGACCTGGACAAGACGGCACACGTAGCAATGCCCTAAGCGGGGAGGATCTGCCTCGTGCCCCTGCACACCGTCCACGTGCCTGCCCAGGTGCAGCCTTCCCCTTTCAGGCCTCGGTTCCCCTGTTGCTCATCCCGGGGGGGTGTTTCCTATGTCTGCTGCACCCAGAAGTCTCCCAGCGGCAAGGCCCGCCGATGCACTTCACTTCCACTCCTCTCCCTGGGCTGCTTTGGAGCAGTGGCTGGTTGGCACCAAGTCGGCACCCACCGCCCCCACTTTTGGGTAACTCCTGAAACTGCAGATGGAAAAGGGATGGGAAGCCAGGCCCCCAAGCACCACCAGGCCTTCGCTCTTCCCATGGTGGTGAACGCCGTGGCGGAGAGCATCCTTATGCCTTGCTACCTGAAGGGAAGCTGGGAGCGGAGCTGACTTCAGATGTTTCCCGGCTCCCGTAAAACAAAAACCCCAAACCGCTCCCGAACCGCACGCCCCTTCCCTTCCCTCTGACTCACAGCTGCTTCCTGCCCCAGCCAGACACCTGGCGAGCGGCGCGCCTATTAAGATCTACCTTCAAGCCTGAAATGAGGCTGATCTGTGAATAACTCGACTCTGCAGTCATCGGCGCGAGGGGCCGGGGAGCTTGGCGGTTTCATCTGTTTCCAGTGACTTGAGCGAACGTGCCCGGGAGGAAGCGGGGGGGGAGCGGGGGGGGAACCAGCGTGAGACCAGAGGAGCCTTCCTGGAAAACCCGCTGGTCTCCCGCCAGCCTCCAGGCAGGAGCCAGCCGGGGTCCCGGGGTCACAGGAAGCAGCTCGTTAACAAATAGGGCCCTCAGGGGCAGGGGGCAGCGGCTGGGTCCCTGCTTTCTGATCTCTAATGAGCAGGGTTGACATGCCACTCGCTCTCACGGCACTCGGGCAGACCCTCTTAGGAGATAATAGCCTACTGCCGCTGCCAGTTCGCAGGCCTGGGAGAGAGAGCGTCAGCGAGCCACGGGCTCCAAATGGGAAGAGCATCTCTAGCAGCGGCTGCAGAGGGAGCAGGGGGGCACGTATGATGCCGGGGCTGGGTGGCATGGCAGGAATGATGTTGGGGCTGCGTGGCATGGCAGGAATGATGCCGGGCTCGAGGCATGGGGCAGGAATGATGTTGGGGCTGGGTGGCATGGCAGGAATGATCCTGGACAGGATGCCAGGGGCAGGAATGATGCCAGGACCAGTGGGGGTCTGAGCACATGTTGCTCCAGCCCAGCCTGGCTGCCACGTCCTGGCGCACGATGACATTTTTGGAGCCTGAATCCCTTTGTGCTCAATCCCCGCAGCTCCTGGCTTCGCCTCCCTGCAAACTACCTCGAGCCCAACCAAGCGACGGAGACTGATGCTGGCAGGGCAGGGGCCTGGCCTACAAGACAAACTGGCAGCCCAAAAAGGCTGTGCCTTTGCATTGGCAAGGCTTGAGGGCACTCCCCAGCTGGGGTTTTGCAAAGCTCCTTGAGCTAGGACCTGGGGCACAGAGACCTCCCTGGAGAGCGCTGGCAGGGCCCGGCAGCCTTCTGCACCGCACCGCCTGTCATAGGGTGGGTGTCTCTGTGTCCCAAAAGCAGCTGGCATGGGGTTGGGCACAAAACCCTGGCTCTCCTGGGTCAGATGTCTTATGCAGGTGGCCCCATGGATGAATCACCAGGAAGCCCGGGGGGGGGCATAGGAGCAATGCACAGATCTCCTGGGGGGCAGCTGGGGTCCAGGATCCCCTCCAGCTTCACACATGCGACAGATCAAGGGCAGCCAATGTCAGCCTGGACTCTCCTCCCGCCCACATCCGTCCCCCCCGCCCGACGTGCGAGGCGGCGAGCACTTCCACGAGCAGCCGGGCGCTTGCCAAAGGCAGCAGGACGTGTCTAACTATAGAGCTATCGATCCCCTGCTCAGTGCTTATCAAGATTGATCCCTCGTCTCTGCAGGTGAACGGCGACCTTGGACGCGCCCCGCTTGCCGGGTCAAGCCTCTCCTGCGTGCTCACACATGCCTCCCGTGGTAGCCCGGGTCCCAGGGCAGAGGGAATGCACGTCTGCGGGCATGCAGCTGTGCAGACAGCCCGCTGGAGGGGTGCAAGATTGCCCTAGCAAATGCCAAACCCGCCTCCCTGCCCCTTTGGGGACTGAAATGCACACGCTGGCAGGAGCCCAGCATGACCAGGCGGCACATGGGCAACAGCTTGGACGTCCAGAGCCATTCAGGGACCGGCTGGGTCGTGCAGAGCCGTATTGGGCATTCCTGTTTCTTCCAGTGACTGCCCACTTCCCCAGTGCTCCTCCACCAGCCCCTGCAAAGAGGAGTCATGCCTGGCACTCCAGCGCAGCTCCAGTGCAAGCTGGTTGCTTCGGGGATGGATGCAATTGAGCGTTCAGGACAGATCCCCAGCCAGGGGATGCGCACGACCACAGCCAGCCGCTCCGAGGGCACAAGTGCGGCCCCCTCGGACTCCCTCGCAAAGCAGATAGGAGAGAGTGAGTTTTGATGCCAGAATTGTGCCCCATATCCCCCCAGCCCAGCCCTTTGCAGGGCACAGACAGGGCCAAGGCTCAGGCCAGGGCTCCTCAAAGGCCGTTCCAACCGCGAGGCACTGGGCATTGCTCGAGCTGGGAGACGCCGCTCCAAAAAGCAGCCCCATGGGGCTGGGCAGTGACTTAGGGGCAGCTGTGCCAGGCTCTTCCACCTTGCCCCTGGGGTACGACGTGTCCCACCCCCATGCCACGCGGGCACCGGAGCGGGTGCGAGCTGCCGCGGCAGCAGGGCGGGGAACCGTGTTTGTGCAGCTCCCGGCAGATGAAAGGGGCTGGTGTGGTGGAAGGCATTATCTGTTTGAGTGAAATGCTATTACCGCTACCTTCTGACTTCACAGTCTTGTTTCCAATTAGGGGAGCTCTGTCACAAAAAAAAAATTCCCTTTTTTGCAACATTTCCTCCCAGGCAGTTGTTAGGGGAGAGTCGAGGCATCTGAAACGCGCCCTTGTTAACGCAAACAACCAGCGGCAGCTCCAGGATTACGAGCCGCGCGGCCGGAGGGCTATTATGATTGTAATAAAAATACTGCTCTGGCCTGGCGCGAATTCTTCCAGACCCGAGCGCAAAAAAGGGGGGAAGGCTCGGGACGGCAGACGAACGGCCGCTTTCCCGCTGCCCCCGCCGTCTGGAGCTTTGCTTGCGGTGCTGGGGGAGCGATCTCACGCCTCCCCAGAGCCAGCTGCGAGCGTGGCCGAGCCGCTGGCCAAACGTGGGCACGTCGGCCGGGTTGGACGCCCTGCCCTCGCCGCAGGTCCCTGCCTCGAGGATCCGCAGCGAGGGTGCAGCACCGCCGGCCCCAACAGGCGCCCTGCCCGCAAGATCGCAGCGTTTACTTGCAAATCAGGAGCGGGGGGGGGGGGGGGGGGGAAAAAAAAAGAAGTAATTTTGGTTTCTTTCCCCTTCTCTTTGTTTTTTCACATCTGCCACGCAGACAGAGCAAGCAGCTCCCCCAGGCGCTCGCCGCATTGTGCGCTTCCAGGAGCCGGGGTGAGAAAGGGAAGCGGTTCCCCAGCCCCGAGCCCGGAGGCCGCAGCTCGGTTTCTCAATGGCTCCAGACCCGCGGACACGTCCCGAAGACCGCGCCGTTCTTGGCCACGGTCCCCTCCGCCGTACCCAGGCCCGGCAGCCGGAACAAACGGTTCACGCGGAGGCCGTGCGCGGCCCCCCGCCTCTCCCCGGGATGCCTGCCAACAGCACGCCGGCTTTTTATAGCCTCCCCGGCTTTGTTATTATAAAACCATATTTTTCCAGCCCCCCTTAAAGATGCCTCCCCCCCGGCTCTGGACTCGGCCCACACCCAGCCTGCGGCGGGGCTGGCATGCAGCCCAGCAGCGCCGACCGAAGATGAGCTTTTAGCAGTTGCACGAGTGCAACAGGCTCTTCCGGCTGGGACCGTCCGCCTCGGTGTTGCTCCAGCTGCCCGGCAGGAAGAAGAGCCCCGTTCGGGGCTGAAGCGCTGCCGAAGAGCTGGAGTCCAGCCGGGACGCTCATCGCACCGCGTGCCAGCGTCCAGGGATGCTGCACCCGCGGCTGCCTGTCGAGCTGCAAGGGAACGGAGTCAATGGGGGAGAGCGAACGGGGGCTCCTGCAGGCAGGTGGGAGAGGATCTCTCTCTCTCTGGGAGGGGGATTGCTAACCCACTGGCCTCTCCCCAAGCCAGGGTTATGAGCCAGGGACACGTGCTGCCCCAGCCCTAGCGCAGGGGCCACTTGAGCCCCACCTTTGCAGGGAGAAGGAGGTGCCAGCATATCTCCAGGTTGTGCCCACCGGGACCTCGGGCATCTCCCCAGCCCCGGGACACCTCCAAGAGGCAAAGGCACCATCTGGGCCCTCTGCCCAATGTCCGGCACATCCCCTGCAGCCTGGCTCCCACCTGGTTCCTTGTACCCCCCTGGGTGCCCTGGCTCCCCAGCATAAGGGGCCAAGCCTCTGGCCCACCTCCCAGGCACCAGGGAGCATCTCAGCCCCCCACCCCTGGGCCAGGGAAGACGAGGGGGCGGACAGAAATAGGACCCGCCTCTTGGGGGGTGGGGGCTCCCTCCAGGGAACACTCACATAGGCTGTCCGCACCAATCAATCTGTGCATCCCGTTGCCCAGGCGACCCCAGAGCATCCCTATGGCAGCAGCCAGGATGGGGATGGTTGGGACTGCCAGAGCAGGGTGCATCCCTTCTCCTGTGCTAACCCCCGCCTGTGTGGGGCAGGGTCCCTGCTGCCCCGTGCATGGGGCCTGCCGCAGGCATCAGACCCCTTTAAGGGTGCATTGCTTTGCATCGCTTTGCTCCCAGCCTGGCAGCAGACAGCAGCAAGGCCGGCATGGAGCAGAGACTCGGAGTCCACGTGCAGCCCCGGGCAGGGAGTGCAGCTGCCCCGCACGTCAGCTGTGAGGCCTGTGCCCCTCTCTCGGCAGATCGATGCTCTGCTCTTCCCCCCGAGTGACCCAGATGCCCCCGTGGGTCGTTGCACGGTGTGTCGGGCTGAGATTCGCTATAATTAGAAAGCTGCGGAGAGCTCCCAGAAGTGGCCAGCTGCCGTATCACAGACACCTCTCAGCCGCCTGTCACGAGGGTGACGGGAGATTGACCCCCCGACAGCCTGATTCGCTTTGACAGGGATCAGAGCTCACTCCCAGCTCCATCTGGGCGCTTAACTCTGGAGGCACTGGCATGGAGAGCTGCAGGCCTGCTCCCATCCCAGGATGAGATATGATGTTGGGGGGGAAAAGCAGATAGCCCAGGGGCTTGCAATTCATGGGCAATCAAGGATCGAAGAGCTTTCCACCCATATGGTCACTGGCTTGCATGCAATGAGTTGTCCGGGTCTCAGCTCAGACCCCCACGGGCCCGTACCCCCGTCCCAGAGGAAACCACTGCAGTGGAGAGCAGCTCCCCGCTTGCTCTGCAGCCCTTTCCCGGCTGCAGGATCAGGGCCTGTGCGGCAGATCAGACAGCATTGGCAGGAGGGGACAGGACGCAGGGGGGTGGCTTCAAACCGAGGCGCTGGCAAAGCTGGGGGTGCCCGGGGCTGGCATGCGGGGCAGCAGGAAGGGGCAAGGGGTGGAGGGCTGGGGCAAGGGGCCGACTCCCTGCAGCGGTGCGTGGCACACCCGCAGGGCGGGTGTGCGTGGGGGCCGGCTGGGGCACGCCGCACTGTTTGCAGAGCTCCCGCTGCTTTCTTCTCCACGGCCGCCTCTTATCTCTCAGTTAACAAAGCAAAGCTGGGAGATTAACGTGCCTTGGGGGCCGCTGCCCTATCTCTGCAAGGACTTCCAGCAGCCACCATTTATTAGTCTATCTCCAGCACCAGGGAGGCAGCTGGAGCTGTCCCAATCCTGGGGCGTGCCGTGCAGCTTCTTCCCCCGGAGTAATCCGGTGCCTGATGCAGACCCAGACCCTTGTTCCCTGGCTTTCGAGGGAGAGAGCAGTGTCCTCTGAGGCTCACCTTCCCTCTGAAGCAGCAAGCCTTCCCAAATACGCGAGAGCCCCCAGGGCAGTGGGCCTAAATGGCTCATCCGAGCTTGATGCAGAGAGCTGCCACGCGCTGCTGCCCCTCATTCTCTGCCCTGAGGACATCCCGCTCCCTGGGACGCCTCTGCAGCAGGTGGAAATCAGAGCCCCCTTGATTTCAGAGTTCATTTCTCTCCATTTCTGCACCAGGCAACACCAGCCTACGCCGACAGTCTGCTCCTGCAGGCTCTATTATCCAAGACCCCGGGAGGGCAGCGCGTCGGGCACATCCCAGTGCCCGCAGGAGCCGCTTCAGCGTCGCCTTGCCGGCCTCGCTGGGTCCTGTTCACACTGTTCACTGTTCACACTGTTCACTGCCCGGCAGTGTTCACATGCTATTCTCACTGCCTTGACCCCGGTGCCCGGCGGACTCCCACCCCATCTCCTCCCCGCTGAGCTGAAAAGTTGAGCATCCTCTTGCTAGGAGCCTGGGGAGAGCCGCCAGCTCGGGCTGTGCTCGGTGGCATCAGGCCTGCATGTCCTTGACTGTGTGGAGACAGCGCAGCACAGCGTGGCGGGGAGGGGGCTGCCAGCCCAAAAGCGGGGTGGCGACGTGAGAGCAGGGCTGGGGGCCGTCAGCACGGGGGGTGGGGTTGCAAGCAGCCAGCACACCTGTTGATCCCGGCAAGGTGGCTTCAAAGACAGACCTGGATGCAACCTGGAAGGGCTGTTTCTCTCGACCCCAGCTGCCAGCCTCGGTCCCCAGAAAGCGTGCACTCTCGTGAGCTGTGCAAAGGGAACGCCGCCGGTTTAGCACAGCCTTTGCACTGCGGAGGGGTGAGCGCTGCCCTGGGAGATGCGACCCCACGTCCTGCCTCTGCCACTGCCTTGGAGCAGGGCCATGGGCAAGTCTCTTTGTCTCTCTGCCTCGTCGGCCTGTTCGTGAAGGCCGGGACCGTCTTTACTAGCAGCACCGAGCACAGCTGGGGGCACTCGGGGTCCGGTCCATCACGTGGCCCTCTGATTGCCGAACCTTGCTGCCTAAGATACCTAGTCCCAGTGTCGCGGGTTCTCCCGACCCCCGGTCTCACCGGTGCGGATGGTGGGAGCTCCTGAAGGAAGCCATAAATAATGGATAGCGATAGTGGAAATAGTGAATAATGGATTTAAAGACTGGCGTGATGAATAATGCAGGTGGAGCCAGCGAGTTCCCACTCCCACTACGGAGCCCCCGCCAGCCAGCGCTGCCAAGGGGCAGGGGTGCCCCACGTGCAAAGAGATGCTGGCGACACTAAGACCAGCACCTGGGGGGTTTAGGCACTCGTACAAGTCTACAGGTGTCGGGATGCTGCCAAACCTGGACCGGGGAATAGTCCGTTCCCCCCAGCCCCCATCCAGCACCCAGCCCTCCCGCTTGCTGCTGCCCACACCTGAATGTGGGGCTTTGGTCTGCTCACGCCGCGGGTTCGTTTCCTCTCTGGTGAACATTTAATGAGCTGCGGGTGACGTTCCCCCCTGCCGAGGGCCAGCGTGGAGGACTTACAGCGTCGCACGAGGGCTTAGAAGCTGCACGGAGGAGAAATGCATTTAGAAACTTTCTCGTCTTCTGCGGCGAGGCCAGCCGCTCCCACCCCCCCGTGCCCCTTGATCTTTCTTTCGAGAGCCCCACAGAACCGCTGCCGCGGGCTCTCCGGCTAATGGATTCTGGATGGTTCCTGTCGAGTAATTATGCTCAATAAGAGTCTGTCAATACAATTTGCTGTCAATTGTCACTCTGTACAGTATCACGGCTAATAGGATCAGGGATGCGGGGGGGGAGCTGATTGACACGGGAAATGCTGATTCATAAAAACAGAAGCAAATGCAACGGCGGCTTTTTATCGGCTGGGTTAACTCCAGGCCGTTCTGCTGGTTACCGTAATGCAATGCCGCGCGCCGCGGCTTGCTTCGGGAGCTCCCTGCCAGCGCGGTAGAGCCGAGAGATGGATCCGGAGCGGGGATCTGCTGTCAGTCTGCATTGCTGACTCCACCCTACCTGCTCCCGGGTCAGCTCGGGGCGCGGATGACGACCCAGGTCCCAATTCAGACGCTGACTTGTTGGGCAGGCATCTCCCCCCATTTCCCCACCACATCTCAGCTCCCTTCTCCAACCCACCCCGGTGAGACCCCAGCCCGGTCTGGACCATGGGCTCCAGCCGGCTGACCACAAGAGCCTGGGGGCAAGCCCCCGCGAGCAGCTCCCGTCCCCGCTGGAAGGACCGCACCTGGCGCGGCAGAGAGCAGCATCAGACTCGCGCTTCGGGGCCGCCGGGGGCCGAGTCAAGATGCGGAGGAGAGACGAGAGCAGGCAAAACTGTACAGAAAGCACGAGCTCGGCACGGAGCAGAGGGCCGGGGACATCGACGGCCTTGCTGGGCTGTGCTTTGCTTTCCCCACCGTGCTCTGCAAGCCAAAAAATCCCTCCTGCGATGGCCCTGCTCCCGGTGACCCCAGCCACGTGCGGAGAGAAAGGTCTCTCCAAGGCATCACACGGGCTCCGGCGCAGACAGCGTGCGCGGCCCGGCCCGGCGCTCCGAGCGAGGCGAGGCGGCGATCCGTCTTCCTGACGGCAAGATAAACCGGTTACATTTCAGATAATTCCAGATAGTAAATTTTTGGAGTCCCTATAAGCTAAAATCAATATTGGCACAACTGTGCGTCATTAAAAACTAAATGAACATGACAAAGCCAAACTGCTGCCTATTAAACAAATGAGTTTTCTATCCACACAGGCACAGCGGGTTATTAAATTCTTTATTACAGGAGCTGCGCTTCTTATAAAAGGGGAAAGAAAAAAAAAAACGCATCTTCCCACGAGGGGCATTGTGGGGTCGGGGGGGTGGCGTGTGCCCACGCAGGGGCTGGGCTGGACTGGCGCTGTTGCTGCCGCAGGACCCGTTCTCCGGCCGGCGGCGGTGCTACCTCTGCGTGTTGAAGCAGGCCTCTGCTGCGGCTGGTAGGAGCCGGTCCAGCGCCCCCGGACCCCTCCCTGCGGTACGTGGGCCTGCCCTGCCAGCGCTGCGGCTGGAGGGGTGCTGCCCGCCTGGGCACGGAGCTGCACAAGTCCACGGATGGCTTCCCCAGGTGGAGGAGGCCTGCGGGGCTTCCTCATCCGTGCAAAAGCCGTGCCGTGCTCCCTGCTATCCGACCTTCCCTGGCCGGCTGTGGCCCCTCATCAATGCAAGCTCTTTGGGGCAGGGACTGTCTCCTTCTCTGCACGTCCAGCGCCTGGCATCCCGGCCCAGGACTGGGCCTTGCAGGAGCTGCTGCAGCGCGCAAAGTCCTGGGTCACTGTTTCTACAGCGGCAGCTCCCCGGGCGCAGCAAGCGTTGCGCCGTGCCCATGCATCCGGGCCCCGGAGCCCCTGCCTCACGCCCCTCCCAGGCTCAGGGGAAGCATGTGCATGCGTGTGCCTTGAGCAAGCTTCCTGCCCCGCTCACGGTGCGCTCCTCTCTTGTCTCTCCAGCTCCCGGCTATTTATAGAGCCTGGGAAGAGCGCACAGGCGCTCCATGCAGCACGCTATGCGCACACCTGCCTTTCCTGGAGAGCACCACTACTGCTGCACTGGTGCATGCCAGGTGCATGCCAGGTGCAGGGCCCGGGGGGATGCCGAGAGGTCCCTCCGCACTGCCTCTGGGCTGGGGAGCTGGGTCTGGCACCCATTCGGCCCCTGGGGAGGGAACTGCCTGGTCCTTCTTCTGCTATACTCACATGCATGCACACATGCTCCGTTCCTCCTCCCCGGGTACGGCCGCCCGCGATGCCAGCTGCGAGACGCTGCTCTGCATTCTGGCCATGGCTCTCCCCCTAACCCTACCGGCTGCCTCTGCCGCCTGCCAGTTGGCTGCGCGGGGCGAGGAGATCTCCGGCCCCTGCTGACGTTGTGCAGCTGTACCCAGAGCAGGAACAAAGACCTGCTGCCAGGATCGGCCCTTTTCGTCCTGGCAGCCTGGGCAGAGGGCTGGAGGGAGATGCTCCTCCAGAGACTGAAAGGCAGAGAGGTGAAGTGAGCTGCCCAAGGCTATCCGGGCAGTCTGTGGCAGAGCTGCATCCCCAGAGTCCGCGCCTGCCGTTGTCCCCTGCCCTCCCATGACTGGCAATAGCCGTTTCTGCCTTGCTTGTCTTCCCAGTTGGACCCTGCTCCACATTTACTCCTCCCCGACCCCTGCCACCCTGCGCGACCCCCTCCTCTGCGCTGGCGAGATGCATCCCCGCCGGGGAGCAGGGAGCGGTGCGATCGATGGCCACGCCGGCAGGCCGATCAGCGCGGCGCGGAGAGTCCGGTCCCCGCTCTCCCCCCGCGCCGGCCCAGCCGATCTGCGAGGGCCTCTAATTGCCGCGCGGCTCCTTTTTTCCTCCCCTGAAATGAATGCCCTTTTCAACAAAGGGAAGGCCGGAGAGTCCGGCGCATCCCGTCCGCAGCAGCAATTGCTCCAGCCAGCCTGGGAAAAATCCAACCCTGCCTCGAGAGATAGCGGCTCCCTCAGGAAATCAGCCCCTGTGCCTCGCGAACCATCTCCTCGCTCCCAGCCCGGCTGCCCGTCAGAGCGGGGCCTGCTGCGGGGAGCTTGCTGCCGGGTCTCAGCATAGGGGACGGGGCAACCCTCCCCTGACGACAGGCTGCATCTGGGGGGCAGCATCGACGCCTCTTGCAAAGGCCGCGCGCGCGCTCCTGCCTGCCTTCGTGGCAGGATAAACTACATCCACCGAGTTCTCACGGGATGATAGGGATACAGCCCCATGCACGTGCGTGGTGTTACGGGCTGACTCATTGTCAGGTTGCAAAATGCCACGTCTATGATGGCCCAGGGAGAGAGCACCCGAGGACATGCCAGTCCCCCCATCCACCCACCCTGCTTTGTCTAGGGGGCAGAGCACCTGGGCCAGCCCTCGGGCTGGTGTAAAAGGGCCTGGCTCCACATGCTCTCTGACAGCCCTCTCAAGCTGATGCCCAAGGACCAACACACCCCACCAGAGACTGGTTGGGGGATCAAAAGCTCTCTCAAGGACCACATCCTTCGCTCCCAATCCAGAGTCCCCCTTTGAATCCCCCAGGAAGAATTTGTGCATCCCCCGGCAGGGTGCAAAGACCCCGGGGGGCTCGTTGCCCCTCCCCAGGACAGGACCCGTCCCTGGCCCGGGGGCTGTGGGGTGCAAGCCGGCTCCTCACGCCGCTCCTATTAGTCCCTGCGTAATAACTGAAGTGGCCTGATTGTGTCGGCACTCGCGCTACCTCTGGGATGACGCGGCCTGATGAATATTAATGCCAGGCAGGCAGGAGAGGGGGAGAGCACAGCGATGGGAGAAGGAGCTGCACTTTTCCAGGGGAATGCGCTCCTGACTCCCCTTCCCTTGCTTCCCCGGGAAGCTCGTGGCAGCAGGTGCTGGGAGCCGGGGAGCTGGGGCCTTGGGTGCCGGCTGGGGGGAGCAAGAGGAGGACGCTGGGGAAGGTGGCCAGAGCTGCGGTGTCCAAGCCCCAGCCCCGGGGGTTTGCCAGCATGCCCTCGCTGCCTGCCCATGCCCCGTGCCTCCGCTACCCGGGCATCTCAGCCCCCAGCAAGGATGCTTGCTGCGTGCCCATAGTCAAGTCCATGCGAGCCCACTCCCCCTTCTTCCATCCTCTTGGCAGCAGCAGAAAGTCCCTGGGAACAGCTCCTGCTTTGCAGTTGCCCGTGCAGGAGACCCCGAGCCGGCCCCGACCCCCCCGGGTGCTCCACCCTGGGCACGTGGCGCCCAGCCCTCGGGGTGCACGGTCCAGCACCCCCCTGCGTCTCCCCCGGGACAGCTCTGCTGAGGTCCTGGGGCGGGGAAGGGAGAGGACACACGTACGCCTCGCCTCGCCCATCTCTCCCCTCGCCTTCTGCTGTGCAGGCAGTATTACCCAGTGGACAGAGCAGGGGGCTGGGGCAGATCTGGGGCTGCAGCAGCAGGCCGAGCATCAATTCGCCCGGCGCCCAACTCCAGCGTGCTCGTCTTTCCCCAGCGCTCGCAGCTCCGGGCCGTGGCGGGAGTGGAAATTTCCCCCAAACGAGCTCAGACAGCGGCTCCAAACCCAAACTCCCTCCCGTCTCCTCTCCCCCGGGGAATCGCGCACACCAGACTCCCATCACCTGGTTTTGCTTTCCCGTCTCTGTCCTGATTGATACTTTGACAGCATGATGGATGGGCCCCGTATACAGCTTCTGACAGGGCGGCGTACACGCCGCCTTCTTTATCTGGAGCGGGGCTCTGACGGCGAGCCGAAAATAAGCTGTTCATAACAGGGATCCCGGATAAAATCCCATTATAGACAGAGGAGTCAATCAAGTCGCTATTCAATAGAGTATCGCCCTGGGAGGCAGGAGGCAGGCTGGGAAGGTGTGTAAGTTGCCAGGGGAAATTTTATGGGGCTTGAATCAATCAGCAGGAATTCCATAAAAGTCGGTGGGTATAAAAGTGTTACTCAAATAGGGTTTGACGCCCAATTGTCCTCTCCATTTACATGCTATCAAGCTATTTAGATTGGGGGGGTGCGTCTGTTGTGTGCGGGCCTGTGCATACACATGCACCCACTTGGGTGCATGCCTAGAGTACGTCTGTGCACATGCACCGTGTAGCTGCATACACACACACGCTTGGATGTACGCCTAGAGGCTAGCTGTGTAGCTAAAGAGAGAGTCTGTCTATCGGATCCACACTTGTCATGTATCTGTGTACACACACACATACACACACACAGAGTATATCTATAGGTGTACACACACTCAGCTCTACACCCCTCGTGTATCTATGTACACACACAGTGGATCTATAGGTGCATACACACTCAGCTGTACACCTCCTGTGCATCTACGTACACACACAATGTATCTATAGTTGTACACACTCGGCTCTACATTCCTTGTGTATCTATGTACACACACGGTATGTCTATAGGTGCACACACACTTGGCTCTACGCGCTTCATGTATCTATGCACACACACAGTGTATCTGTAGATGCACACACACTTGGCTCCACATCCCTTGTGTATCTATAGACACACACATTGTGTCTGTAGATGTACATACACTTGGCTTGAGACCTCTTTGTGTATCTATGTACACACACAGTGTATCTATAGGTGTACACACTCAGCCCTACACTCCTCATGTATCTATGCACACACACACAGTGTATAACTAGGTGCACACACACTGGGCCCTACACCCGTGTACCTATGTACACACACACAGTGTATCTATAGGTATACACACTCAGCCCTACACTCCTCATGTATCTATGCACACACACACAGTGTATATCTAGGTGCACGCACACTGGGCCCTACACCCCTCGTGTACCTATGCACACACACAGAGTGTATCTATAGGTGCACACACTGGTCTCTACACCCTTGAGCATCCGTGTGCCCGCGCACAGGCACGCGCACCTGGTGCCAGCTCCTTACAGCGACTGAAAACGGAAGCGAGTCTCTCGAAAGGGATTCCCGGCAGCTGAGGTCAAGGCCCGCGTTCGCACACGAGCACCCCGGGGCTGCCGGCCCGTCCCAGGGGTGCTGTTAGCCGGCTGCCGGGCTCCGCCGACCGCTCGCAGGCCCTCTGGAGAGCTGCCAGCCATTGGTTTTATTGACGCCGGCCGTTCCCTGCTCCGCTGTTGACTCAGGCAGTGCTGGGTAAATGCCGAAGGGTTTTGCCTTGCGAGTTTGCAGTGAAACCGCCCCCCCCGCTTGCCTTCGGTCCCAGGAGACCCGTGCATTGCTCGCAGATCCTGGCGATGGGACTGTCCCGGGCAGACGATGCGCGACAGGTGGGAAGCATCAGGCTCACCTGCCTGGGGAGACGGACGAGTGCCGGGAGACTCAGGGGACCCGCTGCGGCGCAGCTGCCCGGGCCAGGCCCTCGGGCATCGGATACCGGTCGTGGAACAGCTGCAGCCCGTCGAGTCGGAACAGCCTCGCGATTTATCAGACACGTCCCCAAGGCAAAGAAACCCTCGGGGGGAGAGAAACTGCCTCGTTCAAAGGAGTCGGGTGCCTGTCAAGCAGCCTGCGAGCTGGTGCCAGGCTCTGGGGAGGGTGGCCGGGGGGCTCGAAGCCAGGGAGACGGGGATTAGCGTCTGCCGGGCACCGGGCATGTCTCTCAGCGAGAGATCATCATCATCATCACCTCCTGTCTTGGAGCGCGGTCAGGCAGGGACTGGTGTGCAGGACGGGGCCCCCCAGAGCTACTAAATAATAACTGATGAACGAGCTGCCTGGCACGGACGCCGAGGTACGGGCCTGTCCTGCCGGGCAGTCTGGGGCCAGCTGGCCCCCGGGATGCCTTTCCCCGGGGACGAGCGGCGCTGGCCTGCCCCTCTCCTGGCGGGCGCAGGGCGCTGTGAGCAGGAGGCAGATGCTGCCGATGCTTGAAAACCCCTTTGCACTGACGGGGCAATGCCACGGCGCGGCCGGGGCTCCTTGCACCGACGAGGGGACGGAGCGGGCTTGCTAGAGCCTCCCCCACCCCGCTGTCCGCTGCCAGCTCCGATGGGCGAGCAGCGCGTTCTTCACCCCTCCGCAAACCGCCGTGCACTTGCAGGCGTGAGCGCCGGGGCCTGGGAGCAAGGGGAGTCTCCCTCCGGCACCGAAACACAAAGGAACGCAACGCGCGATGCCAAGACGAGCGACGATGAGCCAGACGAACTCGGGGCGGCGGGGACCAGCCTCGCCGAGCGCTGACAGCAGACAGATTGTAGCGCGCCGCTCCCAGCCTACCGGGGAGCGCGCCGGGTGGAAATTAATGCCTTTTATTCTGCTGATGATTAATCATCTCTGAAAGTGCCACCGACTCTCTGTCACACGCAGTCGCTCGCTGTCGAAGACGACAGGACATGCTGCCGTACCAGTCTCAGCTCAATCACGAGCGGGGCGGCGCTGCTTCTCCAGCCCTCGGGGTCCCCCGCCTCCCTCCCGGAGCGGGCAGACGGGGTCACCCTCACCGATCGTACAAGGAGAGGAAAATCATGTCAAACGCCTGGGCCCAGCTGCTGAGCACAACAGCAACACGGGGCCTTTGGCTGGAGGGTCACAGGGTGCTCCGCAAACGCTGGGGGATTAATCGTCTGCATAACCCTGGCTGGGACATTGCCTGGATTTTGTTTTTTTGGCAGCTGAAATGCAGCCAGCGCTGGGGTGGAACGCGGCAGCTGCTTGCAACAGCACGTATACAGGGGTAAAAATAAGCGATGCAGCTGGCGGCCCGGGGGGAGGGAAGAGCTCAGCAGTGCCCTGCCCTTGCAAGGAGCGGGGTGGCGTCTGCAGCGACCCCGCAGAGGGCACAGCGCCTCCCGATGCCACGTCGGGCTGTTTGTCCAGCGCGCCTCGTTGGGTCAATACAGGCTCAGAGGCAAATGCCACTGCTCCCTGTTGCTCCCCGATGACCCAGCCCAAGCCCCTTATTGAGAGACATATGACAGCACAGCATCCCCGGGACGGGGCCCACGGTGCCCGTGCAAGCAATGGGGTCACTTCGGTTTAGTCCTCTGGGTGATGGACGGCCAGAAGAGCGTGATAGAAAAAGCTCCCAAACCCGGGGCCTCCCTCCGTGCTGCCGGGGTGAACCAGCTCCCAGCACCGGGGCGGCTCTCCCAGTGCAAAATGCACTTGCACTTGCAGAAGGAAGCTCAGCGGGGGGGGAGCGGGGCAGAGCAGGGCTGGGAGGGGGCTGCCGAGAGCCCCCCGTCTCTCCCCTTCTCTCTGAGCACCCTGCCCTTCAGGGAAGGTGACTTCTTCCAAGAGCGGCTTCTCGCCGCATTCGAGTCCCAGCTCTGGATAAACAATTACAGTCTATTTACTCCGGGCCATATGGCGCCGGGGAACAGGTGTGCAGGTAATGAAGAACCCGGCTCCGACGAAGCTTAAGGGAGACGGGCGCTGATTTCCTCCTGCTTCTTTGTGTTGGGCCGCAGCCCATTTACAAACGAGAGCGAAACAAGATGGAAGTGGCGCAGGGCGGGAGGGGGAGAGCCCGCTCCAGCCGCCCGGCTGCTGTTCGGCACGTGCCCACGCGTCCGGGGCTTGGCACCCAGCAGCGAGGGTGCCCGGGCGGGTGCACAGGCCTTGGCACCGGTCAGGATTGCCCCAGGCAGGGCTCAGCCCGGAGAGGCAGGAGAGGAACCCTGCATGGACAGGCCAGGAAGCAAAAGCAAGAAACAGAGAGCATTTAGTCTGACCCCAGATTGAGCAGAACCCCCTCCAAAATGTCATTAGGGAGCGAGGCAAAGCCAGGCGCTTCGTCTCGGGGGGTTCCCTCCATGGGAGCGATTTGGGAACGTGACTCCAATGTCAGCACAGCTCGGGTGCCTCAGAAGCTGCATTTTTCGGTGACTTTATGGCTAGGTCCGAAACGTCTCCCGGGGGCTGGGCCGCGGCGGGGCTGCTCTGGGTCGTCCGCATCCGAGGGTCACCCCAGGGCTCGTCCTCCTGTCTCGTCCTGCGAACACGGGGAACTCACCGGCTTCAGTCCCTGCCGCTTTTCATTCCCTGCCTTTCTCCTTTCCCCATCCTCCACCCCCTCGAGATTGCTGCAATGTCAGGGAAATATTTGAGCAGCAGAAACACGGTGTCCTGGGCGGGCTTCCTCTCTCTCCTTCCCCTCTCGCCAGCCCCTCCGTCTGGAAGAAGCTGGCAGGGGGTGATGGAGTTAATCTCGGCTTAGGCGGCTGCGGTCTGTTATCTGGGGCAGACGAGATCATTGGCACATCCCTGGGAGACGGAGGAAAAATGGTCCCCGCTGACCTGCTGCACGAGGCCACGGCGCCGTGCGAGGAGACGGTGGCGGCTGGCTCTGGGGGGGAGCAGCTCAGCAGATCGGAGAGGAGAAAGCAACTGCTGCAGACCCTTCTTGGCCGCCCGCCCCCTCCCCGACTGGATCCAAAGCAAACGTCTCTTGGACGCGTCTGGACGGAGAGATAAGGGCCGGTGCACGGCCGCGGGGACGAGCCGTCCGCTGGATCTGGGCCTCTCCCCCAGCATCGCGGTTTCATCCTCAGAGCCTGAGTTGGATGCATCCTTTGGAGGTGGTGAGGCCAGCGGTGATCTCCCAGGCCCCCGCAGCCCACGTCCCTCCCCGGTGCAGGGCACCATCCTTCGCTCTCAGCATGCACCAGTCGCAGGGAGCTTTGTGCCTTGCGGCCAGGCTCGCAGAAGGGTGCCCAACCTCCATGCACGTGCCTTGGTGCCAGGTGGGATTTGGTGCTTCCCTTGGCTGGCAGCTCAGGCAGACACTGGCCCGCACCGTGCCCAGATGGATGGATGGAGGCAGCGAGCTTTCCAAACCGCGCGCCGCCTGGGGCTAACTCCCCCGCTATCCTCCCTGCTGCATGCAGAGGATTCAGGGGAGCCCTGGACCTGTTCGCTGATACACCCAGGTCTGGGCCAGACATTGCATACGCTGGTTTGACCCAAATCAGTTCAACTTCAACCGGGTTTATCTTAAACCAGCTTCAGGCATTTTGAAACCGGTTTACAGGCACTGAGCGTGTGTTTTGTGACAGGGTTAAACCAGTGTCTGAGACCCTGTCAGGCCTGTTCAGCCCAGACCCAGTGCAAGGGACCCGGCCGGCTCTGGGGAGGGCGTTGGTGCACGGTCGGCTGGATGAGTCCCCAGGGGAAGCGTCGTTGCAGACAAAACCACCTGCTGCCTTCCAAGACGGGGCACTTTTCCTCCGGACAACACTCAAAGGGGGTGTCCAGTCCACCAAGGCTGCTGGGCTGAGACCACCCCGCACCGTGCTGACCATGGGGCTACATTGCTTCCTGCGCTCCCTGCTCCGTCCATGCCCCGTCTCTGCCTGGGGCACAGGAGCGCCAGGGTTTGGCTGTCGAAGCTGCCAGGTTTGCTGTGCGGTGTCCCGTGGCCATGCCGGGGGAGAGGGCTCTGTCATCTGCAATTGCAGCCGACTGGCCCCAATGCCCCGGGGGTCCCTATCTCTTGCTGCGTGGGGCAGGGGCCGCCAGCCAGCGCTGCCTGCGTGCGCGCCATCCAGCACAGGGGACCCCAGCAACGGCAGCAGAGATAACCGGCACCAACAGCAGCAGCCACAAAGCCCCCTTTGTCTCAGCGAATAAAGGAGTCTCCTTCCTTGCAGAGCGGGGGGAACGAAGGAGACTCTTTGCCAGCAAACTGCAGGGAAGCTCCTTGGCAGGGAGGGGAAGGATGCGCATGCCGGCAGCGGTAGGTGGCATGGGCAGGCCCCACCTGGATGGCACATCCCCAATGTAGGGTATCTGCCAGGGGAGAGGGTCTGTGCCCGCATGCCACCCCGCCCCTCCGTTTCAGCTCCACGAGGCTGGCATCGGCGTGCAACACAAGTACTGCCATCCCTGGGTCCCCCTAGTCTCCCGGGTCCCAAGCGCAGAGGGAGTGACCTGGGTCTGAGCAGGGTCCCCCCCCTTGTTCCTCACTTGCAAACCCTCGCATTTAAATCTAGGAAGTTTTGATTCAGAGGCCATGCTCCTCGCCGCCATGCTCCGTAGTGTCTGATGCCCCTTTCCTCCAAAGATGTGTCTGATCCCTTTTGGACTCTGCTAAAATGACCAGCCGCTGCCCTGGACCTGTTGCCTCATCTTTATGGGCCCCCTGCCAGTCCGACCGGCATCCCACCGCGGCACGGAGCCGGCATCGAGGGGAGGCGACGAACACCCGGCCATCGCGGGCACCCAAATGGGCACGTGGAGGAGCGTGGGATTTTCGGTGCTCTCTTCTCACAGGCTTGGCACTGGGTTCGGGTGTTCGGTGCCAGCCTCTGCCCCGTCAGCCAGCATCTTGCTTACTTTTCCATGCAATCGAGCCGTGTTTGAAGCGCAGCGGGGCTGCTGGCACGGGCTGGGCCAGGAGGAAAATGTAAGCCCTACGTCCGCAAGAGCGATGGGCAGCTCTTGCATACGGGCCATCGTGAGCTCCCACCAGGTGCCTGGGACGTGCTGATGCAGAGCGGGGACAGCGCACGGCGATGGCAGGATGTTGGGGTGCAGGGTACAGGCGAGGTGGGGGCATAACCCCATTAGCACCCTGCTGTGAGCGAGACCTCACTCAGGAAACCAGCTCTGCCACTGACCCTCTCGGGCCCCTGCCCCGTGACTCAGTTTCCCCACCCCGTCTGCTACGTCCTCCATTCAAACCATGGGGTCTTTGGGGCCGGGCTCTCTCTCCCTGTGTCACAGGGCCCCGTTTCCCACCGGTGCTGCTGCAGGGTTAGTAAGGCACCAGGCCTCATCGGATGGGCACTGGGACCGGCGCGGTCCCATCTGTGAGCAAGGAGATCTGGGTTCGACCAAGGTGCAGCCGAAGCCAGGAAGGCAGGTCCTGTTGGCTGCTGGATGCCGCGGGGCCTCCCCCAGCGTCTGCACGGTCCTGGCAAGCTGTCAGGATCAGGCCCTCAGCTGCTGCGACCTTCAGCTGAGCAAAATGGGGTTTC
>JAGPOW010002173.1:2073492-2084512 GCA_030014935.1 Caiman crocodilus | reverse complement strand
TCACAGGCGCCGGAGCTGACAGTCCTCGGTGCCCAGCTCTGCTCTTAGCGCTCACGCCAGGGATCCGCCTGTCACCCGAGGAGAGCATCCCGGGGCGGCCCCGCTCAGGGCCATGCCGGCAGCCTTGCCCGGGTCTGCCAGAGCCCCGGGGCTGCAGCACGGAGCAGGGGGTGGCTGTGTCGCAGGGTCCCTCGGTTGCATGCATCCGCTGAGACCTCTCCGTCTGGTTTTGGACCCGCTGCCCTCCTGACCCTGACCCCCCGGCATCGGCTTTGCATCACCTGCCTTCAGTAGCCCACCCAGTGCTTTCCAGCCCCGGTGCGGATGGTCAGGGGAAGACCCACAAGGCACGCCAGTCTCCTCCGGCATCATCCGCTCATCTCTCCCCTGCACCGGCCGGGTAACAGGCTTCTCCCGTTAAATAATTGAATGTCTCAAATTGTTCCCTTCTCCCTTTGGGGTCGGTGCACAGTTGTCATTATTCCATTAGCCAGATGCTTTGCTTTCACTTCATTTATTCATAAGCCCGGCTCTGGCTGACACCGCGATGAGCAGAGCAGAGTCTAGCACAACCCTCTGCCATACATTATTTGGTGTGAGATGCACCAGGCTGGCCCAGCTGCCGGCAGCGGGGAAAGGTCACAGCCACTGGCAGGACCGGGGCTGGCAGGGAAGAAGATGGGGATGGGATAGGGGATGGCTGCTTGATGCTGAGTGTTGCCCAAGGAGACCCCTTCCCTCTGCATCAGGATGGTGGGATATGGGATGGCCTCGCTCGGGGAGACAGAGGCCGGGTGCTTGTCAGCGTGGGGCTGTGCAGGGTGGGATGCATCCAGGGCAGGTTTGCATTGCTCCCATGAGCTCCCGTGTGCGGCTGGTGCACGCTCAGGGTAGGCCTGAGGTCATGCATGTTCTCCCGGGCACTTTGGTTGGAGGAAATAGCAACTAAACCCTGCATTATACGTGAGACACCTCATCCCCGAGGCCCTCTGACCCTTCCTCACTTTTGCACTCCCTGCCTGTCCCCTGCAGGTCCCCAAGCCCGTTGAGCACGGTCTTCTTGCTCGGTGCCAGATGCACGGTGGCGAGATGGCATGGAGCACGCTTGGCGTCACCCTAAGTGATTCCTGTATCAACAAGACAGCTACAAAGGCAAGCAAATAAACCAATTAGGGCGAAATATCGGATCACCCCGGCCCGCTCTTTCCACAGATGCAGCTTCACGCGCCAGGCAAAACAAACAGGAGAGACGGAGGGAGAGGAGCACGCAGCCCGGCGAGGCAGCGCGTGCCCTAATTACACACGCCTCGGTGACAGCTAATGTCAAAAGATTAAAGGAATCAAAGTCAGTTCCTCTGTGCAGCCTCCCCCACCGCATACCGCGCCGAACAGCAGCGACGCAGACACACGGCTGCGACGGGGAGAGATCTCTCGTTTGCGGATCTTTGCATCACAGGCCGTGTCTACACATGCATTTAAGCACACCTAAATTTAATACGCATTAGCTTAATGCTCATTAAGCAGGTTTAGGCAGGTGTCTACACAGGCAGGCATTAAAGCACGTTAACGCTGTGTGTGGACTGACACACACACAGTGTTAATGCGCTTTAATGCATCTACATGTGCGTTAACGCGCTTTAACGACCCGTGTCTAAATTCGATGCTTGCAAATGCAAAAAGCCTGTTTTAATGCGCATTAAGGGCACGCACGTGTAGAGGTGCACCCTCGATGCGCATTAACTAGGCTAATGCGCATTAAAGCATCACATGTAGAAGCGCCCACGGAGAAGTGGGGCTGGGAGGGAGCTCCCGACCTAGTCCAGCCAGTCCAACCCCCGTTGCGTTAGACGTGGGGCTCCCTCGCAGCCCCACTTCTGGGGGATCAGCCCTGTCCAAACCAGCCCAGACACATCCGCTGTCCAGCCTCTTGGCAAGCTGCACGGTTGACCCTGATGCAGCACAAGCCACTGCGCCCAAACAGGCCGCAGGGAAAGCCGGGGGGCCTTGGCAGCCACCGTCCTGCTTCTGTCGCAGGCTGTTAATATGCACTCGAGAGATGCCAGCGCCCCTGCCACAAAGGAAGGCAATCCCCCCAGTCCATACCAACCTGAGCAGGGGGTAAAATTCCTTCCTGACCCCAAATCTGTCATCGGAGACCCTCAAGACCCTCTAGCCAGGACCCTCCAGCTTTGAGTCCCAGCAGGAGCGTTGGCACAGCCGTCTCCATCCCCAGACTGGGCTGCAGCTGACACCCCAGTGGATGGATCTCCTTCAGCGGAGAGAGCTCAAGGGACTCGTTTTCTTTCTCTTTTTGTCCTCTTTTAATGCAGGATGCCCTGGAAGATGCCCACCCTGGAAGACAACATCCTCCATCCTCTGCCTTGGCCCTCGGGAGCAAGGAGGCACCTCCTTGCCAATGCAAGCTTGCAAGACAGGAGCCAAGGAAGGATTCAAAGGGTCCTGTCAAGGATTTTGCCTTGAGCTCAGTCTTCTGGCAGCGTACGGGGGGGGGGAAATGCAGGGGAAGAATTACAGATAAAAAATGGGACATTAGCTAGAGTGGAGCACTGCTTCCCCCAGTTAATGGGGAGTGTATCCATTACGATAATAACTAAGCACTTAATAACTGGCTTCCCCGCTAATTCTAATTGAAACATATAATGATATTTCTGAGCAAGACTGGCAGTCTGGTGTCAGCGCCGGTATCTCCCCGGGCCCAGCGAGCGCTGTGAAAACCAACGGCCTGCCTGAGTATTCGCGCGGAATAGACATGGGCAACAGACAGGAGGTCTTGTACGGCTGCCAGAAACCACAGCTGATGATAAAAGCCATTAAAGGTCAGCAGGGAATAGAAAACTATTTATGTTAAATGTCACAGATTAGACCGCAGGCCCAGGCACAGGAATCAGCCACCGCGCTCCAAGGGACGGTGACGGCTCCCGTCGCACCCCGGCCACGAACTCCTGCACGCATCTCGCGGAGCAATGGGACCCCGTGGGGCACGGGGGAGACCGGTCCGGCCCCACTGCCACCTGGAGCCGGGCGCTGGCGGGATCACATGCAGGTGGTGATAGGAGGCTGGGGACAGGGGTGTGAACTCGGTGCATCGGGGAGACCGACGTGACCTGCTTTCTCCGAGGCTGCTCCTGCTCCGTCTGCGACGTGCGCTGCAAAGAGCCGAGCGCTGCTGGCTCCTGGCTGAGCTGAGACCGCTCGATGCCCCGCTGCATCGGACGGGGGTCTTGCCACTGCCCTGGCGGGGAGCAGGTCCCGGGGCAGCTGTGCCCACCGCCGCCTCCCCCTGCTCTCCATCTTCAAGGACTTGAGGGTCTTCATAGCTGGGGCTTCCCCATACTCTTACTGACATAAGGGGTCTTAACTGGTCTTAATGGTCTCAGTGGTGTGAGTCCTCATCACCCTTCTCCCCTTTTGGTGGGGACAAGGTGGGCTCCCCCAGCCTGGTCCCGGGGGCCACGTGAGCTCACCCCCTCCAAGGTTAAAAAGATGCAGTGGAGGTGAGGGAGGAATCAGGTGGACCTCTTGCTACTTTTACCATGGAAGGGAGCAACCCTCAATCGCTGCGGGCGTAATTGCAATCATTGGCCCACCATAATAATTAAGCAATTCTTTAAGGGAGAAAGTGCTGGGTTTTCCATGTGGTGCAAAGACAGTTTGACTTGCCTGGGTGCGGTGGTTTGGTACCTCTCGGTCTGCGATCCCCCACGGGGGAAAAGCCGGGGGCAAAAAATGTCATCCTGCTCTCCAAAGTCCCCTTAAAGCAGCTCTCAGCCTGGGGATGCCCTGACGGCCTTTCTGGGGTGCCGTGGGTCGGCCGTGCCATGGCGTGCAAGCCCTGCTAGGTGTGCAAACACGCCAGGGATGAACCCAGGGATTTCCAGTAGAAATCCATAGCTGTGGTCTTTGCAATGGGAAAATACTGCTCTATTAAAGGGCTCAGAAAAAAGAGTGAAAACGAAGAGCTGGCATTTTCCGAGGGGGCCTTGAGTCCATCCAGGGGTCTAAAATGGAGTCTGAAATGGTTGGGAGACCCTGCCTTAAATCGCGGTGTGACTTGAGCCCCAAGGGTTATTCACCCCCAGGAATTCATCGTTAACTCCTCCGGCTGCAGCCGCCCGAGCAGAGAGCCGCGTGCAGCCCGGACAACCCCCACCCAGACGGGGCCGAAGGGAGCCCAGCGTTCGAAGCCGAGGGGACGAAAGTAGCTCTGCGGCAAATCCTTCCATATGAACGGCAGCCCCGGTCACCAGACCTGCCTTGCATGTGTGCCTCTCGGTGCTGGTAGGGCTGAGATAAGCAATATATATCTGCAGCAATGCAACCCAGATGCCACCAGCTTCACCAAGAGCAGGGCTCGAATAGCCCCAGGCCTCTTAATGAACCCAGCAATGGAGATTTGGGCTTTATCCCATGGCAGGGCATGTGGGCGCTGGGGGCGCAGATGCTGGGGGCTAGCAAGCTGGAGATGTGCAATGCAAGATGCTCTCCCCTCCCAGCTCCCAGCCCTCCAGCACGCTCCTTCCCCTGCCACGATAGCGGCCATGGGTGGGAGCAGGCTGGGCTTCTCCAGCCCTGTGCTCTCTCTTCAGTGCACAGCCCTGGCTATTGCTTGGCTTTGCGGATTTGCATTTGCCAAATAAATAACGTGCATCAAGCATTTGCCAGCAGTGACATCCAGGATGGCGGCATCCCACCTGCAAAGGGGTCCGGCAGAGCCAGCGGGGCCAGGAGGGGAGCGGGGACCAGCACGCGGAGAGCCTGGAAACCCAGCGGTCTGCCCTTGATGCCTGGTGGGAAGGGGCCCAAGGAATGAGCCAGGTCACGGTGGTGATGGGGCCGTGCAGCGGTATCAGTTACTCCAGTGCAGGTTGCATCTGTGCACATCCCAGGCAAGTCACTGCCTCGGTCTCCCCACACACCAAGGCGAGAGGGTAGCATCGCCCAGGCTACCCTCCTTGTTTCTCTCTCCAGGTACAGGCGGCAGAGGAGGACCCAAGCACCTGCCTTCTCCTGGACCCCTTCCGGCAGACGAGATTTCCACCCCCAGCCCCAGCTCTGGGCTGCCCGGCGTCCCTGCAGGTCTCCCCCGGCATGTAGGGGCGTGAAGGAGGGAGGAGAGTCCTGAAGGGCTGGACCGAGCTCTCCGCAGACACATTGCTGCTAAATGTGCTTGCTTGTCCTGGAACTGCCTTTGGCACCGGCTCCTGGAGTCGGGAATGAATGGCGGGGCTCCCGCCAGCTGGCCGGCTTTGGGCTGCATGGACGGGCCGAGGACACGGTCCCAGGGCTGCACGGAGGATGTTGCTGGGTACTTCACAGCACAGCAAAGTCCCTCGCGTGGGGGGGGCTACCGGCCCCTCCGGCCCAAGCAGCGACGGAGCAGGCCAAGGCTGCGACCCCCTGCCGCGCCGAGGGTGAACCGCAGGTGCCAAGATAGCCCCGCATTTCCCTTCCCTTCCTGCCCGCCCACTGGGGCTAATTCCAGCATTGCCAGCACTTAAAAATAGACCCCGTAGGAGGGAGGTTGCTGCACTCTTGCGGGTCCTCACTGCCGGTTCCCCTGCCTGCCAGGTTGTGCCGGGAGCTGGGGGGCTCCTATGGTGCTGGGATGAATCCAGCGTACCTCTAGCTGCCGGCGGGCAGGGGGCCCTGGCCTGCTTGCTCCCTCCTGGGCACCGCGTCGCAGGCTCTGCCGCACCCTGGAAGGAGCGTGCTTGGGCAGTGAGGCCACTCACCCCAGCCTGGCACCCCGCGGCAGGACGAGGGACGCCACGAGGGCCTGGCAAATGGAGGGTAGAGCAAGGGCATGCAGCTTCTGCAGGGGCACCTGGGTGTGCAATGCTCAGCGGCTTGGGAGATGCTAGCGAGGGAGCCCCGCGTCCTGGAGAGCTGCATCCCGGGTCCTGGCGGGGCTGGCTGCTTGCCCCACGGTTACGGGGTCTCAGGTCGGGGCTCTCCCCCCTCTCTGCGCCCCTGGGGTCTGCACTGGGTGACACCGTGAGCCCCGTGAGGCCACGGGGGTGGCTCCTGCCAGACAAAAGGGCCGTGTCTCTGCCGTGCGTGGTGGCTGCCGGGCCACCCCCGCCACAGGAGCTGTCAAAACCTCAGGCAACTCCCCTGTAATGCCCCTTTGGTAAAGTGGGGGGGCAACAGCAGCCTCCATCCTCCTCCATGGGACACTTGGCTCAGGCCTCCTCCTCCTCCCCACGGCAAAGGGTAGCGGCAGCAGGGGGTCGAGGACCAGGCCAGGCTCCGGCAAGGCCAGCTCCGCGTGGAGAGGTGGCATCCGGGTCTCCGCCGCGCGCCTCGTGCCAGCAGCAACAGCCCATTAGCCCTTCCTGGGAAGGAGGAACATGTGAATCAGGCTGTTTCGCAGACAATAAAACTCCTGGCGCAGAGAACACGGCTAACGAGTCTCGCACAGGGCGGGAGGGAGGGAGCGAGCGCGCGAGCCAGGAAGAGGGGAATAAAAGCAAATGACATCACTCGCTGGAAGGGGAGCCGATACCCAGAAGCTATTTCTGGAGAGAGCCGGGCTGGCTAAACTCTTGCAGATGTTGCTCTCTGCCGTCACTGTGGGACTCAGTTGGTGCTAGCAGACCAAATCCCCACCCTGGTTAGGGAGCCAGGTTGGGCCAAAGTCCCAGTCTTGTCCCCATCACCAGCTGGCGGTACCCACCGGGTACCAGATGTTGCGGCCTGGGTTCGCCATGTGTCAGCTAGGCAGGGGAGTCCAGGCCAGCTGTGCTGCCCGAGCACATCTGTTGCAGAGCGCTCTGGGCAGCCATCCCGCGACGCCTGGGGAAGAGTGTGCCCGCAGGACACGGGCACATTAGGGAGGGCAGAGTAGGGAGGCCATGCCATGCCAGCAGGCACCGATCTTGTGTGCTCACGTGCCAGGGTGGCCGGATAACAACAGCAACACACAGGTGTGCCCACGTGACAAGCAAGGGCACAACCCTATCCGTTGCCATGAGTACCTTGCATCGACATGTTGCATTCGAGGCTGCCCTTTTATCACATGGAGTTTGCACTCGTGGCACACGGGCATCGGAACGAGCATCGGCGCTGTGCTGCGTTTCCCCCGGCTCACCCCCATGACACGGGGCACAGCCCCTGCCCCAGAGGGCTTGCATCCTCGGGCACATATTGCAGCAGGTGGGATCTTGGCTTCTTTGAGGTCGCAGTGCAAATCCCCGGCGCAGCCAGGATTAGGACCCAGCTCACGCCGCGGGTCTCTGGGTGCAAAGCTGCTTGCAGGCCTCCTCCCCTCCCTGCAGGCTTTCTCGCTGGAGGAGCTGACAAACCAACGGCCTTGGCGCAGGGGCACTTAGGGAAGCTGTTGCAAAACCAAACAAACCTCTCAATCCACTTAGTGCCATTGCTAGTGGATCCTAGTGCACAGCCGGGGGGAGAAGCAAGAACAAATATTGAGCAAAGGGAACTCAAAGCCTCTTATTCGATAACAAGTTATAAAGGGAAAAGAGCAGCGGCTGCAGGCTCGCGGGCTGCTGTCAGCTCCCATTTCTTTCACGATCAATCCCAGAAGCTGGAATCTGCTCGTTGGCTGGCATGGAAGTAGCATCCAGCGCGCCTGGCCCTGGCAGAGATGGAGCAGCGTGGGCAGTGCCAACCAAAGCAGCCTTGTCTCTTGCCCCCGCTCGGTTATCTGGTCAGCGGGCAGAGAGAATCTGGGCATCCAAATGTAGGAGAAACCCTATGGCCCCATAAGCTCCTCCACCAGCCAGGGAACCCGCTCACTGGGCTGCACTACAGTCCGGTCACATCGCTCTGCATTTCATAGCCCGAATGAGGGTGGGAAGGGAGCTCAGGGGTCACATCTAGTCCAGCCCCTGCTCCAAGCAGGACCAGCCCCGACTCCATCATCCCAGCCAGGGCTTCATCTAGCCAAATCTTCAAAACCTCCAAGGATGGAGACTGCACCACCGCTCTGGGGAGCCTGTTTCAGCGCTTCACCACCCTCCTCGTGAGAAAGTGTTTCCTACTATCCAACCTCAACTTCCCTTGCTGCAGCTTGAGCCCATTGCTCCTTGTCCTGCCATCTGCCACCACTGAGAGCAGCCCAGCTCCGTGCTCTTTGCACCCCCGGCAGGGAGGTGAAGGCTGCTATTCAATCCCCTCGGTCTTCTCTTCTGCACTCAGTCTGTCCAATTCCCTCGGCCTTTCTTCATCAGTCCTGTCCCCCAGACCACAAACCACTTTCATTGCTTTCTGCTGGACTCTCTCCAATGTGTCCACATCCTTTCTGCAGTGGGGGGCCCACAGCTGGACACAGCACTCCAGATGTGGCCTCTGCAGCGCTGAATAGAGGGGAAGAATCACTGCCCTCGACCTGCTGGCAACGGTCCTGCCCTGCCCAGCCTGCCCCGGTGCAGGGGATCGCTCCCTCCTCAGTGCAGGACTTCCCACTTGTCCTTGTTGAACCTCATGAGATTTACTACAGAGAAGGCCAGAGTTAGACCCTCTCGAGCTCTGCCTGTGCCCACCTTCCAACCCCTGACTTGTCCCCTTGCTGAATTTGGCTTGCAGAAGCACCACGGCCAGGTGCACATTTGGCGCTGATCATACTTGAAACCCTGCCCCACTCCTAGATGGGGTTGATGAAGCCGAGCTTTATTGGAAAATCTGCTCGTGGCTGCAGCTATCGAGCCCCTCGCAAATCTGGTACCAGGCTTTGGAAAGTCTGGTCCATCCGATCCAACCTGGCCCTTCCAATCTGCTCTGGCACGAGCCTCAAAAAAGCACAAAAAAGCAGCTGGGAGAGAAACAGAGGCGCGTGGAAGCCTTGGCATTTGCTTCCGATCGGACTCCCAGCCCGTCGGCCGTGCTGTCGCTGCAGCTGATGCAACTCCTGATTTGCACCTGGGGAAAGGAGAGGAGAATAAGACTCTGCAGCTGGGCGTGATCTCCCCACTAGATCTTACCAGCGAGTCTTCCACGGGGCAACCAACCAAGGCACGCAGGATCCCGCGCGCGGCAGAGGTTCTGTCGCAAAACCCCGAAGTAGAAAAGACCAAGATTTTCCAGCAAAATGTCGGTTTAATAGGAACTGGGAAGTGCCGTTGGTGGAAAAACTCGCTCACGTAACCCACATGCACATGCACATGCACATGCACACGCACACACAACACAGCCATTATAAAGCAGCCTGACATTATAAGAAGAAGCCATTATGCAAACTCCCACTCCAGGGCCACTTCACCTAGCTGGAGCAGTGCAAATAGGCGATTTATCCACCAGGAAATGAAGCCTCGGTAATATAAATGAGAACCCGAGCCCAAAGGATGCAATGCCCAGCCCACACAGCTCTGCTCAGGGGTTGGTGTGCTAATTAATAATAAATGGCTCTTAACTGCTTAAGCCAGTTCTCCCCCCTTCCCTTTCCTTCCCTTCCCTTCCCCATAATGCCGCGCTGTTTGCGGGGATGGAAAAAAGCTGAATAAAGTTTATATGCTGGAAAAAAAAAAAGACACTGTGTGCCAGTGCACTGGGGGCAAAGCAGCTGGGCTCAGAAATTGGTCGCAGCTGGGATCTGTGGCCCAGATTTCTGCTTCCCCAGCCGGGGAGGGAGTGGGTGGAGAGCAGGCAAGGGCAGGCCCCTGCGCCTCTGACATCCGTGGCAGGGCTCCTGCAGAGTCTAGCGGGGAGGATGAGACCTGGGGAGGGGGCAGGTGGCTGCAGGATTCCCCCCAGGTGCAGCCCGGTGTCTTGTTGCAGACGGGAGACAGCTCAGCGCCAGGGAGCAAACCTACTGCGACCCCAGCGCCTTGTCCCCTGCGGAGTTTGGGGTGGGAGAGGGGAAAAAGCCCGGGTTAAAGCACCCCCTCCCTGCAGACCTCATTGCAGCCCCTTGCTGTGCTCCAGGCAGGCCCTGGGGGTGGAGGGGATCACACCCCAAGAGTTTCCCTGAGGGTGCAGGGGCTCAGCTCCATCCTGCCGCCTGCGCCTCGGTCCGGAGTACATGCAACAGGCTCCCAGCCACGACCTGCTCCGGCACCAGCAGAGCGGGACCCCGGGCTGGGATGCTGCAGGAGCCAAGGGTGCAAGGATGCGTGGGGCACTGCTTCGCAGTTCCCTCAGCACCTCTGAGCTCAGTGCCCGAGCGTGTGCACACGTGTGTGGGCATGTGCATGCTCACGTGCCCCGCGACCCCAGCAGGGCTGGTGAGGAGGGAAGGTGCGCCTTTGGCCCAGGGTTATATCAGCCCCATCTGCTCTCCTGAGCTGAACTAGCAGCCCGTCGTCTAGCTGCGTCTCTTTGGGCAAGCCGCCTTCTGCTGTGCCTCAGTTGGTCCTCTCGAGAATGGGCTCAGGAGAGGACAGGTCTCAGGGCTGGGGCTTGAAAGTAGACTTCCTGGCTGTAGTTTGGACAGATGGAGGCCGAGAAAGACCGTGTATTGTTGGTGCGGAAGTGAGGAGGAAGCTGGTGGACCACTTATTTGAATGGTACCCTTGATCCCACTGTCTGCAGACACCAGCTCAGGTGGGAGATGAAGCTCCACCTGAAAAATGTGCCCATTTTTCAGATGGGGAAACTGCGGCACACAACAGTGGCAGAGCAAGAGGGGTGGGTGTGCTCGAGGTCACTGAGCCCGGGAGCGTCAGAGCCGAGGGTGGATCCCAGGGCTCCTGACCCACTGCGATCCCGCTCTCCGGCCGGTGCCGGAGCTGTACCTCACAACAGGGCACTGGCACCCCGTCTTCCTGCGGGTCTTTGCAGGACCCGGCCCCTCCAAGCAGAGCATTAGCTCAGCAGGCCTTCGCCTTCCAAGGGGGAAGCGGGGCGGCGGCCAGCAGCGGAGACCCGCGGCCAGCTGGACGGAGAGCCGGTGCAGCCGGAGCCGCGCGGGCTGGGGCCGGGGGCCGGGGGCTCGCTGCGGTTCTTGGCATCGCCGCCGCGTTTCTGCTCCGCTCCAGCCTCGCACGAGCTCCCAGCCAGGACGCTGCGGGGAAACCCGGGAAGAGGCGCAGGGTGAGGAAGG
>JAGPOW010002173.1:2034301-2048745 GCA_030014935.1 Caiman crocodilus | reverse complement strand
GGAGCGCTGCAGAAAGAGAGGGTGCTGGCAGCTCGTGGCAGGGAGAAACCCTGGGCATCGCGGGGTTTCAGCAGTGCATGGGAAGGGAGAAATACCTGGGGTGGCAGCTTCCACGCCATGAATGTCAGAGTCAAAGCACGGGACGGTTTCCAAGCATCTCATCGATGTGGAGCCCCCTTCCCAGCAGGCGCCCGATCCCCTGGTTTGGCAGATGGGGGGGACTGATGGGAGCAGAGACTCTGTCACCTCCCCAAGGTCACAGCCAAGCCGGTGGCCATCATCCTGCTTCTCTGAGTACAGCCACAAACCTTCTCCCCCGCCTCGCAACGCCACGACTCAGGCCCCCCGAAAACACAAGACCAGCTTCAATTCATCAGGGTTTCCCCCAAAAGCATCCCTTTGGGGATTGTCCCCCCGTTTCTGAGCTTTCGGGTCACACTCCCCAGCTTCCCGACAGGGCCAGGAGCTTGTTTTGCATGCATGGAAGCAGAGCCTCGCGTGTTCACGGGACTCCCGGAGCTGAGGCTTTGAGCAACACCCCAAATAGCAGGAGACTCGGTGCCAGGCAATCAGCACAGCTGGCTCCAGAGCCGTTCCCAGGCCAGGACGTGCAGTGAGGGCTGCCCCGCTCTTTAGGAGGATGCCCCTCGCCCCTCCAGAGCTGCGGGAGAATAGGTTGGCGTGAGCCCTTCGTCTGCGGCATCGACGAGTCCCATTAGGAATTCGAAGCAAGAGGCCAGTGATGAACGCACGCTATAAATTTCCTGGGGGATGACACCATTTGATTAAGCTAAGTACCAGCCATGACACCTTGGCCTTATTTATTTAGTATTATTATTTTTTTTTTTAGGCTACATTTTTAAATCTTGGTGGATGGCGCCGGGCCGAGGCTTGGCTTCCCCAACTCTTTTAGCTAAATTAAAGGGCCCTTCCTCTCAGACAAAGGCACCTTCTTACTCATTCCTGCCCCGCTTTCCTGGGTGCAGCTCGATTCAAAGCAGCTGCTTCGAAGTAACTGGGTCTGCGCTGCTGCTTGGTGACCGCTGGGAGTTTTGGAGGCATCACAGCAAGGGCTATTCAGGAGAGCGCCAACACACACTTCAGTCCCCTCCACTTCAGTAGGATTTTAGCAAGTAATTCAGTGCTTTCCGGAGCAACCGGGGAGGTTGCCCTTCGTGGGTATCTATGCAAAGCCCAGACAAGACTAAGCAGCACCCGTGTCGTGTACAGGCTCTGCGGGCGCTTGTACACGACACGCAAAGCTGGCGCTTTGCATATAAATCCTGAATCTGCGGCTTTCTTGAATTTGCAATGGCACTGGTCTCTCACGGTTACATTGCTTTCTGAGCGGACGTCACCGTGGCCAGCACTTGCCCAGGATGTAATTGCCCTGTTGCTTTGGGGATGCAGCAAGACCTACAAGACGGGGCTGGGTTTGCAGGGGGGAGACACTGATGCCCTGGCCAGGCCACGTTCCCCCCGCGCTGCCTGCAGAGTCCCAGCTCTGTCCCCAGCCTCTGGCGCTGGGGTTTGACAGGAACAACCAGAGCCACGTGGAAAACCCCAGGCATCCCCTGCAAAGTGTTGCTTTCCTCAGAGGGGAGGGGAGAAGGACCCCCCCACCCATATCCAAGCCCCAGATCTGCCCCCATACAGACGATGCCCATGTCTACCACCCCGGCAGCCCGCTCTGCTCCCCCATCCCCACTGCACGGGGTGGTCAGTCTTCCAGCCTGGCCCTGAGAGCGCCCGGCTCCCCACACCGGCCATCAATCTCCTCTCTGAGTGCCTGGGCTGTCGGCGTTAGTTATGAATTATACATCCTGGACTCTGCATTTCTCCTTGCTGCGGCAATAATTCAGCCGGAGCAGTTTGGAAGTGGCAGCTGCGGCCGAGGCAGGAGGGTTCGGAGAGCTAATCGCCCCCCCCAGCCTCCGGGACAGCGGCGAGCATCTCAACCAGCCTTGACAGGGCCGCAGAAATATGGCCCGTCCCTTTGGGCTGCGCTGCTCTCAGGTACGGAGGGGCAGACCTGGGGGATGGAGCTATTCGGATTCTGCGCCGAGCCCCTAGCAGCCATCTCCTCCCCTCTTGTCCGGGATGCATTTGCCCCGCACGGTCCTCCGGTCTTCTCCGGGTCCACCTTGCACCTGCAGCCTTGTATCCCTCCACTCTGGAGACCCCCTTCTCCGTCCCAAGCCCTTCTTCTCCCCCCTCCCACAGCCTCCAAGCATAGCCCCCAAGCCCGTGCCAGCCCCTGCGAGCGGCGGGCCCGTGATGCCAGAGGCCTGAACGGTCCATACGACCGTGTTATGTCCCAATCTCCCGCTGTCGCCAGCAGCTTATCTGCACACCATGCAAACTCACGCTGGGATGCTAAGCTAATCACTGGCAGGTAATAGATGGGGGACCCATGGAAACCAGCACTTACAAATGGCAGTAGCATTTCCTGAAATGTCACGCCGGGTGCTAGCTGTTGCCGTTATGCAACGAGATTGTTTTTACTGCTCCTCCGAGGCCTCAACCTTCAGAGGAGGGTTGGGTGGTTTGGGTTTTTTTAAAATGCATGGCAGCGCAGCCGTGTCGGTGTTTAAAGGGACGCCGCCAGGTTCAAAGACGGCAGCCAACAAACCCACCGCCCGGCGCGGTGTCGGGCTGATTAGAATTGAAAGGCTCTTTGGCTTCCCTCGGTTATGCGGCGTGTTTACCCTGGGAATTTTTACTCATCTTGGACGATGAAAAATAGCCCAGTCAGTTCCCCTTCTGCCTCTAGTCCGTCTCAATTTGGGTCTTCATAACCAGCTCCAAAAAAACCAGCAGGAGCTGAAATCTGAAGAGTTAAGAGGAAGCTTGTTTTCCCCTCCAGCAGCAGCCAAAGGGAATTAGGCACCTGGATCCTACTGAATTTGCTGGGTTCGGGCTCAGTGCAATTCCAGGCTGAACCCCCCCCCCAACTCCCCCATTCACTGAAATTACAGTTTCAAATAATTCATTATCATATTCCCACTGCCATCAGCTCGACGTTGAGCCAAAACTCCCTGCAGCAGCAGTGTCCCTTCCACCTAAAAGTATAATATATACAGCAAAGAGCGCGACTAGGCGAGCCATTAGGATCCCGTCAGAATCTATACCTTCATCACGTTCCTGCCTCCCTCGTATTTCCCTGGATGAGGGGCTCGCCAAGTGCCTGGCCTGAGCATCACACATTCATCTATTCAGATGTATGCAAATATATTCATTTAACAACTTAATTCATTTAGCGGGTCCGGCAATTTTTATATTTCACCATTTGAGACACGGATTTTATTCCTTCGGCTGGGCTTTTTCCCCTCCCTTCTCCAACTTATCTTCATTTCCTTTGTGCTGAGATGGGCAAGTTTTTAAGTGGGGACATGATATCAGTTTGATCTAATAGATCTTCTCCAGCTGCAGTGCTCCCGTCCTCGCGGCAGTCGCAGAGCAGCCGGGCTCTCCAGGGAGAGGGGCCACGCTGACTCACGCTCGTACATCGGCTCTGTGCTACCCGGGCCCCCAAAACCTCCAGGGAAAGACGCCTTCTTGCTGTCACATCACACGTTGCAAACTGCAGCCCGAGCTCAGGACCCGAGATGCTGGCAGCAATCCTGGGAGCCGGCCTTCCTGGGCTGAGGAGCACGTTGCTCTGCAGAGCTGGTGCCTGGCAGGACGGCCGTGGCGGGGCTGGGCTGCACCCAGAACCAGGTCTGACTTGCTGCGACTCCCCAGAGCTGGCGGCTCTCCATGCCCAGAGGGGTCCGTGCAAGGACGAAGCCCCGGCTCCACACCGGTCCCATGCCCAGCCGGCCCGGATGCTGCGCCTACCACCGTCACCGCTGCCTGGGGCTTAAGGGGGCATTGGGTGTCCTCATTTGTGTCTGCCTCCACGTCTGCGGTGCCAGGACCTTGCAACGGGCTCTGGGAGCCTCGGGGCCCTTTGCCGGCACCGACACTGGGGCCCCGGAGCAGGTGTGGTGGTGGATGCCATGCTGATCCACGCTCGCCGTGCAGATGGGCATCGGGGCCCAGCCTCCAGCAGGGACGTGCCAGGGTCCGTCTCCTGGCAGAGCCAGTTCTGCCACGTGAATGAGTGGCATCTGCCACCCCCCGTGGACGATTGGCACCCTGGCACGTTCTGACGTGTTCATGCGCTGCTAGCACTTGGCACCGGTGCTCAAGCACTTCCCCGTGCCAGGCCTCCAGGCAGAGCGTGGAGCCAGCACCTTTAGTCCAGCCACCCCTGCCTCGGCCCTGGGGAACGCTGCCCCATCCTCCCTGCTTGGGTTTCCTCCGCTGCTCCCCCGCTCGCCAGCCAGCCCCCCAGCGAGCCGCCTCTCCATTGCTCCGTTTAAATTATGCATTAGCTTTTTAAACAGCCGGCGGCGAGATAGCTTGTTATCGGCCCCGGTGCCCCCTCGGGAGGTTCAGTCCATTGCAGGGCGGTCAGATGGGGAATCTGGTGAGACGGAGACACGTGCTTTTCTGCTTGGGCACCGTGGATCCATGGCAAAGGCTCTCCCACCCCACTGTGATCCCAGGCCGGGCTCCCCACGCACCCAGCTCTGCTAACACCCCTCGCTATCCCTGCCACGCTCTGCCTGGCTGGCCCAGAGCCCTCGGGCACCCAGCCCTGCCCTCCTCTTGCTCTGCCACCCTCCCGCCAGCCTGCCCTGCAGTGGGGAGAGGGGAGCCAGTTCCCAAAAACAAACCTTTAAATATCATTTCTAAATCGTTCCATACCATTTCTAAGAGGCCAGGGGAAGCTGGGATACTGCCAGGGCAGCTCTCAGGATGCCCAGGGCTCTTCCTGCAGCCTCTGCTCCAAGGGTCTCGTGGTTATCATCATCAAAGCGCTCAGTGTTTAGTTGAAAGTAGAGATAAGCCACCAGCTCTCCGGCTTCCAGCTGCACAAATGAGGCCCACGGGTAGGCTGAAGGACCAGCAAGGACACTGACCCCCAGCACTGGTTGCCTTTGCAGTCAAAGCTTGAGGTTTCAGGGACTATTTCCAGGCAGATTTCATGCAGGATTAGCAACAGGAGGCACATGGACCAGAGTATTGTATTTTCTCATGTGCAACACTCACTTCATTCCCTGCAAAATCAGTCCCCGCCTCCCCTAAAACTGGGGTGCGTGTCTTAAGCAGGGACGTTGATTTTTTGACCCCCCGCAGAATAGGAGCTCCTCACCTGGACCCCTGCTACAACCACCCACCCAGCAGCCCTGGAGTCCCTGCAGGGAGCTGCCGGAGTGCATGGACTGAGCCGTCTCATTGTGCTTTACTCCACCCGTGCTAACGATCGCCTCCCCTTTTTAATCAGCTCGACGTGCCATTAATGAATGTTGCTCCTCCTGGTCTCCCTTCTCCTATTTCACAGCCTTGCTGACTTTTTAGCTCCATCCCCGCTCTGTCAGGAACGATCTTTTTCCCCCGCTTCGTTCGGCTGTCCAAGGTGCATACTGTATGCCCAGGCGCGTTGTGAGCAAAAAGCGACGGCATGTCTGCTCACCCCAGGGCCCCCATTGGTGTCATGCAGCCTTGCCCCAGTTTCCTTCTGGCTTCTCACAAATTCACAGATGTTCAGGGCGGGAAGGGCCCTCGTGAGATCGGTGCGTCCGGCCTCGAGCCCCTTAGCCGTGTGAACGGGGTCCTGCTTCAGAGAGGAGCAAGGCTGCTGGGAGCATCGTGCTGCCCTTCTGCACCTGATTCAGCTCCATCCCGCCTGGCTCCACCCCGCGGCTCAGCGCAGGGGTAAGAGGGCAGAAAAGGCACCGTGATTTTTATCGGCGCCAATAAAGCCGAGCGCAGCTGGCTCCCCGAGGCGAGCGCCGCGCAACCGGCATGGGCTCTCCCCCGCCGGCCCTCGAAGAGATTCCAATTTGCCGCGTCTCTAAAATTCGCACTCAATTTCCTCTCTGCAGCTGGCTGTGATATTAGCTTTACAGTGAGTGATTTTCAATAAAGGTGACGGGGCTGAGGTGTTCGCGGAGCTGCTGGGATTTGCAAGCCTTCCGCCGGCCGCGGCGCGGAGCGGGGCTGCATGGGCCACTCGCCTGTAGCTCGTGAAGCCGTTCTAGCCACAGGCTGGGGGAACGGAGACGAGCTCATTCACTAACATCGCCATCTTCCTGCCTGGGACCCCAAACCACCGCCGAGCCCATCTATTTCCTTCCTCTCCATGCAGCTTTGCTAATGAGGCGGCGGCGATGCCACCGAGTCAGCTGCGGCTGGAGGGCGGTGAAGGGGATGGGTCGGGCACAGGGGTCGGTGCTGGCCGCGGGTGGGAGATGAGGGTCAAGGCCCCGAAGTGCAATGCGAGGCTCGGGCTGCTGCATGCAGATGTGTCGCCTCCAGGGCCGGGCTAACTGCATCTGGGGGAGCGGGGTCTGCTCCGGTCCTGAGTCACTCCACGGGTTCGGGCATGGGGAGCTGGGCTTGCAATGCAGCACCTCTTGTTGTGGGCTGGGACCCCAGGCATGGTGCCACCCACCCACGGCTCACCACGGCCTGGCGTCAGGGTGCAGAAGGCATGTGAGAAGCAGGCCCTGCCTGGTGGACATCTACCACCCGGGGAGACGGTGGTCCCTTGGCACCAAGGCCCTTCTGCCCCACTTCCCAGTGCAGGGGTCCCCTGTGCTGTGTCTCTGCTGGGCTGGCGGACGCATGCTGGGACCCCAGCCTTCCTGGGACTCGGTCCGCGGTGGGGAGAGCCGAGAGGCACTGAGCTGTGCCCGAGCTGTGCAAAGCCCACCCTAATCCATGCCCCCCCGAGCTACGATCCCAGGGGTCGCAGCCTGGACCCGGCACTTTGGGAAGGGGCTGAGGTTCGCAGAGGCTATAACGGAGCAGGGCCCAAAGGACCAGGGCATCAAAGTGCTGCTTGGGCTCTCGTCGGGCTGGCCGGGCAGACCCTCTTCACCAGGGACATGGCTTGTCAGGCCCGTGGCAGGTCACCGAACAGAGATGTAGGCCACCCCTCACCAGAAACGTGAGCTCTGGCATTGAAATGACACCCACGCTCCTCCTTCCTTCTCTCCAGCTATGAGGACCCGATTCCCCGCAGCACGGCGCAGACAGCAGACCCCGGCCCCCCTCTCCTCTTCCACTTCAAGACACTTGCGATGCCCGTGCAAACATCAGACGCGGCCCTTACACCCTCTTCTCCACCCCAACCCCTCCTCTCCCGCAAAGGGGAGCCCAGACCTCCAGGAGACGCTTTCATCTCAATCAATTAGAAATAAAGCGGTTCGAACGGCGCGGCCATAAAAGAACACTTTAATTTTAGAGCTAATTAAATATCAACAATTGGGATGGAGCAACAGACACTTAACCTGGAGTCACCCATTATTTATAAGGAATATAATGCATTGACTCGGGATATGAAGTGAGTTGTAGTCATTTTAATATCAGCTGTCACAGTCTAACTGTTCTCTTTTGTCTCGCTCCGGCACAATCATCTCGCCGGCTTCCTCCGGGACCATTACCACTTCTGCGCTCGACAGAAGATTAATTAAGCCGAGGTCCCAGCAGAGGACATGCCCACGTGCTCGTGTCCACACTCGGAGAACCGGGAGAGGCGGCTGCAGAGACCAGCCAGCACGTGATGGGGAGGAAAGGGAGGTGGGAAGCATTTCACCAGAGGGTTCAATGATAATTGCAACCCGCAAACTGTCTGACAACTCGTTAGGCGCCGTGAATTATTTATGGGGAAGGCAAGTGAGCAAGTGAGCTCGGTGCCCCTGGCAGAGGCAGAGTCCCCAGCGTTGGACCTGCGCCTGCCGGAGCGCAGCACGGGGGGTCCGGGCTGGATGCTAATGAGAGGGGGAAGTGAGATGCCCCCAGTGCTGGTACATGCCCCCTGCATGGGGAGGGAGAAGGTGGCATGGTTAGGCCACAGCACAGGGAAGGGCCTTCTGCGGCTCTCCCAGACCCAGTCCTGGGGTCCCATGAGCCGGATCCAGCCCAGTGCAATGCCGACTCCAGGACTGCAGGGACCGAGGAAGGCATGCCAGAAAAGCAGAGGCATTTGCAGCTTTCCAGGGGCTCCACCAGGCCAGGAAGCACTGCACTTTTGTCACCTGGGTGCATCCACAGGTGCGATGGTCCCGTGCCTTTCAGGAGCGCAGAACACCTCGTGAAAGCTAACAAGCATCTCTGCTTCCCCAGCCCTTCGCACGCCACCCCTGGGACCACAGCCAGGTGCTGCCAGCAGCACGTCACCAGCCCCACACCGCTTCCAGGTGTCAAGCTGTTCGGCCCCCTCCCGAATCCTGTGCGCGCCGCCTCTGACCTTCTCTCAATAGGCCGCTTAGATCAATACCCACTCATGAATATTCATGGAAAGCTTCTTTGCAACCTTCTTCCCACTTCCCGGTGTGAAGTTCGTTTAACATGTGCACCAGCGCCATTTCATTTAATGCACGCGCTCGGCTTTTAATAGGCGCGCTGGCTGGGGGGAGCAGCGTGAGTTGAATAGCGGGTCTAGTCAGCACAGGGAGAAGTGCCTTCGCCAGCTGTTCGGGCCCTGCTAACATCTGGCCCTCCGGGGTCTAACACAAGGCAGAGACGCGAGTGGGAAGGGGCAGCCTTCCTCGCACGCCTAGAGATCTCCCTGGTGCTTTTCTGGTGCAAAGGAAGCCAAAGGGGGAAGGCAAAATCCCTCCAGGTCCCAGCACTGGGCTGTGTTTGGGTTTGGCCCGAAAGATTCAGCAAAAATGAACGTTTCTTGCAAACCTGCTTGAGTGATTTGTCCCCAAGTGACCTCTGATCCTCAGCGTGATGCCTACCCCCTAGTCCCTACGGCCGTGTCCCCGGCAGATAGGATGGAGTGCGCCGCGGATGCCGCCCTGCGTCCCTTGCAGCAGTGACTCCAGCATGTCATCAGAGCTGCTGACAGCAAGGCTCCGGCTAACCGCATTATCCCTTTATTGAAGCGAGAGGTTGATTCTCCTTGCTCTTTATTCACAGCCGCTGGCTAGATTGCTGCCATCCGGCACGCAATTAGCAGCCTCCATCTGAGCAGCGCTGGGTGGCTGTCGCGTTTGCGCGGCCGCGGCGGGTCCCCCAGGCTGCACCCGACGGCAGCTTCGTCTTCTCGCGTGCTGAGGCCTGTCGCTGGCTGCATCCGCCAAGACAAAGCTGCTCATCCTGCGAGCCAGAGAGGCCACAGCCCTTCCACCGGCCCGAGGAGCCCCTGGCACAGAGTCCTCGTTGCTTGGGGAATTCATCGCCCCTTCTTCCAACTCTTCGCCACCCCAGGGCTCGGCTCGTCTTGCCCTCGACTCGCTGACAGCAGCGTTTGGGGGCAGCTCTAGTCGCACCGTGTTTCCAGTTGAGCTAGGGAAAAGGGATGCTGGGGCATGGTTACGAGAGCCAAGCAGTGGCAGGGAGGGTGCGATGCACCTGCACAATGGGCCGTCCTAGTGCACCCCGCACAGGGACCTTGCTTGTGCAAGGGGTATCTGCATGACAGAGGAAGCCCGCTGCTGACTGAGGGGGGGATCCCGGGAGCAAAGTCCCTGTGCAACAGTCTTGGGCTTGCCGGCGCCGGCTGCCGGTTCCAGCTGAGCCGCGGGAGCCCGTATCGACCTGCGGTGCAGAGCTGGAACAAGGCCTTAAAAAATTTATGTGAAACTGGTTGGAAAAAAGAAAAAGGATTGGAAGGGGAGGCCAGGGGAGGCACAGCCAAGAAGAAAGACGGGTTTTCAAAGCAAACCTGTCCATCCACTTCAACAAGAGGCGTCTGTTCCAGCCCGGGCCCTTCCATCAGCCTCTGTCAAAGGGAAAATTGATTTCAGGCAAGCTTAATTTTTCAGGGCTATCCGGAGGTCTCAAGGCTCTGCTAAGCTGCTTTGCAGCCGGGGCAGGCGGAAGCAAGCTGAGGCAATGCCTCTCTCCGGACAAGCAGCGTGGGTGGCCGGCGGGGCGCGTGCCAGCTGGGCTGGGCATCAGTGCATGGGCTGCTAGGACAACGGCGTGTTTGTATGGTGGGTGCCCCTCCGAAAGTGAGCCTTTTCTCCCAGGGGTCTGCAGACGACCGTATTTGCTCAAGTACAACACGCACTTCCCTCCCCCCAAATCAGCCCCACCCCAAAACGAGCGTGCGTGTCTTGGGCAGGGAAGCTGATTTCCTACTCAGAACAGGAGCCCCCCCAGGTCTGCGTGGCCCAAGCAGAGCCACGGCCTTGCTACAGCCGCAGGAACACACATGCCCTGTGGTGTCCTGCCCTAGCGTGACCTGGGCGCGAGCCGCTGACCCTGCCGGCAGGGAAGCACCGGAGCGGCTCACTTGCAATGCAATTGCCTTGCAGTTGGCTCTGCAGGGCAGAGGACCTATTATCGGTGCGAGGCCAAACTGGTGGGGAGCCTCTTGCAGGGCACAAGGGCGTCTGGTCCCTTCTCTAGTCATCTAGGACAGTGGTGCTGCTTTGTCCCTGCTGCAGTAACCCAGCAAAGGGGGGCTGGACGCACAGTCCGGGGCATTCCTGGCTTCAAACCAGCTAGCCCAGACATGGCAGCGTTCAGTGCAGACATGGCAGGGTTCAATGCAGGCAGCAAAACCCACCTGAGAAATGAGGGTGATAGAGCTGCGAGGCAGTTGGAGGCAATGGCACAAGTCCTCGGCTGCCGGCTCAGGGGCTGTGAGGGTGGAGACGTCTCTACTCGAAGCTGTCCCTCCCAAAACGCTGCGTCGCATCCTGTCTCTGCGGGAAAGCGGGAGCCGGCAGCGGTCGCGGGGCAGAGGAATGGCTCCGGTGCGCGAGCTGCAGGAAGGACGGGAGGCGGGCGTGCAAACTTTGAGAGAGGAGCTTCATTTCTGTTCAGGAGACTCACGGACGAGTCCCAAAACGGGCGAGCGTTGAGCTGGAGGGCAGTCGCCAGCAGGTGCCGGGGGAGATGCAGCCAAGGTGGGGCGCGCCGGGAGTGCCGGTCTCCAGGCCTGGGGAGACACTTCGGTGCTTTTACTGCTGGGAGACATGAGTCCTAGCAGGAGTCTCCGGGTGGGCTAAGTCTGGCCAGTAAAACTGCCCCGTTGTCTCAATGCCCCCAATCTCAGCGCCTCAATTAAAGGTTCCCGCTAACCGAGGACACGGCAGCCCCGTCCAGCAAGGCGACAGCTCTGCAGCAGTTTCATCAACCGCCTTATTGAAATGCCCCGATGCAGACATCAGACCCCGGCAAACTCCTCCACGCCTGCTCGTATTAGCATCACTCCAGCGTGGCAGCAAGACGGCAGGCGGGAACGGTGCGTTTCCAGAGCCCGGGAATATGTACTAACAATTACACTAATGGAAATTTAGTTTACTGCAATAAAGGCACTGCCGTGTCAGCACGCTGGGATTTATGGCTGCCATTCACGGCCTCCCAACAGACGCTAACTTGGCCCCTTTGGAAAAGCACTCCCTATTAAACTCAATTATCGACAACCCAGCCATCCCCAAAGCCCTTGGCGTGTGTTCGTGTCAGTAATTTGCTGTCTGATTGTGGGTTTTCTCCAGCTGCTAATCACAGCCAAATATCAAGGCCCCGTGACCTTTCCTCCCTCCTGACAGCGGGGCAGGAAGACAGACTAGCAGAAATCATTGAGTGGGAAATTGCTGGAGGAGGGTGGGGAGAGGAAAGGTTAATTCTCTCCTGTCACTCCCAAACCCGGGCTTCGTAATTAGATTCAGATTCGGAAGAAACTAGCATTTAAATGGCCTTTCCCCTTGCTCTGCCAGCCTGGTCCAGCCAGTATCTTCTGATGGGTGATGAGAGAGAGATGTCAAGGGAAAGGCCAGTGGCCGTCCTGGCAGCGGTGACTGGGACGAAAATTGCCCTTTTTTGTGAATTAACTGTGTTAGGGTTTTCATTTACGGACTTCCTCCTCCTCCTCTCCCCAGCCCCTGTGCCGTTGGCAATATCAGCTCCTGTGTCCCGCTTCACCCCTGACCCTCAGGAAAGCCACGAGCCTGCAGAGGAAGCTCAGGGGACGTCAAACCAGAGTGTTTTTGCCTCGTGCCTTTGGACCCTTTCCCCCGTCCTTGTGCCTGCAAACAGGAGGCACTCGTATTTGGTGCCACAGGTTCGCAGGAAAACAGAGCTGGAAGGGATTTCCAGAGGGCGTCTCAGCCAACCCTACATTCAGGGCAGGATCGGTCCTCCTTGACAAAGCATAGATCGGGGGCAGAGGAGGTCCTGGAGGAAATCCTCAGGACAAGCAACACTAGGAAGGGAAGCTGCGGTCACGATGCTCTTTTCGGACAGTCATAAACCCGGGCCCCCTGAGCCAGGTGCGGGATTGCAAGCCAAGAAGCTCATCCAGATCCTGGGGATGTCAGGGGGAAAATGGGTGCTGGATGGGACCCCGCAGCAGACAGCGCGCTTCCTGCAGCGCTGGGCGTTTGGATCCACCCCACGCAGGCACGGAAACGGGTTCCCTCGGCCTCGATCTGGGAGACGTGGGCACGGGGGGGTCTGCCAGCATCCCTGGCAAAGGCTGCCGCGCACGGCGCCTGGTCCTGGGAAGCTGATGCCCGCTTCTAGCTGCTGTAAGGCAGCCTCCTTTAGCACGACCCCCAATAACCGTGAAGAATAACCAGCTCTAAAGGCAAGGTATCCCCAGCACAAGCGGCTGCCTCTAGCCCCTCCGTAATGAGCCCGTGACTAGGCTGGCCGGCCGGCGTCATTACCAGGCAGATGCAAATTCCCTTCCCCGCGCGTCCAAATGAGCCGCTCGCGCTTCCCCAGCCCCGTTATTGCTTTCTCCATCACCAACCCGGGGCCTCTGCTTTCTCAGCTGACCGACCTGCCAGATCAATTTGACCCGGGGGCCGTGATAGCCCTGACTCCTTGTTCCTCTGGGGCGCGCGCTCAGCGCCGGCTTCAGCGCCCTCTGCCCTGAAGTTTACAGCAATTGTCATAGCAGAGAGGGGAGAGGAAGACCGACTTCTTCCCTCTCCAAGCTGGGCCCCAGGTGTGCGCGCGGGGCTCGGTGCTGTGCACAGCCCCGGGTCGCGGACGCACCTGGGCACAGCCCGGAGGGTGGGAGCGCGCAGAGAAGGGGTCGGCACCCCCCGGATCCGGCAGGGACCTGCGCTAGCTCAGCCATCTCCAGGGCCCCGCATCCCTCCAGGCTCCTCGGGCTCACAGGCTTGCCTCCAGGCAGGGCAGGTGCTCCCAGCCTTGAAGGAGAGATCCTGGCTTCAGCTCTGTTCAGGAGAGCAAAGCTCTGGGACTGAGCTGCAGCCCTGCTAGGGACCTGTGCTGGCTCAGAGCCTGGTTCCCAGGGCATGGCGCGCGCGCAGGGCTCCCAGCCTGCAATGCTGTTCTTGCTTTCCTGCTTTTGATTTTTGCCAGGAGTCTTTAGAGAGAGGAAAGCTCTGCATCGCCTGCCTCACCCTGGCCCTGATGTGCTCAGCACCCTTCCTTCCCGCGTGCAAAGGGGACACAGACCCAGCCAGGGCGCTTTGAGTCGTGGGTGGTGCATGGCTCACTGCCTATGGGGGGGAGGAGGGGGCTGGGGCTTGGCTCTGGGTGCCACCCCCAAACTGAGGGGCTCCCTTGGCTGTCTCCGAGCTAGCCCCGGTGCTACAGGAAGCCTTTCGGTTTTGTGCAGGCACCTTCTCCCCCCGACACACACACACGCACGCGCGCGTGCAGCTCCGAACAAAAGGGAGCTCTGAGCAGAAACATCAAAACATTTTGACTTTTTCCGCTTTTTCTCCCCCCGCTTTTCATGTGCACAAAAGGCTCCCAGAAACCAGCACGAATCCATGACATGACTGGATGGCGCCAAAAAGGCATTTGTTTTGTTCTGCACCAGGACAGGCGGAGCAGCTCTGCGGAAAAGGACCTGGGGGGACAGGGGGCTGTGGCAGAAATGCCCCCGTGGGGGCCCCTCTCCGGGAACCCCTCCCTGTGCCAGCCCCACAGGCTGCTGGTGAACCCCTCGGGGCAGGGATCTCCCCCCTGTCTGCACGACAACGGCCTGGGCCTGGAGGGGATGCTCTGCTCGCCTGGGCAGGGGGACGACCCGGCCCTGCGCGCGGCCCAGGTGACCAAGGGGTGCTTGGGAAATGGGTCGGCTTGTGACCAGTTTCGGCAGCTTCGATTGGACCGGGCTGCTGAGGTCAGGGAGGGGATAAAAGGCCCTGAGGAAGAAGGAGGGCAGCCATTAGCCATGTGGTCATCCAGGTGAACCTGAACCGGCTCTCTCCTCATCACCGCATGTCCCAAGAGTGATCTGCCTCCAGGGGAAACTCAACCCCCTCTGGATGATGAGAGTGAGAAGGTACTTGTGATCGGATTAGGTATCTAGAGATCAGTATGTCAGATGCCTGTTCAAACGCCTACCTCAGCCACTCGGGTTTGCTCTATGGGATTCCTGTGATATTCCTCTGATATTTCGGTGACATTGCTCTACCTTTTACCCTGTTTCTGCCCTACCC
>JAGPOW010002173.1:1992762-2034201 GCA_030014935.1 Caiman crocodilus | reverse complement strand
AGGGAGGCCCCTTAGGTCTGCGGACTAAGGGATGCTCTCCTGATAAACCCCTGACTTGGGAAGAGTAGCCCAAGTGTTGGGATTGGGTCTGGGACCCAGCGGACGAACAGGCCTGTGTTATCCAAGGTGCACAGGGCCAGGAGTGAGTCCAGAGCCTTGGACGGTGGCAGCGGGACCCCAGGCTAGCGGGGTGCTCCAGGGAAGGGGTCGGCCGGACGGGGGCACCCCAGGGAGGCACGCGGAGCCGGGAAGGTGGTCGGCTCAGCGCGGGAGCACCCCCGACTGGCCCGCCACAGGGACAAGAAGCTGAACAGGCGCCAGCCGTGTGCCCGTGGTGCCAAGAAGGCTAAGGGCATCCTGGGCTGCATGGGCAGGAGCGGTGTCAGCAGGTCGAGGGCAGTGATAATTCCCCTCTACTCAGCATTGGGGAGGCCACATCTGGAGTGCTGTGTCCAGCTGTGGGCCCCCCACTGCAGAAAGGATGTGGACACATTGGAGAGAGTCCAGGGGAGAGCAGTGAACATGGCTGGGGGGCTGGAGGACAGGACTGGTGAGGAGAGGCCGAGGGAAATGGGCTGATGGCGTCTGCAGAAGAGGAGACCGAGGGGGATTGAATAGCAGCTTCACCTCCCTGCCGGGGGCTGCACAGAGGCTGGAGCTGGGCTGGTCTCAGTGGGGGCAGACGACAGAAGGAGCAATGGGCTCAAGCTGCAGCAAGGGAAGTTGAGGTTGGATATTAAGAAACATTTTCTCACGGGGAGGGTGATGAAGCACTGGAGCGGGTTGGCTACCCAGGGAGGTGGTGGACTCTCCATCCTTGGAGGTTTTGAAGACCTGGCTCAACCTCGACCTTGGCTGGGATGATGCAGTTGGGGCTGGTCCTGCTTGGAACAGATGGGTGGACTCAGTGTGACCTCCACAGCTCCCTTGCACCCTCATTGTCTGTGATGCTATGAAAAAGCTGCACACGGGGCTTTTGGCCCTGGTGTGGCGAGGACAGCGAGAACCGCCGATGGGCACTGCTGCAGCCGGCCGCAGGTCAGAGCTAAGCGAGGGCAGACTGCCAGCACAGAGGCTCGGTCCTGCAAGCCAGGAGATGAGCTGATGGTGAAGCAGAGAGAAAGCGCTTCCTAGGCCCAGAGCTTTCCCAGTGGAGAGAAAGACCGGGGGATTTCTCAGCAAAGCAACCTCCTGCCCGGGCTTGTTCCTCCCGTGCACCGAAAGGACTCGGTGCCCATTTCTCATCAATAAGCCAGATTCCGGCTTTCCTCGCGGATGCCTTCCCTTCATGGAGCCTGTCCTACAAAGCACCTAGATACCAGCCAAGCTGCTGAGACAGCAGCGCTGGAGAGGGCTGCACATTTGGACGGAGGATGCCCCATTCTCAGGAACAGGCGTTTCCACCGGAGCGTGGACCTGCCTTCCGGGCCAACGCAGACCGAGCCCCTTTGCCATTTGCTAACCGTTAGAGCGAGGGCCCGTTTTGAATGGGAAGTCATGAGCCGGGCTGTTTGTGGGGGTTTTTTTATTCTCAAGGTTGTTGGATTTATTGCCTGAACTTATTTTACATCAGGCGCGGCCGAATAAAAATGATAGATATCTTTGCTCGCTTTACAACATCCTTGCATGGTTATTAAGGGCTCTAAAAATGTTTTTGTAAAAAGAAAAAATGCCAAAAAAAAAAAAAGAAAAGGGAAGAACGAAGACAGAGCGAGAGAGTGATGGAAAAAAAATAGGAAAAAGGAGGAAGTAGAAATCCAATAGGATCCTGGCACATGACAGATCGCAGGAGATAATCTGTCTTGGCAGTCCAGGACTGCATAACCTTGATGTCACTATATATTTTTTTCCTCTAGCAGAATTTGCCTTTTGCCAGGCAGCAGACAGCTGGAAGAGTGGGGCAGGGCGACAGGCTGGCTCTCGCGGTCTAGGGGAAGGCCGGGGAAGCCAACCCGGGACCAGGTCTGACCTCTCGAATCCTGCAGAGATGCTGGAGGCTGCAGGTGAGAGAGGAATAGCGGGGAAAACCCCCCGGGTCATTCTCCCTTTTAGCCTCCACTCTCTGCCGCAGTGTGACACGAGACTGGGCAAGGTGGGCTGACGGTCCGATGCAGTGGCTGCGTCTACACGAGACGCTTTACTAAACTACTGCGCAGTAAAGTGTCACCGTCCACATGTGCAGGCACTAAATTAGTCTACTGTGCAGTAAATTTGCTACCTTGCACATGCAGGTAGCAAATGTCCTGTGCAGCGAAGTCAAACTGCATTAGTTGCACGTGCAGGGGTGCTAGTGACCGGCAGGCTTGAACTTGGGTTTTCCTTGCATTAATGTAGACCAGCAACTGAGGCCCAGGCCACCAGATCCCCGCACAGATTGTAAAAGGCAGTGGGTCCCATCCTGGCCTCCCGACCTGCTTCCAGCTCAGGGGGCTGCGCTGGATTCCCAGAATGGCACAAAGCACTGAAGTGATTTTAGGAGCCTAAATCTCCTGGGTTGCATGGTGGGACGAAGGCTCCCCCAATCCCTGCTGACCAAAGATTCGACGTTCTTCCTCATCCGTGCTCCTGCCGGACCCTGCGACCATTGAGCGGCTGGCGCGATCCACCCCAGAAGTGGCTACTGGAGGCCAGGAAAGGTGGGGACGGCGTATCCAAGAAGATGACGGTGGAACTTGTGGGAATTAGATGCCTAGGACTGGGTAACCCCGGAGGTCTCCCCCTCTCCCTTGTCTCTTAAGCAACCCCCTGCGGCGGCCCTAAATCCAGCCAGAAGGAAGCCACGTTCGGTCTCTTTCTTCCCTCGACCTCCCCTCCCTCCTCCCTGCCTCATGCCACTCTCGGCATCTCTTCCATTTTTATCCGACGCCGGCCGTGAAAATTGGTGTGAAATAAAAAGGCGTCTCTGCCCACAGCTGAAATGAATTGCTTTGGCAGGTGGCCCACGAACACCTATGGGAAGCAGCTCCGGTTTGCAAGGCAGACCTCCCCGGCGCGCCTTTGCCTTTCCCTCCCTCCCGTGCGTCTCCCCTCTGACACCCAATATCTCCCCCCACCCCCTTTTCTTCCCAGCTCCGCTTTGATGTTCTTGTTATTTTCGGCTTTCCGTTGAATGGAAAATCAACCCGGTGTTTTTCACGTGTCCTTTGATAGGAGGCCGTTGGGATGCCACCGATGTGTGGAAACGCTCCCCCCTCAGATCGATGTGCTCCAGTTAACGGGGCTAATTTCTCTCTGTTCTGTTCACCCCTTTGATGGTGACATTGAGGGAGCCTTTTAAATTCCTCGGCCTTGATCTCTGCCTGGAAAGAACATTGCTTGCAGCAAAGATGGAGACTTCTGTGCCGAGGTCTTGGCACGCGAACATAAATCTAAAATGACAAGGATTCGCCAGCCCTATGCTTCAGGGCACACGCCGATCACCGGCTGGAGGTCAGGAAGGACCTGCCCCCTCCGGTCCCATGCTGCACAGCGAGCCGAAATTGCGGCCTGCTCTGGCCGGCGCGGCACTCGCTGCTGTCGGAGGTGGGATGAGTTATGGGCGCAAGGAGGTGGCGGTCTGGTCTGGCGAAGCAGAGAGCGGGGCATGGAGCCGCGCGGGGGGCCGGGCTGAGCAGCACGGTGGATGGCGGGTCCATGTCGCACGCAGGACACGTCCCACGTCATCTGCAAACCTCCTTTCCCCTCCCGGCCCTGTGCCGACCACATCAGGCAGAGACGGGACTGTTTGAGCAACACAGCTGCGTGCCAATTTGTGCCCCCGAGTTAGCTTAGCACTGAGACACTGGAGACAGCCGGGCTTTATCCCGGGCACTGCCACGGTGCATGTTGGACCAGTTTCTCCCCGGTTTTGTGCCTCCGTTTCCCACCCCCACTGGCAACGCCAGCCTCCTCTGCAAGCTATTCTGGGAGCCGGCGGCGGGTTGCCCAGGTGAGACGCTCGCCGCCGAAGCCGTTAGTCGTTGCAACAATGATGGTGAGAAACTGCTGTTTGTAATATATTGAAATTATTCCCAGCGTCTCTCCCTGCTCTTAGATCACAGTAATAATTATCTGGATGGGGAACATGTGTATTATTATCATTATTATTCTTTTTTAACATGATTTGATTCCATGCCACTCCATCAGGAACCGCTCGTTGGCTGGGTAGCGGCTCGGTGACCTCAGCAATCACTCGGCTCATCGGCACGTTGCTCCTGCCTACCGGCACCCTATTGGTTCTGCCGGACGGTTAACCCTTCCCACCGCTGCACGCTGATGCGATGTCACCGCCGCGGTAAAACCTGCGTCTGGCAGGCCCCACCGGGGCCCGGGGCGCTGCGGGCGACGCTGCTCCTTCCGTTCATAAATATATGACGTTCATTTTCACGCCGAGGGCACGAAAACCCTCCCGCCTGGAGTCTCCTGAGCGTGCGCCACTTCCCGACGACGCGGCTGCTGCAGAAATGAATGCGGTTTTCGTTCTCCAGTGGGACTGACTCTACCAGATAGAGTAGAGAGAGATGAGAGAGATGGAGCAGAGATAGCAATGCCAGACAATAGGAAAAGCGGAGTCAAACGGGCAGAAAACCGACTCTCCTGAGCCCCCGTGCTTGGGGAACGGTGTTTTCAAAAGACCATCTGACAAGGACTCGAGCAGGTTTCTTTGATTTACTGCAAGCAAGGCAACTGTGGACAAATCTGCAGCCATCCATCATGCGGCGCGACTCTGCCTACGATGCCCGAGACCCAACTGAGACGGCTGCGCAGCGGTGCCTGGCTGGGGGAGGATGCATGCGTGTGGGTTTCGTCAATAAAACCCTAATGCTTCAGTGTTATTTTATCCTGGTTTAAAAGGTGATTTAAAAGAAAAGCAAACTGCTCCGGGGGTGCTAATCCATCCTGCTGGGTTTCTATGCCGTGGGCCTGCTCCGGCCCGTTCTTCTTTTCTCCATAACCCCATAGCTGAGGCTTCACCCCCTGGGAGCCCCATTCTCGGACCTGGGGTAGCAAAAGCTGGCCTTTTCACAACCGCTCTATCCTGGCCCAGATTGGAGAACATGTGAAGACTTGCTAGACAGCACAGGCTGCCTTGCTAGCTGGCTCCAAGGTCTTCCTCAGAGTCAGGGCAGACACACACCAGCGCCACTTGCAAAATCAGCCCCCGGTCGGCAAGCAGGAGGGGTTGGGCGTCCCACTAAATTGGAAATGCATTGCAGCTTCCTTGCAACAGGGCGGAAAAACAGGCCCTTCCAAATGCGTCCATGCAGGTTGTGCACCTGGTTGGGAACAGCAGCGAGAGGCGGCTGAAATCCATGCACGAGCTTTGCTGTTGCATGCACATGTCCCTGGCTTATCGCAGCCTCTAACTGGGCCCCCAGAAAGACCCCACCAAGCAAAGCCCGCAAGGGACCCGGCATGCCAGGATGCTGTTCTGCTTCCATCAATCAGAGGCTCAGAGATCAGGAGCATGCTGCCTTCCGTGGCTGTGGCCTGCTGGAAAGGAGAAGGACCGTTCGCTGGCTGCAGGAGGATGCACCTCATGCACGCCTTGGCCCGGCATCAGCTCACCGGCCTCATTCAGCAAAGCACTGGAGCCAGCACCAAAGGCCTTTGTCCTTAACGGGGATGAAACGTGCTCCCAGGACTTTAGGCCCTTTGTGACGGGCTCTCCGGCTGGGCACCGAGACAACCTGACGCTGCTCACAGGGGATGGATAACACCTCCCTTCCAAGCCATGGCAAACCAGGGGCTTTGGGAAACGGCCGCCCTGCTTCTGCTCATCTCCAATTTGCAGTAACACTAGAGTCCGACCAGCAAACCAGTGGTTTATCTTTTTAGCAATGTGTTTATTGAATAAGCCTTTTCTGGGCAGCCAATGCGGTTGTGTAATGTCTCGTTATGGAAAGCGGCTCTGAGCGGGTCCAGTTGGCCTTGACCAAGGAAGCACCAGTCGAAAGAGATGCTCATTTTCTCCCCTTGCCTTCAGACAGGCTGGGAAATGGTCGGCAAACATAAAGCCGTGGCAGGATAGGTGACACCAGATCTGGTTGGCATGTGGCTGCTGCGTGGTTGCATGAACTGCCGTGTGGTGTTTTGGTGGGTTTCTAGGTCTTCCCCTGACCGAACCATCTGCCATTTGAAAGGTAACCTCAGCCACCTCAGGTCTCAGTCCAGCCGTGCGGAACCAGCCCTGCTCCGAAACCTCCCCGCGGGGCAAAAGGAGACGAGTCCCTGCAGTGCGGCAGAGCGCAGTAGGCAGCGCTCAGCTTCTCGGCACTGGTTTGCTCCAGCCCAATTATCCCGTGGAAGTTAAATATTATAACATTCCACTTCATTAGAGCTTCAAGGCATATGTGACGCTCGCCGCGAAAACCTTGATATGCTGCAGGAGGCTTCAGCCCTGCAAGGAAAAACACTTGCTTTCTCAGGCTTTCATTTTCCTTTGAGGTTAATGGAAGGCTAATTTGAAAGCATTCGGTTAATGAGATAGCTAAAAATACTCCTCCCGCGCAGACCCGTCCTCCAGCATGCCTGGCGCGGCAGTACCAGCTGCAAGTGGCTGCAGCAGCCGATGTTCCTCCAGTGAAGGGGAGGGAGGTTATAAACCATCCTTGTGCTGGGAGAGGGTCTCCCCGTGCGTGGGAGGGTGGCCACCCACTGGGGCTCCTATGCGGGAGAGGCCAGGATTGATCTAATCGCTGGCATCCTGTTGCTGCGGTGCCCAAGTAAGGGGTGGAGGCATGAGGCCAAGGGTGAACCTGGTCACCAAAGCATTCACTGGCACACAGCAATAAAGGCACTGCAGAAGGGGAAGACCCCTACCCCATGTGGCCTAGGGCATGTTGTGCCTCAGTTTCCCCTCCCACCCTTTGCGTATTTCGGCAGTGGCAGAGGCTGGCTCTTCCTGAGCGGCTAGAACCACAACAGAGGCACCACCTTGCCGCTTCGCAATGCGTATCTAAACAACGTGCGTTGTGTACAAGCGCCCGTAGTCTCTCGTTAGCTCTAAAGGTGGAGACAGGTTCAGTGGCCTTGCACGAGGGATGTACCTGGCCTGAGCTCTGCCCCCAGAAGTCCTATACCCCTCGGCCTGTTGCTAGCCAGGCCAGGGCCCGGCTGGGGATCCATCTGGAGAATGGCCCCCTCTCTCGCGATCGATGCCTCTGCTTTAAGGTGTTTGCAGGGCCTGCGAATTTTAAGACCAGGTAGTCATGAAACCCAGGCTCCCGCGTGACCCAGGGGCCAGCTCCTGCTTACCATTGCCCCAGCCGCATGGCAGGCATCCCCCCAATCCCCCACCTCATCAGGGCGACACAGCCGCTGCCTGTCAGCCCGCGTGACGAGGAAGGCGCCCTTCTCCCCGTCGCAGGCTGTTGTCAGCGACAAGCGTATTGCACGTTGTGCCTGTTTGCAGGAATGCCATTAGCAGCCGCGCTGACTGTCAGAAACACATGCACGGCATCCAGCTCGTTTTTCCCCTTCTAAGCGAGGTAGAGGAGGAGACCAGGAATCGGAAGAAGTCAAGACAGGAGCTGGCCTATCCCTCAGGACACGCAGATGGTGCCACATAAGGACAGCGATGCCAGCTCGGGACTGAGCTGATGGGATGCAGGAGCCCCAGACAGGATGGAGGGCATGGGCACAGCTGTGTTTAGAGGGGCTGGGGGTTTACAGGGCAGGATGGAGGGCACAGGCCCTGCTCTCAGGGTAGAGATATGTGGCTTTCTTCCAGATCCAGTGAGCAACACGGTGCAAAATTGCACGGTCCGGCCCTACCCTCCTGCTCCTGCTCTTCGCCTGGCCCAAAGTTCACAGCCACGTGCGGCTTCCAGCTGCACGCAGCTCTTCCCATCCTCCGTGAGCCCCTTGCAAATATTAATGAACCTGTCTCTGTGCTCCCAGGCAGCAGGGGAGCGCTGCCACCTCCGCCCCGCAGAGATGAAACGGCTTGCCTGCTGTCTCGCCGAGCCGCGAGTCGAGCGCGGGGGCAGCTCGTCCCCTGCATCAGGGTCTGCATCCGAGGGCTCGTGCGGGCCGTGGGCTCCCAGCCCTGTCCACGTGGCCCCTGCACCGTGGCACGAAACCCCTTTGTTCCAGTCTGCTTCTCCGCCAGCTTGACTGGCTCCACACGACGGGAAGGAGAAGGGGGTGAGGTTAATTCCTTCCTGCAATTAATGTTGAGGCTTAACGACTGCTCCCAGCTCTTTGGACACAAGGCGCAAAGGGACGGCTAGAGCCCTGGGCAGGACAGCCCTGCTGTCAGCAATGGGGCGACCGGCGACCAACTTCCCGACGCTACAGCCGTGTGTCCAGCTTGCCCGACGGGGCCAGGACGGTGGCTCTCCGGGAGACACGCGTGTTCTGCCTCCCTCCATCCCATCCCCGCGTACACATCACAGATAAAAGGCGGCTGCCGGGGGAGCGCGTTGTTTTACGGTACATAACTTTGTAATGTGCAGCTAATGTTCTGTGGCCAGTTACACGGCCGCGGTGGAGACGCCGGGACATCACGTGTCCACGGATGCCCGCTCCCTTCCCCCAGACCTGGGGAACGTGGGGCCTTGATATGTGCCACGGGTGTTTTTAACCCTTTCTGGCTCCGGACTGCACCAGCAGCCAGAGGCAGAATATAAAATATATATTAGGTGTTCCGGCTGTATTGCACGTTAGGGGAGAAAGCTCAAATTTTTGGCTAGATGGAAGTCAAGGAAGTCGCCTGAGAAGGCCTCTGGCAGGGAGCTAGAGGAGGGGGCTACGGCACCTTCCCATCTTCCTGGAGGCGCGTGGCTAGATCCCATCCTGGATGATCTGGAGCTGAGCAAGAGAGCGGCTTTGCAGCGTGTCTCGCTGAAGGAAAGCGGCTGTCTCTTGAGAACCCTTTACATCACGAAAGCAAAGCCAGTGCAGCCAGCAGGTGTGCGGCCGTATTTTCTCATATACAACACGCTGGAATAAGAAGTTTCGTTCCTGGAAGGCAGAACAACGGGGGGAAAGACGTCTCCTCGCATTAAGGACCTGAGTAGCAGCAGCAAGGGAGCCCAGCCTGCTCGTCGTTCTGCCGTCCGCGGACAACGTGCAGACTTGACGTTTGCATCTGGAAAGCAGCAGATGGTCCGGCTTGGAGCAAGGGGGCCGGACTAGACGTGACCTCCTGAGGTCCCTTCCAACCCTCACTGTCTACGAGCCTATAAGAAACTGCTCTTACCGTATTTCTCCCATAGAACCCGCACTCCAATTCCCAGCAGCTGTCCTTTGGGGCGCGGTGGGTGTTGTGTGTAATAATATAGGGTAATTAGGGAGCAAACGGCTTCTAATTTAGCAAAGGACTATGCCCTGGCAAGAGATGGACAGGACTTTGCGTAGAACCAGGCTAGCAGGAGCAAGCTGCAGGAAGATACCCCTCTGGGTGGGACCCACGCTGGCCTGGGACCACTCACCAGGGAGGCACCAAATCCTCCTGGAGTGATGGGGAGGGAAGACCACAGATGCCGCGGACTCTTCAGGAGAGAGGAGGATCCAAGGGGGCTTGGTGGAAGGGGTGGAGGGCCCGTGGCTCAAGAGCAAGGCCACAGAAGAGCGTGCCCCCTGCTTCTACTTAAATGTGCAATCACCAAAGCCATAATTAGCCTTTACAACGAGGACTTCCCAGCTCATGACACTCCAGGTGCTTTGCTTGGATCTATAGGGTTGGCCATAGCTATTGAATAGCAGGGTTTCTACCCCACTGATCAAGGCTCGGTCTAGCTGGGCTGGCAGGGATCCTCTGATAACCACTGTGCACTTCTCCCCTGTCCCACTGCAAAGTCCAGCTGATGCCTTGGGCCACCGAGAGAAGGATGCCTCCCTAGAGCCGTTCCCCTGCCGCCGCTTGGCCTTCTGCCTCCTTACCACACTGCTCATGGGTGTCTTTGCCTCTTCCTCGCCCTGACTGGTCCTGACTTTTGGAGCTGGCGGTCGGGCGACCCCATCCAGCAGTGCTGGGACTGCCCCTGCCCTGTCTCTCTGTTGCTCCCAAAGCTGCGAGCGGTGCACCAGCTCCCTGCTAGGAACAGCAGCCTCTGGGAATGCATGGTCCTCTTTGCTGGCTCTCAGGAAGAAACCAGTGCAGTGATGTTGGCAGCCGGAGACTTGCAAATCCCCATGGGGCAGCTCTGTGCAGAGCTGGGCGCTGAGCAGACAGGTAGCCGCCCCTGAGCCGCTCGGTCTGCTCCACTATGCACCGCAGCCATGCCCCCTCCCGCTACCCAGCCCCTCGCCGGCCACTCCATCCATATCCAGGGTGGCACGGCGTCCTGTCCAAGGGCTGTCTGGCAAGCTCAGCCCTTACAGGCACCATCCTCCACAGACAGGAGCAGGGCAGCTCTCTCCATGCCTGCATCTCATCTGGGCAACAGGGGCAGGCCTTTCAGAGCTGCCACCTAAAACAAAGCAGGGTCCAGGAGGACCTGCCTTGGAAGGAAGGAACCAGTCAGTCCTTCAATGCTCCCCTGGCTCTCGGTGCTGCTTGGGAAACGGGATGCACTGACGCTCAGCGCTTTCCCCTCCTCAGCATCTCGCCTCCTTTGCTCCTGGAACGTGCATTGCCGTTCCCTCCATTGCTTCCAGCAGGGAGGTGGCTTCATTTTGGGGAGGACAATGCAGGTAGCACAAAGCACAGCAGATGGGGTGGAGAGACTTCACCGAGAGGGGGACAAACACCGGGAGGAAGACAGGAGCGCCTCAATTGTTCCTACCGCCACTTTCACCCTCGCCACACGGAGCTTTTTGATGGTTTAATTTTTCTGGATAAAAATAAAGAACAAAAGTGGTAGATAATTGTAGTGGAATGGGATGATAAGTAATGTTTGGTATCCTTTTTACAACCATTCCCTGGGGGCCCATTATGGTAATTTTTCTTCTATAACTGGCAAATTGTATAACGAGTCGGATGATAAACTAGCAAGCCAGGCAGAAATTTGCATTTTAATACAACTGTCTAAATCATTTTCCCATGGAGGGGCCGGACGGGACATTTCTGCAGCCTTTGCCGCAGCCCCACTCTCCCGGGGTCGCGGCCAGGGCTGACCACCCTCCGGCTGGCTGCCATCCCCCTGCCCGGCTTCCTTCGCGCGGCTCTTCTGGTCCGTGCAAGGCAGTGGTGGGGGGCACCTGGGGGGCTTTTTTCGAGCAGAAAATTCACTTGATGGGTGTTTTATTCCTAGTGCGTGCGGGGCATGAATGTTACATGACTAGCGCTTGGCGAGGTCTAACCAGGTTCTCTCTGCTCGCACGGGAGCACTGCAGCGCCGGAGGGCAGAGCCTGCTTTCAATTACGCAGTGGCTGCATGTTAATCCTGTGTATTATATGGTCATTACCCGTCACGGGCCTGGAAATAAATAGCCCAGGGCCTGCTGCAGGATGTAAAAGTCACCAAGGGTTTGCATTTTGGGTACAGAGGGCCGGAGATGCCACAGCCACATGAGACTGGGATGTGCACGCTGGGCACATTTTGGCTTTCACGAGCTCGTGATGATCTTCCCCTAGGCCTGGCCTTCATTCCTCCTGCACGTGCCTGGTCCCAGCTGCTGGGTGGAGCTGTGTGCCCCTCGCTCCCAGCACATGCCGTGTGCCGCGGCTTCGCCACCTCCTCGTGCCCGCTGCAGCAGCCAGCCGTGCTCCCCTCCCGCCCGCCTCTCCCGGCTTCTCATTGTTCCTCCCCACTCCTTGTTGACCTTCCCTTCGCTTCGCACAATCACAGCTCGTTCAGATGGGACTTTACCACCGGGGCAGGCTGGAAGAATAAGAAACACATTATACAAGAAAAGCAATTTATTTTGCCTGCAGCTCTCTCACTCTTCCCCTCCGTCTATTGTTGTGCTGTGATTACGATGACGTGCTGCGGAAAATGAGCTGTTCTCCCTCCCTCCTAGGCCAGGCTTTTCCCCCCCATCTCCCCAGTGCCAAAGTTAATACAAAATCCCGTGTCGTCACTGAAAAGGGGAGAAGACTGGCAGCTGGCAAAAGCACAGCCATGGGAGCCTGGATGCCTGAGTAAACCGCAGCTTGACTCTCAGCACGTTCCTTAGCCTCACTAGACATCAGTTTCCTATTCTGTGCAATGGGGACAACAGTCCAGGATCGTGGCAATAATAGCAGGGGATGGAGCAGCCACGGGAGAGCTGCTTGGCTCCGCTCGTTCCTTGCTGCGGGACTCCGAGTTTCTCCGGCGCAAAGCATCAACGGAGTCAAGCGCATCACCATCAAGGAGAGAGGTTGGGGGCTTGCTACGTGGCTTCACTCCTCAGCAGCCTCCTGAAATCCAGCCAAAGGAGGGGATGGGAAGCAGCGTGAAGCTGGAAAGACCACGTCGGCCACCTGAGATCATTCCCAGAAGGCAGGGTGGGGGGCAAGCGTCTGTGATCACCGTGATATGCACGTTACATGAAACCAGGATCTGGGATTTCTTGCCAAGTTTACAGCGTCTCAAGCAGGCACACGTCTTCCTGGCTGCAGGTCAGCAACGGGAAAACAAACAGCATCTCATGCAATATTAAAACGCAGCTTAAAATTCATTGAAGGTCCGTGATGAGGGAAAGGGAGGTGGCAGCCCCGGCAGGGGCTGGGGGTTGAGAAATGTCAGTGGCTTGTGCTAGCAGGCTGGGACGTGGCGGCAGCTAGGGCTGGGGCTTTGCTGCACGCTGCTCAGAGCCAGAAAAAGCTTGCTTGCAGCGGGCACTTGGACTCGCCTGCTCTTCCTTCAGCCCCTTGGGCTCCTCCATGAAGCGGGTTTGGGCAGGTGTGGCACCAGGCATGGTTGGGGGAAGTCACTGGGATTTTACTGGGGTTCTGATTTGAGCTCAGATTTCCAAGAAGCAGGGAGAGATCCCCTTCCAAAGCAAAGCTGGGAGAAAAGTACACGTGACGATTAGAGAAGGGCGCTTGTACACGTGACGATTAGAGAAGGGCGCTTGTACACGTGACAATTAGAGAAGAGCGCTTGTACACGTGACAATTAGAGAAGGGCACTTGTACGCGTGACGATTAAAGAAGGGCGCTTGTACACATGACGATTAGAGAAGAGCGCTTGTATGCGTGACAATTAGAGAAGGGCACTTGTATGCGTGACGATTAGAGAAGGGCGCTTGTACGCGTGACGATTAGAGAACTCCTTCAGCTCACGTCTGCCATGTACGAGACCCCCCCGATGGCATCCTAAATTCTCTTGAAATTCGTGAGGCTTCCCCACAGGCCTGTTCCAGGCGGAGTCATGCTTAAGCCCTCTCATTCATCACAGCCCACAACACGACGAAATCCAGGGGCTGCTTTCCTGCGTGCACCCAGGAGTTGCACGGGAAAGAACCAGCCGGGAGAGAGCGTGCCAGCGTGCACCTCGGTGATCTCCCCGAAGCTCTAGGGCTTTCTTGCTCTAATGGGGAAGAGGGAAAGCCCTCCGCTGCTTCACAGGGCTGTAGCTCACAGCAGACTCCTACCAGGTCCCAGGCTAGAGGGGGGTTGCTAGAATGGAGTTTAAGCTGGAGCTTGCACACCAAGATGCCCGCGGGGCATGAGGGAGTATTCTCTGCAAGGGGACACAGGGCAGAGTTCAGGGGGTTGCTTATCTCTGCACATCCTGACCCCAACGGATTTGGGTTGCTTTCAGATAAGCTACTGCGATGCTCCCTTTGGGATAATTGCAGTATCCCCAGCATACACTAACGTAGCCAGCACGTCCCATCCACCTCACTACCCCCTTCCCATGGGCTGTGTGGGGAATGCACTCTCTGCGTGACGCTCCTGAGGAGCCCTGGGACCAGCCATTCCAGCGCACGAGCACGCATTCGGGCTTACAAGCCCAGCCGGGCCTGCCCAGTGCCTCGACTCCGGTTGTAAAGCAGGGCTTTACAAACCGCCTGCACAAAGCTGGGGGAGCTGAATTTCCCCCAGGCAGGGAGTAGCATTAAAGAGGATTTATCTGGCTCTCCGTTCCACCGCTCAGGAGATCCGTGTTTTAAGTGCTTGCAGCCCTGCCAGCGAGAAAGCCAGCAAGCAGACGCAGGCTGGGCACGGCAAGCCTCTATTCACCTTCCCGAGCAGCGGCGAGGCGGCGTTGGCAGGGGTTCAGGGCGGGAGGTGGATGTTTCCCAGCGCGTGGTTAATATTTCATGGAGCGAGGTATTGTGTCAGGATGGTCATTCATGCGGAAGCTGCCTGCACACTGCCCGGCTGCCCAGGGGAGACCGACGTTGTAGTGCCAAGCAACGGCACATTCAGCCGTCTCCACTTCCATCCACGGGCTCTGCACATCGGGTAGCTCATCTGCCTTAAAGGCCGGGGCAGGGGGCACCTTCCAACACAGAGGCTCCCAGCATGTTGGGAGGAGGCTTTTTGCCACGGTCCCAGACCTTTGTTTTCCACGAGGCAGCACCACCTGGCCTGGCAGAGCTGGCCTTCAATGAGTCCTGCTTTTTGGAGGTGGGAGGAGGATTGGGCTTGATGTCCAGGGTCAGGGAGTCAGAGAGGAAGGAATCCCAGCCCCACACAGGGCACAGCTGGTTTATAGACCCCCCCAAGGGTGCGTTAAGATACCAAAGCGCCTTCAGACCCAAGTCCCCGCAAAACACACCAAGCTGCCCATCGCCCTGGCTCAGGCCTGGTGAAAAGACGGCTCCCAGGACCTGTGGTCCAGATGAGACCCAAGGCAGGATGCTGGCTAGGCCCGTAGAGCCAGAGAAGGCAGCTCCTGAGCAGCTCAGCTTTGCAGGTCTCCCTGATGGATAAGGGTCACTGCTCCCATGGTGCAACCAGCCGCCTGCCCTACCCATTGCCTTCAATCAGCCCTCACATCCAGCAGATCGGTGGGCACTGGTGCACCAGCTTTGGGTCGGGTGGCGAGCAATGCCAGCCCTGACTCGGGGAGCTGGAGCGTTCAGTTGGTGGTTCGGTGATGCACTCGGGAGCTGACTGGCACTCCCAGGCCGGACGCCTGGGCCGAGCTGCTCTGCAGAGCGAGGCCGAAATGCACGGGGATCCTTTGAACACCTCCACAGCATCCCTCTCTGCAAGGGTGGAGGAAACTCTCTCCCCAGCCCCCTCCACCATCCTCTGCCCCAGGAAACCTGCCCTCCTGTCATCCCACCCAGCTCCCTTTTCCCCAGCCCCATTTAGCCAGCTGCATTAGCAGGATGTTAGATATTCATTCAATAGAAATTTGATAGTGAAATGCCAGCTTCTCTTGACAGGTTATAAATAGCTGCTTGGAGTCCAATTTGAGGTTTTGATTAAAAAAAAAAGGGGGGAAGACAATCCGAGAGCTATCAGCCATCCATCTGTGACTGAAACACCCATCTCCTGCCTGCCCCCCTGCTCTCCCACCCCCCCGCCATGCCTCCAAATGCCATTACGGCTTGCATTGTGCGTGCGGCGCTTTAATATCCCAGGGGACAGGAGCCCATTAAGACAAAGACTTATATCAGTCTCCGTTCCAAATGCAAAGCCTAATTAAGATTTTATAAACACTCGCCCAGACGCGGAGAAGGAAACCGCCGCCGAATTAGCAAGGCAAATATCTCCCAAATGAAGTTACTTTCTTGCCTTGTTTGAGTCCAGTTTTTAATTAGGCGGCCGCAGTGCCACTCTGCGTAATTGTGGCATTGCGATTCATTAGGGGTTTGTGATCAGAGCTATCGTTTGCTCGCCTCCCACCTTTCCATCTCCGCCGAGGTCTGCCACTGACCTCAGACAACTTTCCCTTTGAAGTAATTACAGCTGAGTAGCTTTCGTTCCTTATCTGTTAAGAGCCTGCCCGCCTCGGGTCTGGGGTGGTAAGGAGGGGAGGGGATTGTTTTCCAGAGCAAGGATTCTCCAAAGCTGGGTCCTGGGAAGGAAAAATCCCTTCCTCGTTGAGCAGGGTGGTTGGGTCAGTCGGGGACCTGGATGGGATGATCTCCAGAGGTCTCCTCCAGCCCTCCCTTCCCTTTGACCCGACAGTGGGCCAGTGGTGGAAGTAGCTGTGGAGCCCTTTCTTCACCCGATCCTCTGCAGAGCATGTGAGCGTTGAAATGTGGGTGCCACCAGACAGCTGACAGGCGGCTGGTCCTGGATCACAGCCCCACTTGCCCCCCACTTCCCTACTGCTCCCAGCCATCTCGGCAATACTGCCTCTCCTGCGGAAACGGACTCAGACCCTTGAAAAAGGCTGCACCCAGTCCCGAGCGCAGCAACCCCGGCTGCCCCGAAGCCCCTGGCTCCGCTCTGGATCTCTGCACAGCAGAGTCCAGCTTGGGGTGCAACCAAAGCCTTCTCACTCTGCCTGCTTGTCCTCCCATCCTCTGGGACGGGAAGGACGTGACCCCCGTGAGCGCTTGTACACGCAACCAAAATGTCACTTTGTGTGGCTTCACGGCCTCACACCGTACATGTGCACCAGTTTGGGGGGGGGGGGGTTAATGAATTTGCATCGTTGCAAACTAAACTACATCCGGTTATAGTTTAGTTGGCAACATTGCAAAATGGGGCAGTTTTCAAACGCTGGAAAAGTCTCATTTGGGAACCGAGAGTTCTAGGTTTTCGTATATCTTTTTGTCTCAGACCAACACGACTACCACGTACACCCCAGACAAGTGCGAAGGTGTTTTAGTACCGGGCCAAGAGAATCACAGGAGGTCATCTTGCTCAGGAGGGGTCAGGGACACCCCTGTATAGACCCCTGAGCCTGTTCTGCCTGTGACACGTATGGGCTAATTACCCTAACGAAGCTGGGACCTGCAGAAGGGAGCTGGGTGCTTTGGTGGATAATTGTCCTGCCCTTCAGACTCCAGTGCCTTCACTGGTTTGAAAATGCCCCACCAGCTGCTGAGCCTCCATCGCTGGCTCCAGGCAGCCCCGGGGTAGGACGTGCCATCCCGGGAGCCTCACAGCCCGTGCAGCTGGGCTCCATCGCCCTGCTGCCCTGGTCCGCCCAGGAAGAGCTGTACCCGGTGCTGGTGCTGTGTGTGGCTTCCTCTGCTCAGGTTATCCCCCATCCCGCTTCCTACCAGCTCCCTTTCCTACCCGCGCTTGTTGGCAGGGAGAGGGGAGACGATTAAGCGTCCCCAAACCCTCAGGGCGGGGAGGCTCCTTTTCTTTGCCTGTCCCGGGAATTTAATCATGTTTTTGCAGCTCCGCGCCTGTCCCTCCGTTGGGAAAACACCAATTCTCAGGGCTTTTGTTCAGAACCACGTTTTTTTCCACTGTGAAGAATTTAGATGTAGAATCTCTGCCGCTCTGTTGTTGCTTGGGGTTTTTTTTTCCCTTCCCCCTTATCATTATTACTATTTTAAGGCAAATTGCAAATCGTGCTCAGAGGAAAACTGCGGGGGCCGGAGATCCCAGCTCAGCAGCAGAGCGCGGGCAGGATGAACGGTGCCAGAGCAGGGTACCCGTACATAGCATCCCCCGTGCCCAAAAATCACCGCAGCCGGGGAGCTTGGCACCCCGCTCCATCCTTGGCTTCGCTGGGCCAGGAAGAGGACCCTATGTGCCGGCGGCGGTGGTGGCATTTGCAATTTAGGCGCTTGGTCGTTGGGCTGAGACCTGCCAAGACGCATCTCACAGAGGCCACCCGACCGCCGTCAGATGCCAACGGCTTGGTGGCCCCGGTGCCCCTCGTCTGGAAGGTGCTGCGCTGCATTAGCAATGAGCTAAACCTTCCCAATCCGGTCTCTTCGGCTGCTCTTGTTAAATCCCCCACCTTCATTTTTGGCTGGGTGTGGATCATCTGTGGGGGAAAGAGGTGTGGGGGCTCCCTGGAGAGGCGGGCAGGCGCAACCCCTGGCACCCAGAGGCCTCGAACGAGCTGCCGCCACGTCCCCGAATTAGCTGGAGTGACACTCGCTTTGTAGCCACATGTTTACAATCAGGAGCAGATGGCCGGGCTGCTGGACCGCTGTCAGCGCCTCGCCGCCGCGGCGCCGGGACCGACTCGCTCGCCGGGCACCGCCACGGCAACAAATCCCATCTCCTGCCCCGCTCTGATGGGATATTTATTAGCTCTCGGTTAAGACAAGCAGGGCTTTGCCAGCTGTCAGCCGCTTTATCAAATCTCCTCAATACCATGAAATACCCCAAAGCACTCGGATACCTGGGGGGAGGCAGATTTCAAATTGGGGCTTTTTCTTCCAGATTTACAGAGCTAATTACCGCTGACAATATTTATGTTGCCAAATGGCTTGTAACGGGGAGGGAGGAAATCACCGTGAACGCTTATCCAACGGATGGAGATTCACCAAACGGCCAAGACGTTTCCGCGTGCGCGACGCAGAGCGGCAGCGGGGCCGACGGGGAGCCGGGTCGGGGAATACGCTCCCGGGGAGCGACGCACGCGGCGAGTCCCGTCCCGGGGCAGGAGGCCGGGCGGACGGGGCCAGGGCTGTACGGCGGAGAGCCAGGCAGCTCAGGCTAAGCCCGGATGACTGTTGCTGCCGGCTCTCTGGAGGGAAGCCGATTTGTGCGTGCCCGGGTGTATAAGTGACACATAAAAAGGGGATCAGGAAATGTAAGCCGGAGGAACGGATAGGAGCCGTGGCTGGCAGTCAGCAAGCTGCGCTTCCCCGAGGCTTTCGCTCCCAGGGCCTGGCTTACAACGCGCCGAGTTAAAGGGTTTTGGAGACAAACAGGCGAATAACTAGCAAGGACGCTGCGTCGGCAGGGAGCCAGCCCTCGGACTGACAGCGCCGAGCCCGTGCTCCGCAGCACTCCCCGGCTCCTCTCCATCACCGAGGTCCCTGCTCAGGGCCCTTCTCCCAGCCGCGGGCATCGCCGGCTCAGGGCACGGCCCCCACGGTCCACCTAGCCCGGCGGTGCCTGGCAACAGGGGCCTGCAGATGGGCAGCTCCTGGCACGTGCGTGCTTCCGCCGGCCAAGCGCGGACACCGCCGCTCTCCGCAAGGGCGAACGCATTGCAGCAAGGCGGTTAGGAAGAGCGGCTGGACGGCTCAGAGATGCCATCGGGGTCTCTGAGCGAAGGGCCCCAAGCCCCGAGCGCTGCAGACCCGGAGCCAGCTGCTGGCGCGGGTGCCTGGCAAGCCTGGACGACGTGGCTGCGTCCTGTCCGCCATGCACGTGGCTGCTTGCGGGGAGCCGGTGGCATGCACGCCCTGCTCTGTGCTGCCGCTGTCCCCGCACGCCTCCCGCCCTTGCCTCTCCGCCTTTGTCACGGCCAGCTTCCTTCTTGGTCCGTTGAGCGCCACAAACGAGCCAGGCCCTGGACAGAGAAGGGAAGCAGCACTAGGCTTTCCAGCCCTGATGACTAACAGCTCCTCTTCCAGTGGCAGCGAGGCCCAGACCTCCGCTCCAGGCTGCTCTTCTTTGCCCCAAGCACCCAATGAAGAATAAAAGCCAGGACCCCCTCCCCCAAGCAGGGCAGGGTCTGCAACCAGCAGCACGCGGGGAGGGTGGGTGCATCGGCCTTTCAAGCCCCCCCCATCTTGAAGAGCCATGAACCCATTTCACAGCTGCAGCAAATGAAGGCTGCTTTAGGCATCAGCCCAGAGCAAGCATTGACCTCGCTCCCCACAACCAGATCCCAGCACCGCTCCGCCACCCTGCCCCTGCGGCATCGCCCCCTTGAATGACAGCCAAGTGCAAAACCAGGGTCTCTCCTCTCAGCTACAGCAAGGAGAGGCGGAGGGGAGCTCAGCACAGGCCTGCAAACGCACGAAGAAGACCGGGGTTCCTACAAGGCAGCTCGCAGCTGTGCTTAACCCAGGTGCTTGCATGCTGCGTGGCTCAAGCCTCCCCTAAGGCTCGGAGGACCGGCCCTGCTTTAGCGACACCTGCTTTATTGCCGCGGCTCGTGGGTTAAGTGTTATGCAGTCGCTGCCTGTAGTAAAGGAGGCGGGTAGAGCTATAAATGCATTTATGTCCCTGCTCCAAAGTGACCCAGAGGGAAGCTGCTGTAGCTGGAGGAGGTGAAGGGAGAGGGTATTACAGCCACCTGGCTCTCTCCTGATGAATGAAAGCTTGTGTCAGTCACCCCCTGCCAGCGGGGAAGGGCTGGGAGGCAGCCAGAGCCGGCTCAGCCTAGCTCCTGCCAACGCAGCCCTTCCAGCTGAATGCTGCCAGGCCCCCTCGTTGCACTCCCCTGACTGCAGAGAGTGGTGCGAGGTCCCCCCAGGCAGAGCCCTTGTACGTCAGCTGAAGGCTCCTGCAATTGAGAAGGAGCTGGATGGGGGGAAGCTGAAGCAAGAGAGTCTGGCATGTCTCAAGAAGCCCTAAGCTCACAGGATTACTTGCAGCCCTTCATGCAAAATAAAATAAAGCAAAGCAAAGCCCTGCACTGGCCAGAAGGGACCTTTTCTATCCTCCCACCCCAGGAAGAGGCGGGCTTTCAGGGCGGTGTGGGTGGAGCTCTGCTCTGCCTGCTCCTTATATAAGGGGACCGTCATGCCCTGCTCCTCTTTGCAAGAGGCCAGGGTAGGGTAGGGCTTTGCACGGGCGCCGCGGGGAGGCTGCGCCCCTCTCCCTCGTTAGCAGGGCCGATGCGCCTCTCGCCCTGTTGCAAAACGCAAGCGGCTCTGCCACAGTCAGTGGAGTGAAGCGAGCGTGTAATTGGAGAAAGGGGCTCCGAATTAGCCTCCTGCAGAGCTGAGCGTGAGCACGAGCGTCTCCGCCCGGGGCCGGGCTGGTCGGTGTCGCCGGGCAGCGTCCCTTCGCCCGGGCAGCGAAGTGGGCTGCTCTCGAGGAGGCCTGGCGGATAATTGAATTCTCTTCCTCCCCCTTCCCGCTGCGCTCCCTCATCGCGCCATCGATCAGTCACCACGTCGCGGGCTGCTATTATTTATGGCAGCTCCTGGAACCGCTCTTTTTATTGTGCATTTTTGAAGTCTCAGCTAATTTTGTTTTCGTTGCCCCCCCCCCCCACGCACTTTGCTTACCTTTGGCGTCTCTGTTAAAACGGCGGCAGGCGGAGGTGTGTGTGTGCGTGCATGCGAGCGTGCGTGCTTATAACAAGCTCTTCGGTAAGAAATTGAATTCCTTCCGCATTCAGGCTTATTAAATTATGCCCAGTGGAAAAACCCATTAGTGTGCAGAAAAATAACTTCCTTGGGCTGCTTTAACACCTATCGCTGGGTTAACCCGCGTGGCCTCTGGAGTGCGGGCTGCCGGGAGCTGGCGGAGCAGGCAGCAGAAGCATCCTTGCTCCCGTGCCCACCTTGCCTTGATGTTGCCTGGGTGAAAGAGGGGTTTTGGGGGGCATAGCAGATGCGGAGCTGGCTGGAGGGCATGGGCAGCGCCTCCCGGGCCTGCTACCAGCTCCGGCTGGCCACAAACCACACTCCATGAACCACTCTTCCGCCCCCGGGCTCCCTGCAATAGCAGCAATGAAGCATCCTTACTTAATGAAGTTATTATCCCTGCTCCCCTCCGGGCCGGTGGAGGGGCCGCACTCAGCTCTGCCACTTTATCGATCTGCCCCTGCCCCTGCGGCCCTCCTGCAGAGCTGAGGCTCTCGCTCCTGCGTCGGGGCCGCTAGAGGTCAGCTTTGAGCCGACGAAAAATGCAGAGGTTCCCCAGACGGGTGCTTCTGTCCCCAGGGGACCAGGCATGGCTCGGGGGTGCCTGGCTGTCGGCACCCTTTCTCCTTCGCCGTGACACGACACCGGCAGGATTACAGGCGTGCGCCGCTGTGCAGCAGCCAAGACACATTTTTCTCTCCTGCCCCATTTGCACTCCCTCCCAGAACCGCCTTTTGCATCATTTACCGAGCTGGCGCGCTCGGCAGCTGCTGGAGGGGCTGTCTGCCCGGCACGCGGCCTGCGTGCAAACAGGCATGCACGCAGGATAGGGAAAGGCGCAGCTCCCCCCCACGCCAGGGCCCGGGCGGAGGAAGGGTGGTGGTTTCAGAGCACAAACCCAACACCCAACCCTTCGGGAGAAGAAATCTGCAGATGATAGTGGCTCCGATGCCTAACGCGTGTTGCTGCAAGTCTAAGGATTTTGCTGGAGACAGGTGGTTTTTTTACCTGCTGGATAGGTTCCCTATTATCTGGGTAGGAAAGGGCGCTCGCCTCGGTAACGACGTTGCTGCTGATAGACAGATGCATCTCGATGCAAGTCGCAAGCCCCCAGATGCATGCACAGTTTAACCATCGCTTAATAGCGTCGTACCCCGGCCTACAAACATACATCTATCCCCGCTGTTTTCTTGAAAGAGCCATTTTAAAGGACTTTGCCAAACCGAGTCTGCTGTCGGCTGATTAAAGAGATTTAGAGACAGCATTTTCTAATTAGCAGCATCCCTTCGGAGAAGCCCCTCGGGTACCAATTGAGATGAAAAGCCAGCCAGCATGCGAGGGTCAGAGTTAAGGTGGCCACGATGAACTCTGCATTTCTCATGCGTGAAAGGAGCAGAGTGGTTGTGCTTGCTAATGAGGCATTGCAGGATTTACAGCGTCCTCAAAATCATGCAACAGCTTGGCTCTCCGGCGCTGATGCCGTGAGGCGCTGCAGGGCTGTCTGGAGCTGCCCCAGCCACGGTCCGCACGCAGGGTTGTGGCCTGGGCCAAAAGTGACGGTGGGTGAAACCCCGCTGTTTGCAACAGGTGAGGGGCAGCCCCTCTCCACTCAACACACCTCGGCTCAGCCGCGGGGGCTCGACTCTCCAGGCAGCCAAGTTCCCTCTGCTCCTCTCCCAGACCGGTACCATGTCAGCCAAGCCGCTGGAGGTGTGCCGGGGCGTCACCGCCTGCCCAAGCGAAATCTCTGCCTGCCTGAAGCCAGCAAAGATGCTGCCGCTGCCTGTGCTGGAAACCCCGGGCACTGGAGGGGGGCAGGGAGAAAGAAGGAGCCCCAGTGCGTGGTGCAAGGTCCACGAGGGGCTTCCACGGAGCAGGGACAAGCCTCCTTCTCCATCACCCCGGCAGCCTGCGCAGCCGTCAATGCCAGGCTAGGAGCCTCCAGGCTTTCCGGTGCCAGCGTCCTCCAGGACCCTGCCAGCCACGGCCCCAAACATGCCCTACACTCCTTGCACGAGCGTTTGGCAAGCGGGACAAGCAAAGCTCCCCAAGAGAGGAGCGTAAGCACCGCACCCATCAGGCGCCGCGGCCTGGCGGCAGGAGCTGAGCAGCCCCGAGTCTGCGGCACCGCTGGGTAACAAACTGCCCCGTTCGCTCAGCCGCCGGGGCCTCGATGAACCTGTGCCCGGCTCGGCGGGGAGGGAGGCCCAGAAACACGGTGCTTGAGTAGACCAGGCTGGCTCCCGCAATGCACGCACCCTCCCGATGCCCCGCTCCCGGGAGCGGGCCGGCTGGGCCAGCTGCAGAGGAGCTGCTGCGGAAAGGGCCTTTGGTTGTCGCACTTGGAGAAATGATGCACCGCGGAGGCATGGACCGGGTCATCAGCTGCGTCGTCCGCTCCCAGCGCGAGACCAGGCCCTCCCGTGCTTTCCCGCCTGCTCCCCAGCCCAGCACGGGGTACGGGGCAGCGATGCCTCAATATGATGCACCCCCCACCCCGGACATGCCAGAGCACGGTTAGCTGTGCCCACTGCTGCAGCTTGAGCCCATTGCTCCTTGTTCTGTCATCCACTGAGACCAGTCCGGCTCCGTCCTCTTTGCAGCCCTCCCGCAGGGAGTCGAAGGCTGCCATCAAATCCCCCTTGGTCTTCTCTTCTCCAGACCAAGCCCCGTTCTCTCAGCCTCCCCTCACAGCCCTGTCCCCCAGCCCCGCAACCGTTTTCGTTGCCCTCCCCTGCACTCTCTCCAATGTGTCCACATCCCTTCTGCCGTGGGGGCCACAGCTGGACACAGGACTCCAGATGTGGCCTCCCCAGTGCAGAATAGAGGGAATAGAGAGAATAGATCCACTGCCCTGGATCTGCTGCAACGCTCCTACCAATGCAGCCCAGGATGCCAGGAGCCTTCTTGAGAACAAGGGCCTGCTGCTGGCTCCTGTCCATCTTCTTGTCCCCTACCGCCCCCGAGCTGCTGCCCAGCCCGTCAGCCCCAGCCTGACCCGGTGCAGGGGACTGCTCCCTCCTAGGAGCAGAATTTGCATTTGTCCTTGTTGAACCTCATGAGATCCTTTTTGCTCCAATCCTCCAATTTGTTGAGGTCTGAATCCTAGCCTTGCCCTCCAACATATCTGCTACTCCCCGCATCTTGGTGTCATCTGCAAACTTGCTGCGGGCGCACCCGTCCCATCTTCCAGGTCTTCCTGTAGGACCGCTCCTGAATACGCCTCCTGAGAGCGTACAGCCATGCTGCAAAGCCCAGCATCCTGCCATAACATCGCGGCTGCCCGCCGGGGCGCTCCCACGGGGTATTTCTAGCTAGATGGGACGGGAGCATATGCTGGACATATCTTATGACGTGGCAGGAATATTGCTATTTTACCTCTGGGCTGAACAAGCAGCATCTGAGAGCTGAAGCGTCCTCCTGCCTTTGAGAGCCGGCAAAAAGGGGCTGGTTCTGGCAGCTCATAATTAACATAATGCTATTAGAAGCCTGCCTGATGCTCTGTTCCTTATTGCTATTGTTGCTCTGACTTTTTGATCATTTCCCCACGCTGCTTTGAAATGGAGATAAACCAAGATGGCTCCAGGGTCTCCTTTGAAAGGCAACGGAGCCGCTTGCAATGAGCGGTGTCCCTGACACACGGAGACTGTTAAATCAAGTGAGTTCAAGGCTTGAAGACGACTTAGTTTCCGTGGCAGTGTTAGTCTTTCTGGGCTTTTTTATTTCTTCTTTTCGCCCAGCCCATTGTAGGGAATGGCGCAAAACAAACATGTTTGAAATGATGGATTTTGCTCTCCCCGCTGTGGCTAAACTTGCCTTTTCATCCTCTCCTTTCTGATGATTTGTCTCGAAGAGCTGAAGGCAACAAAGCCCCGGCTGGAGGAGCGGATGGGCATTCAGGAGGCAGGAAAGCGTGAGCGGGCCGCGGCTGGCAGCAATGCACACAGCGTTCCCAGCTGGAGACGCCGGCTCTGGGGCTCGCCGGTGGGAAGACTCGGGGTCCCTTGGGTGGCCCACTGAATTGGGAGTCAGGAGGCCTGGGCTGAGGCCACATGGGCTGCCATGGGGGTCCGTGGGGAGGCCCCCGGACCCTGCAGGCATTGAGGACCTTGCTGCTCTTTTCATCATCCGGGTTGCAAAAGTGCACGGGTGGCTGGGTGCATCTCCGCGACGTCCTCCTCCGTACAGACTGAATCTCCTCCGCGGGGCAGAGGAATGCTCCACCACCCTCCCACCGTAGCGGGATGGGGACAGGGGCTTCCCCCCAGGGCCAGCTCTGCCACTCAGCTTGAACCTGCCTGTGCTCAGGCAAAGTGCAGGGCACTCTCCCCCCTTCCCCGGGGGCAAGGACAAACTCTTAACCTCACACCCCACCGGCAGGGACCCTTCTGCCCCTCCGACCTGGCCCACCCCCGGCACCTCCAGCCTTGAGCTCTTCTGTTTGAGCCACCGTGTCTCTCTGAGAGCGGTCCGGTCTCGACTTAGGGACCGCTCTCAAGGATGCATCCGCTCCCCCCAAGGTCGAGTGCCCCAGCGCGAATTCCTCGCAGTCTGCGTTTATCCGGCTTTGGTTCCAGGTATTAGAGCACTTGATGCCTCTTCCGGCTTCGATGGAAGAGCTCCCAGCCACGATAAACCCTGACAGAGGGGAGAAGGAGTCACCCATGGGGAGTGAGACGTTTAAAGCCTGGGAAAGGATGAAGGACGTGGGGTGCCGGACCCAATGCAGTGATCATCAGCTTGTAGCCATACATCCTCCTGCTACGGGCTCCAGCTGTAATATATAGGCCAGCAATATTTCCAAATCCTCTATAAAGAGACCTCAGGACATGGATAGCACCAGAAAGTCCTTTCTCACGCTCGGTTGCAATGTCAGCACTGGGTATAGGAGCCCCCGTCCACCTTGAGCATGAACCTACAGCCTCCCAGAGCAGCCAGTTGTGCCTCGTCAACTGTACAGCGGGGTAGGCTCATCCCGGCCGTCATCCCCTTAGCCCTGGCGTGCTTACACCAAAGATAACCTTGGCCCCTCGATGCAGGAAACCTTCCGAGCAACCTATCTTGCAGACTTGTAGCACCGACGGGACAGGAAAGCAATATCCTGGCAGCCTGGGGGGTATGAATAATGAAAGAAGGATCCATAAGTAATTACTTTCGAATTAATAAAGAATGATGAATGGCGGAGGCCCGGTGACTCCTCCAGAGTCGCGCGAGCCATAAAGGCCTTGTTCCTACCACGCTCGCATCGATCTGCTGCTTGGAAAAAATATCTCCGCGGGCAGCTCCGGGAAGGAAAACCTGCAGCTGGAGCTTGGCCGGGGGTCCCCAGCACCAGCCCTTCCCGGCGTCACAGCCCCGCCGCATGGGTGAGGCTGTCCTATTCCCTGTATTACAGCATGCGCAGGGGCAAGGCGTGCCCGCCTGCCCCGTCTGTGGAGGGTATGAGCCTGGTGCTCCTCCCCGCAACAAGGATATCCCCACGGCATCATGCAGCGGGGTACTAGGGGGCAACTAGCACTGGACTGCAGTGGTCTAAACCCAGCTCAGGGGTCTGTACCCTACCGGGTGTGGCCCAGATGTCCCCCCAAAACTGCCTGCAACATATGCACGCGTTGGATCCTGAGGGCACCCGCCTGCCATCGCCGTGCTGCCGGTCATTATGCATGTACAGCACGTGGGAGCCGTGCACCTAAATCCCCTTCGGGACCAGGGGAGATTCAGCTGTGAGCCTCTCCACTCCTGGAGTCATTTGCAGGCTCCCAGACATCCTCCTAATGATGTGGGAAGCGCGGCGCGGCAGCCTCGCGGTTGCCATTCAGCCTGACAGCCAGGACTCGGCCAAGAGCTCTTTGGCGAGCCTGTGCTGCAATTAATTAGCGCTGTGTCTGATTAGCACCTTTATCAGCTCAGCCCCATGCAAGACGCCGGTGACAGGTCCCGATTGGAAGAGACGTGACCGTGCTGGGAAAGGCGGCGCAGCGGCCTGCGCGGGCTGCCCCGCATGGCGAGGCCACAGAGGTGGAAGGGCAAGGAGGGAAGGGGCACTGGGCTCTCTCCCTCTCCCCGTCATGCCACATCTCCGTGCTGGCAAAACGCGGGGTGGCCCACAGGTGGCTTCCGCGGTTGGCATGCGGCAGATCAGGGAAGGAACAGGTGACACGGGGGCCAAGACAGTAGGGAACGGACAGCAGAGCAGCAGATCAGGTGGGGAACCTGAGCAACAGAAGGCAGAGCAGCAGCTTGGGCAGAGGAAAGGGATAGCTGTGGCACTTGGGGAGGGTGCGGGGCTACTCTCCACCCCCCACAATGCAGGTGTGCGGTTGTCCCCTGCACTTCAGGGTGGCTCTGCCTTGCAGATGGCACTGCACCCGGGGGCCGGTCCCCGCCTCTGTCGGCACAGGGCGTCTTTGACGAGGAGTCTCCGCGGGGCCGGTCTCTCTCGCAGGCCAGGGAGTGCCCCGGGGGCTTTCGCTGCTGTCTTTTATTGGACCCACTACCATTTCCTTGGCCTTCCTCCCAACTCTTCAGACATTTGGGAGCAGATCCCTCATGTCTCAGTGGCTGGCAGTCCCTTCTGTGGGGGTAGTGCTGCCTAGTGCCTAGCGAGCCCGCGTGTTGGGCTCCCCTGTCTCCAGCACCAGAAACACCTGTGGGACCCTGGTGGGTTTCCGGCAGCGGGGCAGGTGCCCCCAGACAGCCTCTGCTAGCAAAACCTCCATGCACCAAATCCTGGTGTCTCTGGGACAGCCAGGCGCCCCCGGCCCTGACCCCGCGGGGCTGCCTGCGCTCCTTCCCGGAGCCCCCCCGCCACGCATTTCAGCGCCGCTCCCTTTCCGAGGAGTCAGTGATGCCGGCGCATCTCTCCTTGTGAAGTGGGCTATTGTTATATTACCTTGGAGACTAATTAAGCCGACAATGAGAGCCGGAACACCTTGACTTGGAGAAGGTTAATGGCCTGAGCCTATCTCCCGTGCGGTGAGAGGAGCTGGGAACTGAAGTCAACTCTGCGCCTTTAATTGTCACATTGAACGCCACAGAGCGGATGGCTCGGGAATCATTCTTTGCCGTCCCATTAATGGCGTTACCGTGTCTATATTCTTTAAGTAATTGGCTGCTTTTTCGAGGCCTTGTCCTCCTTTTACTGCCACAGGACATTAGAAGCCATTGTGTACGACGTCTTTGCAAACTCTCAATTCACGCGCGAAGGAGAATGGGGCCGAAATCCTGACTATAATAAGAGGGCAACATAAAAGGAGGGGTATGGCAGTGTTAATGAAGGACGTGGCTTCTCCTTCTTCCCCCTTTGGCTTCCTCCTGGGAAATAACTCGACAAAACCCAACCAGACCCTTCTCAGAAACCAGCTCCCATTAGCAAAATTAACCAAAGGCCTTTTGTTTCGCACACGCAGTCTGCTTTGCTCAGCGCGCAATGTCAGGGAAGGGGGTCTTCTGCACGGCGATGGTGGCTATTGCTCTCCCGGATGGAGAGGAGAGGCGAATGTCTGGGCTCCTCAGTGCACAGCTGGATCTGCAGCTGGATTACCAGGAGCATCCCCAGCACGGTAGCAGCGGGCTCAAGCACACCCGTGGAGAGCGGGGTATTGGTCTCCTTGTGCCTTGGCCCAGATCTGAGCCCGCATGCTGGCACCGGCTTTGGAAACGAGGCAGAAATGATCACTGCTGACCAGGCAGAGACAGGCAGGGGGTCAGCGGGGAGCTGAGAGGCAGAGGGGGGACACCAAGGTCCCAGGATAGACCAGCGGCTGCCCAGACCAAGCGCAGGGTGCAGAGAAACACCCCCTGCCCTCCACAGCTGGCAGCGATGGGTTTTCACCCGCTTCCCTTACTCCACTTACTCCGCTGCCCGGCCGCTTTCCACCTCCTTTTTTCTTTCCAGGCTGCCAGTCCTCCAGGTGCAGTCCTACCTGGATCCCCCGGCACGGCGGCACGGCTCATCGAGCATGCGATGCTGGCGCATGTCAGAAGGGAGCTGTGATTAACTGCAAAGGAGATGGTGTCATCTATCAATTGAAGCCGCCGGCTAATTGCGGCATTCACGGGCACTAAGCATGGCCAACAGACCCTGTGAGCATGAAAGCACATTTTTAATTCTTCTCTAATCAGCATTTCACCTCTCGGTTTATTGCTTGAGCTGGTAAAATGCGGGCTCCCCGCACATCCGCGGCCCTCGAAAATAGGGAAAGGGGCACAATGTGCAGTGATTTGCAACGGGTTGAAAAGAAGGCAGGGACTGAACAGGGTGGTCTGCACCAGGAGGAGAAGGGCTATGATTCTGGGGGGTGTAATCAAGGGGGGCTCTCTCCTTTCAGCCTGAAACAATTGGTTTTGACAGGGGCACAATGCAATCACTATTCAAATAGCTACTGAGCTGCTTCACCAAGCGCAGAGCCAGTGCTGGCTTGGGCCCTATAGGAGCGACTGAGGCAGAAATACTACCGCGGCGGGGGGCTTAGCGGGTCTATGAGCCGTGCCGCTTGCATTTGGCTGGTGCGGTGAGCTGCACATTGCTGGTGCCCAGGATCGAGCTCGGTTGCAGAAAGACCCGGGTTCTCGTTCCAGCTCTGCTCGGGGTGGCCCTGGGACCGACTCGCGGGTCTGATGCCAGCCGTCGGGGTTGCGCTAGCGGGCATCATGCATAACCTCGCCGGCACGGGGTTGCAGGCGATGCAAAGTGGCTGGGGCTGGTGTAGCGCAGGGTGGTGTGACATGGGAGACCCAGGCTGGGCCCGGGACAAAGCAAAGCATCTCATCTCCCCGTCTCAAAGCGTCGGGGCCGGAGCAAGGAGGCAATGGCTTAGAGCGGTGGACACGCGGCGCGCGGCATCTGGAGGCAGCACCGCGGTCGCTATGGGGATGCCGGCGAGGAGCCTGCCGGAGCGAAGCAGGGAAGAGAAGGAGGAAGGCAGCTTGGGAGCCAGCGTAGCCCGGGCTCGGAGACGGCCTCCGTGCCAAAGCACGGCCTCCGTTTCATTGTGCGCCCCTGGCTTCATTAATAAGATAATGAGGAGTCGTTTCGCTGTGCATTTCGAGAGCCCAGCAAATTACCTGTGTGCGGATTGGGTAATGGCGGAGGCGCTAACGAGACCTTTTGCGGTTGGAAGTGACCTATCGGAAGATGCAATTCCACGTTCCTGGACTCGCCACTTGAGCAGAAGGACCGGACGGTCCCGGCGGCGCGGTCCGCAGCAGCGCCGCAATGCAGCGCGGGCTCTGTCCTTCCAGAGGCGACTGCCCCCCGCTCCCCCCGGGCAGCTGCAGGGGTTTGGGGCCAGGGTTGCTTTCAGGAGCTGCTTCGGTTCGTCTGGCCTGGATTGTCCGGCTCGAGCAGGGGTCGGAGGTGCTGTGACCCCCGGAGGGCCCTGGCAAGATCCCGGGGTCTCCCAGGGTCGCAGGGGAGAAGGGGGCTCTGATCTCCCGGCCTTGCTGGTGGGATGCTTCTCTGCCTGGCTCTTCCTCCAGCGCTTTTCATTTCCTTCCGACCCAAAATCCCACCAACCGGGCATGTTCAGTATCGGATCTCCCTGGATCTGTGTCCTAGGGTGTGAGGTCTCTGGATCCGTGCCCTGCCCCAGGACGCTTGGGAAGGGGGATGGAGACGTGGCAGCAGACAGGAAAGGCTGTGGGAATAAGCATCTGTTCTAGTTCTTTGCCCTTGAAGCACCGAAATTATATAGGTTTTATTGGCATGATGCGGCACTTCTTTACGAGCGTCTTAATCCCCTTCCTCCCCATCTCTCACTGCTTCGGTCGCCCCGGCACCTCCTGCTGATGTCCCGGCAAGGCCGACGGAGCGTGTTCCTGGGGCGGATGTACCCTCTTCGCCCACGCGCTTGCAAGGAGCCTGTGCCTGCAGCCAGCAGCGTGTCCTGCCCAGGGCATCTCCCACAGGACCCGGCTGTGCCCACCGTGCAACACGCACGGACTCTCTGGGCGTCTTCCTAGAGCCGCCTGCGGTTGGGTTTTCCCTGGGGGCAGCTGGAGCAAGGAGCACGTGGTAGGCAGTGAAAGCCAGCCCAAGAAAGAGTCCTGCCAGCCTTCACCCGCTTGCAAGTCTCCGTGCCTGAGACCGTCCCGGCCAGGCTCCAGCTGCCACGATGGCTTGTTTTTGGATGAATGCAACAGTCTGGGCATCGAAACCATCCGGCAGGGACCTCTCTAGGGCCACGTTTTGCCTTTGACCCCCAGCTGCATGCTCCACCTGGGTTGTTTTCTCAATGGATTGCCCTTGCCCTTGATTTCGTGGGTTGCCCGCACCTCTGATTTCATGCACACACTCTCACACGCTGGCTCGTGCCCCGGCTTGCACACGCACAGCGTTGGGACCGGCTTTGCAAAAGGTGCTTTACAGCAGGGGATGTCCCTGATCAGCGTTACATCGGGGCAGGCCAGCTTTGTTGGCTGGAAATTAGCCCTGCCTCCTCCTCAAGTGCCACGCCAATCCCTTTCCCCTGCCCAATCTATTGCTCTGCTTTCTGCTCCCGGCCCTGTGCTCCCAGCCCAATCTGCTGCTCTGCCTTCTGCTCCCTGCTGTATCTGCTGCTATGAGCCCTGCTGCAGAGGGGCCGAGCTGTGCACTGACATCTCTCCATCCCTGCAGGGCTGGAAAAGGGACAGTGCCCCAGACAGGTGAACCCAAAATGCAGTGCCCCGGCTGGCTGGGCAAGGGCAGCTTTGCTGGGCAGGGTGGGCGAGGAGGCCTGCACATCAGGCAGAGGCAGGATCTGGGGCGGAGAGATCATTCCCGCGGTCGGTTCAGCTCGCTCCTGAGCTACCGGTCCAACACCCTGCCAATACGAGTTAGGAGCCGGAGGGCTGACGCGGGCTGATTTGCTGAGGGAAGTCAGAACAATTCTCCCGATCCCTGCTGAAGAAGTCAGTGGGAGACGGAGGACGGTGAGTCCCGGGCGGAGAGAGCGATCTGACGGGAACCGCAACCGGCGCCGGGCGGTCGCTCCTGGGATGGGGTGAGCAGGGGATGCTCTGTGCTGCGGAGCCCAGCCTCCCCCTCCCCGGAGAGTCCCCGCCAGCTTGCCTCTCTGTTTAGTATTCTCCCGAGGCGCGCGGCAGGTAATTACAGTCAGATTAAAAATGTAAGCACCAGCAAAAGCAATTCTTCTTCCTCACAAGTCTGGGCATAAATGGATGACCCAGACCTTAGTGGGATCGAGGAGCTGCATTTCCTTTGGCTTCAGATACCGAGAGAGCAAGACAACGGCCTGTTCATTGAGGTTTTCAGGCCAGAAGAGCCAGCTGGACCCCTGCATCGCTTTTACCCCCTCAAGCCCCGACCCTGCCTGATGCCCAGCTCCTCCTGCCGAAAGCCTGGATCTGAAACCTCCAAGTGGCAAAAAACCCACCGCCTCTGTCCCAGGTGCTAATTACCCTCCCTGTATCAAATTTGCATCCTATTTGTCTGAATTTGTCTAGCTCCACGCTTCCAGCCTCGGCACTTTTGTTCGACTAATGAGAAACTTGATGTCTGGTGCCTGGCAGACTTTACCTGCCGGCGCGGCGCATCTGGCGCGCTGTGTAATTAGCCAGGGGGAAATCTGCAACTGCAAATGGCAAATGCCGAGATCCAGGAGGCTACGTGTGAAAAGGCAGGTGCTGGGGGCTGGTTCGCTGCCGGGTTTGCGAGGTCCGGAGACGAGAGAGGCAACCGTTCAATAAACCGTGTGCACGGGGCACGGGGCCCTGGCCCGTCACCTCCTCGAACACCAGCCACCAGAGCTAGAAGGGAGCATTGCTTGCTTTTCTCGGCATAGTCAGACCCCAGTGGGCACAAACCACAGCAGATGAGGCCAGCTTTTCATCGGAGAGTTTTGGCGTTGTTTCGTGATGTGGATCTAAACAACGCACACCGTGTACAAGCGCCCCTATTGCCCATCCCCTGACTTAGGTCAAGCTTGGCTCAAGGATGCTGTATCCCATGCGTTTAGACACCGGGCAATATTCCTATTGTCAGACATCTCTACGCTGCCAGGACAATGATCCAGTCTCCTGACATGCTTGCAACTGAAAACCTGCGACCTTGGGCGAGAGCCTGCGAACTTGGAAGTGAATTTGACTTGACAATGACACAAGTGAAAATGACTGCAGCTTTTCAGGGCCGGAGCTGGAAGGAAAGCATGAAAAATAAAAAAATAGCAAGTCAACTTTTGTCCCTTCCCAGCCTTTCCCCCCGTTGCTCTGAGCGCTCGCGAGCGGAGCCTAAATCCTGCTGCCCTTGCTCGCATCCGCACCCTGCGTTCAGGAGGCAGCAGCCATGTCGGATGCACGCCGGGCGATCGTGGTAGATGGGAGCGCTGTCCTTATTATGTTAACACGGCGCAGCCCAGCGCTGTAGAAACACACAACCAAAGCCTGGGCCCTGTCTCAAGGAGTTTCCATCGGAAGGAAAATCTGCAACTGCGAATGGCAAACGCCGAGATCCGGGAGGCAACGTGTGAAAAGGCAGCTCCCGGGGGCTGCTTCGCTGCTGGGTCCGGAGACAAGAGAGCGACAACTGCTGAATAAATCATGCGTGCATGGCTTGTACTCCCAAGAGCCAGGATTTCGGACTAAATCCATGAGACTCCAGCCTTCCTGGGCCTGGGCTCTTCCGCTTGGCCTCGCATCCGGCATCCTCTAACAGTGCATCCGAATAAATCAGAGCACCAGTGCAAAGAGTCCTGCTCTGTGTTCGGAGCTCGTTGACTTTGAACCACCTGGGGGGCCATTAGCAGCATGGGAAGGGAGATTTGTTGTTCAAGGCAACCGTATTTTTAAGAACTGCCAGCGCCCCTTTAATTAAGTGATAAGATGAGTTAGAGCATGAATAGCAGGGTGCTAATTCAGCCCGAAGAATTTAGGCAGCGGGCCAAGAGGAGCCTCTTGCTGCAATTCTAAAATTTCATTAAAAATGTGGTTTGTTTTTTGGTTGTTGTTTTTCTTAACACTCGTTAATTTAGCGAAGAGGCGCATAAGTTACGATGCAAGAAACTACCGCTCTATTAATTTCCCAGCTTGGCAATCGCAGGCGCAAGCCAGGACGCTGGGTTTCTCTTTCTCTGGGAGGTGAAAATTCATTATCCCATTAGTTAAACAAAAGCAAGAGCGAGCCAAATGGGAGCTGGGGCTGGCTGGGCTTGTCGGGATGGCTGGGGCTGGGGGTCCGGGGAAAGTGCCTCTGAGCTGATCCATGGTTTTGGCCAGCCGCCTCTATATTTTAATCCCAAATTGTTTTATTGCCTTCTGAAAAAATTAAGGAGCCGGAGTAGCCGTTTATGGAGGGCCGTAAGTATCATTAGGCAGAGAGAGGTGATAAAATACAGATCCGGCAGGCAGGGCCCGGGTATCCGAATGCCATCTCTCCCATTCGGCGTGTCATTACGCATTCCATCGTGGCATATTACCGAGATGATTAGTGGCGTCAAATGACTGCTGAAAAATGATTATGTGCCATTAAAAACATTAGTCTGTCTGAAACCAGCACAAACAAATGGCCGTGCTGGGGATGAGTCATTAGTTTCAGAGGCTGGGTGATGTGACAGGAATCACGGGGAAGAGCCGGAGAATGAGCGCACGCAACAGGTCGGGGAGGCGACGCCGTTCAGCGGGCACCGGCAGCAGGAAGCCGCGTCTTGCCCTCCCGGGGGCACTGGGTGCCAGGGGGTGGACGGGACGCCCGGAGTCCGGTCCATCTCAGCCAGGAGGATGCAGGAGAGAGGCTCCCCGGGCAGAAGAGGGTGGTATGGAGCCGTCTTCCAAAGCTGAAGTACCGGTCGGTGATGTTCCCATGGGACGAGTGCATCGCCAGCCCCCGGGTCTGCACAGCCCTGCCAGCCTCCGCGAGGCCCAGCTCGCCAGTCCCTTCTGCCCGGCTCTGGCAGGGAAGTGAAGAAGGGGCAGGGGAAGGGGGAAAGCTGCTTCGTGCCTGGCATCTCTGCACGGCAGCGGTGGAGAGCCATGCCTCGCCCAGGCCAGGCCAGGCGTCCTAGTTCCAGCCCCGGAGCACACGGCACGGCGTCCTCTCACGGCAGAGGGAGTCTCCGGAGCCCCTCTGAAGTTGGCTGCCATCGAAGCGAGCAATCCCGCTCCCGGGGAGGGAGCTTCGGGACGCTGCGGTGCATGTTGCACGGGGCTGCGAGCAGGGCAGCTTCCACCGCAAGCCCAAGAAACTCCGACGTACACCGAGGCGTGGGTCACTAAACTGCCCGTGCTGGGGCCGTCGACTCCGGGAGCAGCGGGGCTGCAGAGCTCACATCCAGTCCAAGCCCTGCCTGAGGCAGGATCAGCCCCGTCCAAACCAGCCCAGACAAGTCCTTCCTTGAACCCTGCACAAGACGACCGTCAAGCCTGGACCCAGTGGTCTGTAGGGTCCCTTCCAGCCCCTAAAAACTATGAAACCGTGAGATAGCACCAGACATCACAGCCGACCCTGTGCGGGGAGAGCAGGGGCCCGCGGCAGCCGGCGTCCTGCTTCTACTAAAGGCTGCTAATAGACGATCAAGAGACCCCGCTTCTCACCTTCTCCTCTCGCTCCTCCCCGCCACTTTCCAGGGGCCGTCGCAGGCGCGATGCGACGCTGCATCATCCGCTCCCTGCGTGTCCCTGTCTGTCTGTCCAGGCAGGGACCGCATCCTGCTCCGTGCTTTCGCAGTGCTGCGCGGCCCGCGGCCTCAAAGTCACGGCAAAGTCAGGGGATGCCGACTGCCTCCCTGCTTGGCTGCCTCGGGACCCGGGAGGACGCGGCGCGAGATCTCGGTGGAGGGGGAAACATCATTATTTCCTTGCAGCTGTAGCGGGGGTCCCCAGGGTTTCCGCGTTGCTCGTGTTTGTTAGCAGCGCTCGCACCAAAGCTTCCAAGGTGAGTTGTTTTCCCTGTTGATCGGGTCTTTTTTGGTTTTTCCCTTGCATTTGAGGACAGCTAGAGTCCTGTTAACCCTTTGTTTCCAGTGGGTGGCAGAGGAACCGAACCGGGGTCTTGTTCGAACAGATGAACAAGGGGAAGGTGGAGGCCTCGCCAACCCCCAGCCTGCAAAAACCAGGCCGCCGCGCAGCACAGGAGCAGCCACAGGGGTTAATGACACACGTGTTCTCTGTCCATGTGTCATCTCAAGCCTCCGGCTGCCCCCGGGCTTTCCTCTGCAACCCTGGAGGCAGGATCTGGGGTGGGCGTTTTCAGGAGCCTCTGCAGCCCCAGGGCTGTCTGAGCTGCTCCGCAGAGGCAAGTGTCTTTCTGGGGGACGGTGTGCCAGCTGGCTGGGATGCAGCGAAGTTGCAATGCCGGTTGCTCCTGGCATAGAAGGAGGGAGAGTCCATGTGTGCATGTGTGTAGGTGTGTGCGTATGTGTGTGCATGTGTGTGTAGGTTCCTGGCCGTCTCCTGTTTGGGGAGCGTGATCCAACCCCAGGTACTGGGAGACAGCTGTGCTGGTATAACTGGGAACTCGGGGGGTCCCTCCTTCAATGCATCGTTCTCCCACTTCCACACCCGGCCGCTCCCTCGCTATGCCCCCGGAGCAGTGGGTTCAGGGGCCAGTGGGTCCCTGATGCCCCGAGGCTCAGCCCTTGGCTGCTGCTGCAATGGTGCCAGTCGTATCGACAGGGCAGCGGGACGCAGAGATCTGCTGCCTTCCCTTTGCTGAGTCTTTTCCACGACTCCCCGCATCCGCAGAAGCCCTGTGGTGCTCCACTGCTTTGCACGTCTGATGTTCCCAGGGTCTCTGGGGGCCTCTCCATCACCGCCCCTGTCTGCATGGCTGTCGCCGAGACCAGACTGGCCTCGGCAAGGGCTTCGCCAGGGGTTTCCGTGCAGCTGGAAGCCACCGCGGCACCTAATTGATCTCTGCCTGTGTCTCCCCAGCGGATCCGGACTGCCCCTGGCAGCCCTTGTGACAGCGCTACAACTTGGTGCGCGCTGGGAGATCTGATTAATCAATCAGCAAATCGGCGCCGGTATTTCCACCCAGCCCTCTGCTTTCTGCCCCGCGCCCGGGGGGCATCTCTCCCACTGCCTGCCGCTTCCACTTGAAGAGGACATAAATCCCGTGAATACGGCCCGGGATGCGAAATCAAAATGTCACATCTGCAGAGACGATGCCATTGAAGGGATATTGATTGTCACAGAGAATATTCACGCTTTATTCACCTACTTAGTCTCTTCCCCTAGGCGCGTATGAATTCATCAAATATTGTCACGCCGCATCATCAGGCTTGTTCCCGGGTGTTGTTGCAACAGCTCAGGCGTGGTCCTGGTTGGATTCGGGGAGGAAAGGCTGTCCTGGTGGAACCAATGCATCAGACCCCCCATTCCCACCGACTGGTGCATGAAACCCTCTGGAGATGGGGATCTCCTCCACACTGCCACGTCTCCAGAGGGCTGTTTGCCCTCAGGCTCACCAGTGAGCAAGGGGTTAAACACCTCGGTTCGTCCCCAGTGGGGAAGACTGGCCGAAATGGCTTGGGATGGGGATAACAAGAACCCGGGAGGTCACAAGAGAATGTGGTTTTGCTCGATCGGCTGCAGGTTTTCAAGGGAAAGAAGAACAAATCAGCACAAGGCGTTAGCATTTTGCTTGCTGCTTTTACTGGTGTTTGGGGTCAGGAAGGGATTTCACCCCATGGGCAGGTTGCTGTGGGTTTTGCCTTCCTCTGTAGCAGGGGCACAGCCTCTGCGCGGGGTCTCTTGAGCGTGTGTTAACAGCCTTACAGCTACCGCCGTCCCGCTGCTTTCCCCGTGGCAGGGTCAGGCGGGATGTGTGTTGTGTCAAGGTTGACGGCAGTTTTAAGAAGAGTTTAGATGATGGATTTGTCTGGGCTGGTTTGGACAGGACTGGTCCTGCCTCAGGCCAGGGGCTGGACTCGAGGTGACCTCTGGAGCTCCCTGCCAGCCCGCTTCTCTGTGATGCTCTGATGCTGCCTGCCTGCGCGCCGCGACCGAGCTGCCGTGCTCCACCCCAGAGGTGGCTGCATTTCGGCTGCTCCAGAACCGTCTGCAATGGAGGGAAGGGAAAACTTGAGAACTGGAGTGGGGGCACAGGGCCCGCGGAGCAACAGGTGACCTTGTCTTGCCAGGAGGAGGTGCCTTCACTTCTGCCCCATCACGGTAATGGGGTGATGCTGAATCTGCTGGCTGGAGTCTTCCTGGGTGGTCCCACCAGCATTGCCGTGCGTGCCCCCACCAGCATTGCACACGTGCTTGCTGAGACTCAGAGCGCAGGCAGGCTCGGTAGCTCCGGACAAGCCAGGCCACGAGTTCAAAGCAGGGAACTCAGCTCCACTCCCCGGGGCTTTGGATGGGACTCCTGCCCAGAAGGAAGTCAATCCCCTGCAGCAATTTCCCCACGGGTCTGCGACCGGGGCGGTCTAGGGGAGCCGTACCCAGGGGCTATACCTACGGGACGATTCATTCCACTGAGATAAAGCATTGCCAATAATTAAGCACAATCTCATTAAGAGATGCTGGATCAAGCCACAATGGTCCATGGAGGCACCCTTTGCACGCTGGTTGGAACGGCTCCAGGCTGACACAAGAGCGTCCAGAGGAGCCTGCCTTGCAGTTGCACAGGGTGCTGCAAAGGCCCTGATTTGGGGACAACACCGGGCTTTTGCTTGTGCTGCAGGTGCCGTTTCTGCCTTGGGCCTGCTCTCCTTGTGCCGGAGCAGGATCTGGTCCAGAGGGTCGTCACACTGTTGTCGGGTGCTATGGGTACCAGAGGCAGGGAGACGTCCAGTGCCACGTGAGGCTCGCAGACTGCACAGCCAAGACACCCGGTCAGACTTGGAGCCACGGAGCGTGGGAAACCACCCCCTGCCTGGGGGTCAGAATAGGGCCCAGCAGCAAAGGGGCCTGCCGAAGCCCATAGATGGCCGGTGTGATGCAACGAGAAAGGGGGTGCAATGATAGATGCTTGCATGACAGCAGCACGGGCTGTGAGCTCAGGCAGGCTGCAAAAGCACTCGGTGCCTCGGTTTCCCTCTGAGACCCCTGCCTGTTGGCACGTGCCCGCCCGCAGCGACAGCAGGGTGCTATGTTCTGAGTCGCTCGGAGGTCATTGCCACCCCGCCTGCCCCAACACCTGCCTCCTGTGCCCCGTGTACCCCGACCACGCTGCCCAGAGCCTGGGTGCGGGGCTCTCAGGCCGGATCCGGCGCTGCCTGTGCAGGACGCTGCTCTCGGCGCCCGTCAGCGGCTCCAGGGCTGTGCTTTCCCCAGCCAGTGTGTGCGAGGACACCGCAGTCCTTGTGAAGCAAAGACAGCTTTTCCTGACCCGGCCGAGGCCCTGGGCACCCCGCGCCTTTTACAGCTGCTTAAATTGACCCGACAGCCACAAGCAGGGCAGGTACCCAGGGCGCTCGTTGTGTCCGACTGCCCGGGACGGGCACTGGCTCATTGCCTTCCTGCAGGTGTTCTCCATCGCCGCTGATTTACAATTCATAACCCGGCGGCCGCGGGGAGTTCAGCCTGCTGGGGTCGGTGTAATTTCAAGTGAGGAAATATTTGCAGTGCTTTCAATTCCCCTGATGTCGAGGGACTGGGAATGGATTCCTTCCCCGGAGCAGGCGGTGCTGTGCAGAGGCTCAGCAAGCAGGAGTGGGCACGGCTGGGCACAGCCTGCCCAGGGTGGAGGGCCTGCTCCACCGCGCCGAGTGACGGGGACAGATCCTGCGCTGGGCCTGAGCAAATCCCAAGGTTTTGCACCCCCCTGGGTTAACCCTCTTGATATAGGCCATGCAAAGTTGCACCCGAACCTCTTCCTCTTTGCCTCTCCCTGAAACAGCCCCGAAATCCAAGAGCATCCAGGGTGCTGCCATTCTCTAGGCAGAGGCCCGGGCACACGCACCAGCCCCCGAGATCCTAGTCCTGTCTTCTGTAAGCATCCAGCGTGCCTTCCCTATCCCCCGGGCTGCCCCCCTATCTCCGTACACACCAGCGTGCTCGGTCTATCGCAGCTATAGACACTCAGCCCCATTCGTGGGTTGGGAAGCAGTGGTTGAACCTCACTGAGGAAGGGGGATGCTACACAGAGGGCACTTCTACACATGGTGCTTTAATGTGCATTAGAAGTTAATGCACATTCAGGGTGCGTGTCTACATGTGCACACCCTTAATGTGCATTAAAAATGGCGAACTTAGGTTACGCATGCCTAAATTTGATACCTGAGCTAATTTAGGCATGAATAGATAAAGTTTGCCATTTTTAATGCCCATTAAGGGCACACACGTGTAGCTGTAGATGTGTGTGCCCTTAATGTGCATTAACATTAAAGGCACACATTTAGGCGCGAATAGTTAAAGTGCATTAATGCCCATGTGGACACGTTAAAGCACATTAATGCTGTGTGCACGGACTGACTTGGGACTATCTTTAGTCCCAAGTCAGTGCACATACAGCATTAATTCACTTTACTGCCTGCACGTGTAGATACCTGCCTAAATCCACTTAATGCGCATTAAGCTAATGCACATTAAATTGAGGTGCACTTAAATGCACGTGTAGACACACCCAGAGAGGCGTAAAGCCAGTCGATGTGCTGGAAACCTCCCCTATACCTGCCAGAGCAGGACGGGAAGCAAAGGCCGCTTTCGGGGGGGCCAAGCTGCATTTCCCAGCTGCAACCTCCTTTGCTCCAAGGGAGCGTGGGCAGACCCTGTCCCAGGACTGGCAAGGGGGATGTTCAGGCACGTGGATCAGACCCCAGATCAGGACTCAGGATTCCTGGGTCCTTTTCTCCTCCAATGCAACCCAACAGAGTCCGTGCTGACTTGCTAAGTAAGCCACGTGCCTCTGGGGTCCGAGTCGCAGCCTCTTCCATCATACCTGTCCAGGGGGCTGTGCCGTGAGGACAGAGGACGTACCAGGATGACTCTCCAGCCCCGTGGGCATTGCTGGCAGGCCCAGGAGCCCCGACTTGGGTGCAGTTTTGGCCATAGCACTTCCACGTGCAGGCGGGGAGCTGGGCGCTTGGGCGCTTTGGGATGAGGTGAGGCCAGGCCATTGCTCAGGGCCGACGGATGCTTCCACATCTACCGGAGTCGCATGTCTGCAGTCCTGGCCTGCGCTCATCGAGCGATACGGCAGGGCTGGAGCAGCGCAGCGAGCACCTCCCGATCAAGCAGCAGTATGAGAGACGCCCAGGCCACGCTAACGCGGGGATGACAGGTGTCGAGGCCTCGTCGACGGAGTCCATTCATCTCTGCAAAGCCACTCTGGGACAAGGCTGGGCTGTCTGCGAACCAGCCCGGGGTCTGGTCTTGCCTGCTTTGACCTCTGAGGGTGCCTGCACTTCGCAGAGATGCTCCCATGCATGCAAAGCCCCATTTCCTCCAAGCTGGGAAGAGGCCACAGACCCGGACTAGCGAACGGGCAGACACGGAAATGTGGAGACACCCCGAAGCCTCCAGGTCTCGGCAGCAGGGACGCTGAAAGGATCAAGTCTGCAGCAGGGAAGGGAAGGGAAGGGAAGGGAAGGGAAGGGAAGG